>JARQOD010000007.1:155298424-155439503 GCA_033576555.1 Oophaga sylvatica
GGCCTTTCAATTCATTGAGCTTTGCGTGTTTTGTGCTGTAATGACGCTCCTGATTGGCTTTTTTCAATACTGCTAATGCATCAGCACAAACCAGGCACACAGGTTTGCCTTTAACTTCCACAAAAAAATAATCATTTGTCCATTTATATTGAAAACCTCGACACTCTGCATCAACTTTTCTTTACACTGGCCATTTTGTCTCGCCACTACCTTAACCTATTTGAAAAATAAAAAGTGTGACTGAGCAAAATAATTTCAAGGGACCTATCACCTGTAAAAACGCTATTAACCTGCAGATATAGGTTAATAGCATTTGAATCTTGCTTGGCGCCTGAAGATTGAACCCCGCTGCACTTTATTTCTTACAGCAGCGTTATGGTTTCCGTCATGGAGGTAGTAAGGTAGTTGAAAAAGTTCCCCATTAGGCAGCATAGGTCCCCAATAGGCAGGCAAATGTCCCCATTAGGCAACACATGTCCCCATTAGGCAGCATAGGTCCCCAATAGGCAGCACATGTCCCCATTAGGCAGCACATCTCCCCAATAGGCAGCACATCTCCCCAATAAGCAGCACAGGTCCCCATTAGGCAGCACAGGTCCCCATTAGGCAGCACAGGTCCCCAATAGGCAGGCATCACAGGTCCCCATTAGGCAGCACAGGTCATCATTAGGCCGCACATACTGACCTGGTGTTGGAGTGCTCCAGTGAGTACACAGTGACAGAAGTAAGTCCCGCTGACCAGGCCTCCTGGATGGCCCCCAGGGCCCGCACCGCACACACAGCAGCACACGGTCATCACCGCATCGGTGACCGGGGTGATGAAGAAGGCAGGCCGCAGACAGTCCAGCGCAGCTCACACTGGGTAGCGGCGCGGTGACTCCTCCAGCTCCAGATACCCATGATTAGCTGGTATCAGTGCGCAGGGGCCGCTCGGGTCCGGCGGGGTGTGCTCAGTCCCCATCAGTGCGTGCACGTATCAGTGCGCGGTATCCGGCGGGCAGGGCTAGGAAGCAGAACTCAGGCTCCTGCAACAGGGTACCGGATCGTGGTTCTGGAGTGGCTGCGGGCCGGATCAGATGATACGGCGGTCCGCATACGGCCCGTGGGCCGGACGTTCCCCACCCCTGCTTTATCATCATACCGCCGAGCATTAAGTGGAATAACACGCAATCAAAAAAACGGATATTAATAAAGGTGGAACCGCTGAAAACGTCATCTTGTCCTGCAAAAAATAAGCCGCCATCAGCGAAAAAATAAAAAAGTTATAGCTGTCAGAATGAAGCGATGCAAAAATAATTATTTTTCTATAAAATAGTTTTTATTGTATAAAAAGCGCCAAAACTTAAAAAAAATTATATAAATGAGGTATCTCTGTAATCGTACTGACCCGAAGAATAAAACAGCCTTATCAATTTTACCACACGTGGAACGGTGTAAATGCACCCCTAAAAGAAATTAATGAATTGCTGGTTTTTGTTCATTATGCCTCCCAAAAATTAGAATAAAAAGCGATTCAAAAATGTAATGTGCCCGAAAATGGTACTAATAAAAACGTCAACTCGTCCCGCAAAAGACAAGACCTCACATGACTCTTTGGGACAAAATATGGAAAAATTATAGCTCTCAAAATATGGTAAAGCAAAAACTATTTTTTGCAATGAAAAACGTCTTTTAGTGTGTGATAACTGCCAAACATAAAAACCCGCTATAAAAACCAGCTATAAATAGTAAATCAAACCCCCTTTATCACCTCTTAGGTAAAAATAATAAAATAAAAAAGTATTTATTTCAATTTTCCCATTAGGGTTGGGGCTAAAGTTAGGGTTGGGCTAAATTAGGGTTAGGGTTGGGGCTGGAGTTGGGGTTAGGGTTTGGATTACGGTTAGGGTTGGGATTAGTGTTAGGGTTGTGATTAGTGTTAGGGTTGGGGTTAGGGTTAGTGTTGGGATTAGGGTTAGGGTTGAGATTAGCATTAGGGTTGGGATTATGGTTAGGATTAGGGGTGTGTTAGGTTTGTGTTTATGGTTGGGATTAGGGTTAGGGGTGTGTTGGGGTTAGGGTTGGAGTTAGAATTGGGGGATTTCCACTGTTTAGGCACATCAGGGGCTCTCCAAACATGACATGGTGTCCGATCTCAATTCCAGCCAATTTTGGTTTGAAAATGTCAAATGACGCTACTTCCCTTCCAAGCTCTGCCGTGCACCTAAACAGTGGTTCCCCTCCACATATGAGATATCATCGTACTCAGGACAAATTGGATAACAACTTTTGGGGTCCAATTTTTCCTCTTACAATTGGGAAAATAAATAAATTGTTTGTAAAAGATCATTTTTGTGAATAAGAAGTTAAATGTTCATTTTTTCTTCCACATTCCAAAAATTCCTGTAAAGCACCTGAAGGATTAATAAAATTCTTGAATGTGGTTTTGAGTACCTTGAGGGGTGCAGTTTTTAGAATGGTGTCACTTTTGGGTATTTTCTACAATATAGACCCGTCAAAGTGACTTCAAATGTGAGGTGGTCCCTAAAAAAATGGTTTTGTAAATTTTGTTGTAAAAATTAGAAATTGCTGGTCAAATTTTAACCCTTAACCCCTCTCTGACATTAGACGTACTATCCGTCCATAAAAGCCGTGACAATCTGACAATGGACGGGATAGTACGTCATAGGCGATCAGCTGCGCTCCCGGAGTGAGCGCAGCTAATCGCCGCCGGGTGTCAGCTGATTATCACAGCTGACACCCGTGACTGTGTGTCAGGAGCGGTCACGGACCGCTCCCGGCACATTAACCCCTTGCACACCGCGATCAAACATGATCGCGGTGTACTGGGGGCACAGGGAAGCATCGCGCAGGGAGTGGGTGTGATCGCGCTGTTCTGAGGGCTTCCTCCCTCCCAGGACCCGGATCCAAGATGGCGCCGGGGTCCTGGAGGGAGGCGGCTTCCTCAGTGCCTGCTGAGAGCAGGAACTGAGAAGCCTGCAGCGCTGCCTGTGCGATCGCTGGTGTGACAGTGTGCTGTGCACACTGTCACACCAGCGATCTGATAAAATACAGTGATGTCCCACCCTGGGACAAAGTAAAAAAGTTAAAAAAAAAATAAAAATAAACATGTTTTAAAAAAAAATCCAAAATAAATAAAAAAAAAAAAATATTCCCCAATAAATTCATTTTTTACTGTAAATAAAAAAAACAAAACAATAAAAGTACACATATTTGGTATTGCCGCGTCCGTAACGACCCCCCCTATAAAACTGTCCCACTAGTTAACCCCTTTAGTGAACCCCTTAAAAAAAAAAAAAAAAAAACAAAGCAAAAAATCAATGCTTTATCATCATACCGCCGAACAAAAAGTGGAATAACGCGCGATCAAAAAGACCGATATAAATAAACATGGTACCACTGAAAACGTCATCTTGTCCCGCAAAAAACGAGCCGCCATACATCATTATCAGCGAAAAAATAAAAAAGTTATAGCTTGCAGAATAAAGTGATGCAAAAATAATTATTTTTTTTTCATATAAATTTTTTTTTTATTCTATAAAAGCGGCAAAACATAAAAAAATGATATAAATGAGGTATCGCCATAATCGTACTGACCCGAAGAATAAAACTGCTTTATCAATTTTACCACACGCGGAACAATAGAAACGCCTCCCCCAAAAGAAATTCATGAATTGCTGATTTTTGTTTATTCTAACCTCCCAAAAATCGAAATAAAAAGCGATCAAAAAATGTCACGTGCTCAAAAATGGTACCAATAAAAACGTCAACTCGTACCGAAAAAAATAAGATCTCACATGACTCTGTGGGCCAAAATATGCAAAAATTATAGCTCTCAAAATGTCGTGATGCAAAAAACTATTTTTGCAATAAAAAGCGTCTTT
The DNA here is from genome assembly GCA_033576555.1 of Oophaga sylvatica. Lineage (NCBI taxonomy): Eukaryota > Metazoa > Chordata > Amphibia > Anura > Dendrobatidae > Oophaga > Oophaga sylvatica. The sequence goes on from JARQOD010000007.1 coordinate 155,302,309, forward strand.
TAGCGTGAGAGCTGCCAATCATGAAAACCCGCTATAAATAGTAAATCAAACCCCCCTTTATCACCCCCTTAGTTAGGGAAAAGTAATAAAATAAAAAAATGTATTTATTTCCATTTTCCCATTAGGGTTAGGGTTGCGGCTAAAGTTAGGGTTAGGGTTGGTGTTGGGCTTAGGGGTGTGTTAGGGTTAGGTTTGTGGTTAGGATTGGGACTAGGGTTAGGGGTGTGTTGGGGTTAGGGTTGGAGTTAGAATTGGGGGGTTTCCGCTGTTTAGGCACATCAGGGGCTCTCCAAATGTGACATGGCGTCTGATCTCAATTCCAGCCAATTCTGCGTTGAAAAAGTCAAACGGTGCTCCTTCACTTCTGAGCTCTGCCATGCGTCCAAACAGTAGTTTATCCCCACATATGGGGTATCAGCGTACTCTAGACCCCAAGAGTTATTGTGCAATTTGTCCTATTTCTTCTGTTACCCTTGGGAAAATAAAAAACTGGGGGCGAAAATATCATTTTTGTACAAAAAAAAATATTTTTTTGTTTTTACGGCTGTACAGTCATGGCCAAAAGTTTTGAGAATAACAAAAATATTATATTTTCACATGATCTGCTGCCTCTGGTTTTTATGTGTGTTTGACAGATGTTTTTATCACAGACAGAAATATAGTAATTGCAAACATATGAGTAACAAAAGCTTATATTGTCAGTTAGAATGAGTTAATGCAGCAAGTCAATATTTGCAGTGTTGACCCTTCTTCAGGACCTCTGCAATTCTCCCTGGCATGCTCTCAATCAACTTCTGGACCAAATCCTGACTGATAGCAGTCCATTCTTGCACAATCAATGCTTTCATTTTGTCAGAATGTTTAGGTTTTTGTTTGTCCACCCGTCTCTTGATGATTGACCACAAGTTCTCAATGGGATTAAGATCTGGGGAGTGTCCAGGCCATGGACCCAAAATCTCTATGTTTTGTTCCCTGAGCCATTTAGTTATCACCTTTGCTTTATGGCAAGGTTCTCCATCATGCTGGAAAAGGCATTGTTGATCGCCAAACTGCTCTTGGAGGGTTGGGAGAAGTTGCTCTTGGAGGACATTCTGGTACCATTCTTTATTCATGGCTGTGTTTTTAGGCAAGATTGTGAGAGAGCCAATTCCCTTGGCTGAGAAGCAACCCCACACATGAATGGTTTCACGATGCTTAACAGTTGGCATGAGACAAGACTGGTGGTAGCGCTCACGTTGTCTTCTCCGAATGAGGCGTTTTCCTGATGTCCCAAACAATCGAAAAGGGGATTCATCAGAGAAAATAACTTTACCCCAATCCTCAGCAGTCCACTGCCTGTATCTTTTGCAAAATATCAGTCTGTCCATGATGTTTTTTCTGGAGAGAAGTGGCTTCTTTGCTGCCCTCCTTGAGACCAGGCCTTGCTCCAAGAGTCTCCGCCTCACAGTGCGTGCAGATGCACTCAAACCTGCCTGCTGCCATTCCTGAGCAAGCTCTGCACTGCTGGTAGCCCGATCCCGCAGCTGAAACACTTTTAAGAGACGGTCCTGGTGCTTGCTGGTCTTTCTTGGGCGCCCTGAAGCCTTTTTGGCAACAATGGAACCTCTCTCCTTGAAGTTCTTGATGATGCGATAGATTGTTGACTGAGGTGCAATTTTTCTAGCTGCGATACTCTTCCCTGTTAGGCCATTTTTGTGCATTGCAATGATGACTGCATGTGTTTCTTTAGAGATAACCACGGTTAATAGAAGAGAAACAATGATGCCAAGCACCAGCCTCCTTTTAAAGTGTCCAGTGGTGTCATTCTTACTTAATCATGACAGATTGATCTCCAGCCATGTCCTCATCAACACCCACCCCTGTGTTAATGGAGCAATCACTGAAAAGAGGTTAGCTGGTCCTTTTAAGGCAGGGCTGCAATGATGTTGAAATGTGTTTTGGGGGATAAAGTTCATTTTCTACCCAAATATTGACTTTGCAAGTAATTGCTGTTAAGCTGATCTCTCTTTATAACATTCTGGAGTATATGCAAATTGCCATTAGAATAAGTCAAGCAGTAGACTTTGTAAAAATTAATATTTGTGTCATTCTCAAAACTTTTGGCCATGACTGTACATTATAAACTTCTGTGAAGCACTTGGGGCTTCATAGCGCTCACCACACACCTAGATAAGTTCCTTGTGGGGTCTATTTTCCAAAATGGGGTCACTTGTTGGGGATTTCCACTGTTTAGGCGCATCAGGGGCTCTCCAAATGCGACACGACGCCCCCAGACCATTCCATCAAAGTCTGCAATCCAAAACGTCACTACTTCCCTTCCGAGCCCCAACGTGTACCCATATAGTAGTTTTCTCCCACATATTGGGTATCAGCGTACTCAGGACAAAAACTTTTGGGGTCCAATTTCTCCTGTTACCCTTGTGAAAATAAAATATTGGGGCGAAAAAATCATTTTTGTAAAAAAAAAAAAAAGATTTTTTATTTTTACGGCTGTACGTTATAAACTTCTGTGAAGAACTTCAGGGTTCAAAGTGCTCACCACACATCTAGATAAGTTCCTTGTGGGGTCTGTTTTCCAAAATGGGGTCACTAGTGGGGGGTTTCCACTGTTTAGGTGCATCAGGGGCTCTCCAAATGTGACATGACGGCCCCAGACCATTCCATCAAAGTCTGCAATCCAAAACGTCACTACTTCCCTTCCGAGCCCCGACGTGTGCCCATACAGTAGTTTTCGCCCACATATTGGGTATCAGCGTAATCAGGACAAATTGGACAACAACTTTTGGGTTCCAATTTCTTCTGTTACCCTTGTGAAAATAAAATATTGGTGGCGAAAAAATCATTTTTGTAAAAAAAAAAAAAAAAAAGATTTTTTATTTTACGACTGTACATTATAAACTTTAGTGAAACATCTGAGGGTTCAAAGTTCTCACCACACATCTAGATAAGTTCCTTGAGGGGTCTAGTTTCCAAAATGGTGTCATTTATGGGGGTTTCCATTGTTTAGGCAGATCAGGAGCTCTCCAAACACGACATGGCGTCCAGCCAATTCTGCGTTGAAAAAGTCAGACGGCGCTCCTTCCCTTCCAAACTCTGCCATGCACCCAAACAGTGGTTTACCCCCACATATGGGGTATCAGCGCACTCAGGACAAATTGCACAATAACTTTTGGAGTCTTGTTACCCTTGGAAAAATAAAAATTGGGGTGAAAAGATCATTTTTGTGGAAAAAATATGATTTTTAAATTTTACGGCTCTACGTTATAAACTTGTGTGAAGCACTTGGGGGTTCAAATTGCTCACCAAAGATCTAGATAAGTTCCTTAGGGGGTCTAGTTTCCCAAATGGGGTCATTTGTGGAGGGTTTCCACTGTTTAGGCACATCAGGGGCTCTCCAAATGCAACATGGCATCCAATCTCAATTCCAGCCAATTTTGGTTGGAAAAAGTCAAATGGTGCTCCTTCCATTCCGAGCTCTGCCGTGCGCCCAAACAGTGGTTCCCCCCCACATATGGGGTATCAGCGTACTCAGGACAAATTGTACAACAACTTATGTGGTCCAATTTCTCCTGTTACCCTTGGGAAAATAAAAAATTTGTGACTAAAAGATAATTTTTGTGGTAAAAAAATAGGATTTTTTATTTTCATGCCCGGGCATTATAAACTTGTGTGAAGCACTTGGGGTTCAAAGTGCTCACCAAAGATCTAGATAAGTTCCTTAGGGGGTCTAGTTTCCAAAATGGGGTCACTTGTGGGGGGTTTCCACTGTTTAGGCTCATCTGGGGCACTGCAAACGAAACATGACCCCCATCAACGTCTGCATTCCAAAACGTTACTACTTCCTTTCCAAGCCCTGCCATGCGCCCAAACAGTTTCCCCCCCCCATATATGGGTTATCAGCGTACTCAGGACAAATTGGACAACAACTTTTGCGGTCCAATTTCCTTGGGAAAATTCAAAAATTTGGGACTAAAAAATCATTTTTGTGGAAAATTGTTTTTTTTTTTTTTTTCACACCCAGGCATTATAAACTTTTGTGAAACACTTGGGGTTCAAAGTGCTCACAACAGATCTAGATAAGTACCTTAGGGGTCTAGTTTCCAAAATGGTGTCACTTGTGGGGGTTTCCACTGTTTAGGCACATCAGAGGTTCTCCAAACGCGACATGGCATCCAATCTAAATTCCAGCCAATTTTAGTTTGAAAAAGTCAAACGGCGCTCCTTCCCTTACGAGCTCTGCCGTGTGCCCAAACAGTGGTTTTCCCCCACATATTGGGTATTGGCGTACTCAGGAGAAATTGCATAACAACCTTATCTGTCCATTTTCTCCTTTTACCCTTGTGAAAATAAAAAAAAAGTTTGTAAAAGATCATTTTTGTGGCTAAAAAGTTAAATATTCATTTTTTCCTTCCACGTTGCTTTAGTTCCTTTGAAGCACCTGAAGGGTTAATAAACTTCTTGAATGTGGTTTTGAGTACCTTGAGGGGTGCAGTTTTTAGAATGGTGTCACTTTTGAGTATTTTCTGCCATATAGACCCCTCAAAGTGACTTCAAATGTGAGGTGGTCCCTAAAAAAAATGGCTATGCAAATTTTGTTGTAAAAATGAGAAATCGCTGGTCAACTTTTAACCCTTATAACTTCCTAACATAAAAAAATGTTGGTTCCAAAATTGTGCTGATGTAAAGTAGACATGTGGGAAATGTTATTTCTTAACTATTTTGTGTGATATATTTCTATGTTTTAACCCCTTAATGTCCACTGACGTGCAGAGTCCGTCATGGCAAGGTGCCAGTTTCGGCACCAGGACGGACTCTGCACGTCATGGCTTTGATCTACCACTGCGTGTAAACACGCAGTGATAGATCAGTGCCGACAGCTGTCACAGACAGCTGACAGGCACGGCAAGCGGTGCGGGGACCTTTGCCGTCGGTCCCCGCACCCACAGCGCTGTGCTTGGTCAGTCAATCTGACTGACCAAACACAGCAGCGATCGCGCAGGAGAAGCTGAAATTTCAGCTTCCCCAGCGCGATCAGTGCAGGAGCCGGAGCTGCAGTGGCCAGGCTTCCTGCACTGACAGCCAGGAGCGGAGCCCCCACCGCCCCTGGCTGTTAACCCCCTGACTGCTGCGATCCAGCGCGATCGCAGAGCTCAGGGGGGGAGGCAGAGGGTCGGGAGCTCCCTCTGCCTCAGATCAGCGTCCCAGCGATGTAATCGCAGGGCCCGATCTCTGCCTTGATGACCCGGGGGTTGTCATGACAACCTCACGGTCATCTAGCTACGGAAAGCTGCTGTGATCATGTCACAGCAGCTTCCACTATAGTTGCAATGCATTGTAACTGCAATCAAAAGTAAAAAAAAAGTGAAAGTCCCATAAAGGGACAAGTTGAAAAAAATCATTTTTTAAAAAAAATTGTAAAAAAAAATATTAAAAAATAATTTAAAAAAAATCCCCTAAAAAATACACATTTTTATGTAATAAAAAAATGAAAAACAAAAAAATACACATGTTAGGTATCGCCATGTCCGTAAAAATCCCATCTATAAAAGCATAACCCTAGTTAAATCCTTCAGTGAAAGCCGTAAAAAAAACCACAAAAAAGTAGTAAATTATACTTTTTCCAAGCGGTATCATTATACCGCTTGGAAAAAGTGGAATAACACGCGATCAAAAAGTCAGATATAAATAATCATGGTACCGCTGAAAACGTCATCTTGTCCCGCAAAAAACAAGCCGCTATATAGCATCATCAGCGAAAAAATAAAAAAGTTATAGCTCGCGGAATAAACTGATGCAAAAATAATTATTTTTTCTATAAAATTTTTTATTGTGTAAAAAACGCCAAAACATAAAAAAAATATATAAATGAGGTATAGCTGTAATCGTAGTGACCCGAAGAATAAAGCTGCTTTATCAATTTTACCACACACGGAACGGGGGAAAAAAAAGAAAAAAAAAAACAATTCCTGAATTGCTGGTTTTTGTTCATTCTGCTTCCACAAAAATCGGAATAGGAAGCGATCAAAAAACGTTATGTGCCTGAATATGGTACCAATAAATACGTCAGCTCGTCCCGCAAAAAATAAGCCCACAGATAACTCTGTCGGCCGAAATATGGAAAAATTATAGCTCTCAAAATACGGCGATGCAAAAAATTCTTACAAAAAATTATTCCAAAAAAAAGCATCTTTTAGTGTGTGACAGAAGCTAAACATGAAAAAAGGGTGTAAATCTGGTATCGTTGTAATCGCACCGATCCGAGGAATAAAGTCGCCTAATCACTAATACCGCACGAGGAACGGCGCAAAAAAGAAAACCAATTCTTCACCTTTGGTAGATTTGTTCATTGTGCCTCCCAAAGATCGCAGTAAGGCGATCACAGTGGTTCCCCCCCGCATATGGGGTATCAGCGTACTCAGGACAAAATGCACAATAGCTTTTGGGGTCCTATTTCTCCTGTTACCCTTATAAAAAATAAAAATTTGGGGGCAAAAAGGTCATTTTTGTGGAAAAAAATATGATTTTTTTTTTATTTTCACGGCTCTACGTTATAAACTTCTGTGAAGCCCTTGGGGTTCAAAGTGCTGATCACACATCTAGATAAGTTCCTTGGGGGGTCTAGTTTGCAAAATGGGGTCATTTGTGGGGGGTTTCTACTGTTTAGGCACATCAGGGGCTCTCCAAGCGCGACATGACACCCGCAGACCATTCCATCAAAGTCTGCATTTAAAAACGGTGCTCCTTCCCTTCCGAGCTCTGCCATGCGTCAAAATAGTGGTTCCCCCCCGCATATGGGGTATCAGCGTACTCAGGACAAAATGCACAATAGCTTTTGGGGTCCTATTTCTCCTGTTACCCTTATAAAAATAAAAATTTGGGGGCAAAAAGGTCATTTTTGTGGAAAAAATATGATTTTTTTTTTATTTTCACGGCTCTACGTTATAAACTTCTGTGAAGCCCTTGGGGGTTCAAAGTGCTGATCACACATCTAGATAAGTTCCTTGGGGGTCTAGTTTGCAAAATGGGGTCATTTGTGGGGGGTTTCTACTGTTTAGGCACATCAGGGGCTATCCAAACGTGACATGACACCCACAGACCATTCCATCAAAGTCTGCATTTGAAAAAGGCGCTACTTCCCTTTCGAGCTCTGCCATGCGTCAAAATAGTGGTTTCCCCCCACATATGGGGTATCAGCGTACTCAGGACAAATTGCACAATAACTTTTGGGGTCCTGTTACCCTTTGGAAAATAACAATTGGGGGTGGAAAGATCATTTTTGTGGAAAAGATATGATTTTTTAATTTTACTGCTCTACGTTATAACCTTCTGTGAAGCCCTTGGGGGTTCAAAGCTCTCACCACACATCTAGATAAGTTCCTTGGAGGGTCTAGTTTCCAAAATGGGGTCACTTGTGGGGGTTTCCACTGTTTAGGCACACAGGGACTCTCCAAATACGACATGGCATCCAATCTCAATTCCAGCCAAAAAAGTCAAATGGCGCTGCTTCCCTTCCGAGCTCTGCCATGCGCCCAAATAGTGGTTTACCCCCACCTATGGGGTATCAGCGTACTCAGGACTAATTGCACAATAAATTTTGGGGTCCTTTTATCCTTTGGAAAATAAAAATTGGGATGAAAAGATAATTTTTGTGGAAAAAATATGATTTTTTAATTTACGGCTCTACGTTATAACCTTCTGTGAAGCGCTTGGGGGTTAAAAGCTCTCACAACACATTTAGATAATTTCCTTGGGGGGTCTAGTTTCCAAAATGGTGTCACTTGTGGGGGTTTCCACTATTTAGGCACATAGGGACTCTCCAAATGCGACATGGCGTCCAATCTCAATTCCAGCCAAAAAAGTCAAATGGCGCTGCTTCCCTTCCGAGCTCTGCCATGCGCCCAAATAGTGGTTTACCCCCACATATGGGGTATCAGCGTACTCAGGACTAATTGCCCAATAACTTTTGGGGTCCTTTTATCCTTTGGAAAATAATAATTGGGATGAAAAGATCATTTTTGTGGAAAAAATATGATTTTTTTAATTTTACGGCTCTACGTTATAACCTTCTGTGAAGCCCTTGGGGGTTAAAAGCTCTCACAACACATTTAGATGAGTTCCTTGAGGGGTCCAGTTTCCAAAATGGGGTCACTTGTGGGGGGTTTCCACTGTTTAGGCACACAGGGACTCTCCAAATGCGACATGGCGTCCAATCTCAATTCCAGCCAAAAAAGTCAAATGGCGCTGCTTCCATTCCGAGCTCTGCCATGCGCCCAAATAGTGGTTTACCCCCACACATGGTATATCGGTGTACTCTGGAGAAATTGTACAACAAATATTGTGGTTCATTTTCTCCTGATACCCTTGAAAAAATTTAAAAAAATTGTGTTGAAAGAAAAATTTGGGGAAAAAAAGTTAAATGTTCATTTTTTCCTTCCACATTGCTTCAATTCTTGTGAAGTACCTAAAGGGTTAATAAACTTCTTGAATGTGGCTTTGAACACGTTGAGGGGTGCAGTTTTTAGAATGGTGTCACTTTTGGGTATTTTCTGTCATATTGACCCCTCAAATTCACTTCAAATGTGAGGTGGTCCCTAAAAAAATGGTTTTGTAAATTTTGTTGGAAAAATGAGAAATTGCTGGTCAACTTTTAACACTTATAACTTCGTAACAAAAAAAAAATTTGGTTCCAAAATTGTGATGATGTAAAGTAGACATGTGGGAAATGTTATTTATTAACTAATTTTTGTGACATATCTCTCTGATTTAATGGCATAAAAATTAAAAGTTTGAAAATTGCAAAATTTTCAAAATTTTTGCCATATTTCCATTTTTTTCATAAAAAAACGCAAGTTATATTGAAGAAATTTTACCACTATCATGAAGTACAGTATGTCACGAGAAAACAGTCTCAGAATCGCCAAGATCCGTAGAAGCGTTCCAGAGTTATAACCTCATAAAGAGACAGTGGTCAGAATTGTAAAAATTGGCCTGGTCTTTAACCTACAAAATGGCTTGGTCATTAAGGGGTTAAGGGAATAAAAATTCAAAGTTTGAAAATTGCAAAATTTTAAAAATTTTCGCCATATTTGCGTTTTTTTCAAAAATAAACGCAAGTTATATCGAAGAAATTTTACTTCTAACGTGAAGTACAATATGTCACGAGAAAATAATCTCAGAATCGCGAATATCCGTTTAAGCGTTCCAGAGTTATAACCTCATAAAGACACAGTGGTCAGAATTGTAAAAATTGGCCCGGTCATTAACATGCAAACCACCCTTGGGTGTGAAGGGGTTAAACTTCCTGACAAAAAAAGTTTACAAAATTGTGCTGATGTAAAGTAGACATGTGGGAAAAGTTATTTAGTAATTATTTAATATGACATATTTCTCTGTTTAAGGGCATAAAAATTCAAAGTGTGAAAATTGCAAAATTTTTAAAATTTTCGCCATATTTCCATTTTTTCATAAATAAACGCAAGTTATATCGATGAAATTTTACCACTAACATGAAGTACAATATGTCATGAGAAAACATTCTCAAAATCGTCAAGATCCGTTGAAGCGTTCCAGAGTTATAACCTCATAAAGGGACAGTGGTCAGAATTGTAAAAATTGGCCCGGTCATTAACATGCAAACCACCCTTGGGGGTTTAGGCTGTGCATATTTATGTATCCGTAATATTTAAGCACTTTATTTCTCTTTCCACCTGAAAAGTTTTCACTTTTTTTTTCTGTCAATTCAGTTATACAAATTATGGGTGACATTAATCCCTTCAAACCTTGGCCATTTTTCGTTTTTTTTATTTTTTTTCTCCTCTTTTTCCAGGAGCCGTAACTTTTTTTTTTCATCAATATAGCCATATGAGGGCTTGTTTTCGGTAGGATGAATGGTTCTTTTGTTTGACACCAGTCATTTTATCACGTGATGCATAGTAAAGTGGAATAAAATTTACAGTGCATCGAATTTCCAAAAAAAAAGGACAATTTTTTTTTATACTTACCATTTTCACTGAATGGTAACTCTGACCTTTCAATATGATTTACTAGATCGGTATAATTACACAGATTCCAAACGTGTGTGTGTGTGTGTATAATATATATATATATATATATATATATATAATATATAACTGTATATATATATATATATATATATATATATATATATATACTGTAATATAATATATATATATATATATATATTAATATATATATATATATATATACTGTATATTTTAATTTATGGAGAAAAATAAATTTAAATTTATTAAAAAAAATGCTTGTGTCACCATTTTTGAGATTCATATATTAAATTTTCGGGTTATGGGGCTGGGTTAAGGCTAGTTTTTTACGCCCTGAGCTGTTGGTTTTACTGATACTATTTTATGTTAGATGTAATGTTTTGATTGTCTCTCATTGCATTTTATTGCAATATCACAGTGGCTAAAAAGAAATTCAAGCATTTTTTCTCTCAGTATGCCGTTTACCAATTGGATTAATTTATTTTATATTTTGATAGATTGGACTTTTATGAATGCAGTAATACCAAATATGCATGTTTATTTTTTTTACTTGCTTTTAGTTTCAATGGGGCAAAAGGGAATGATTTGAACTTTTTCTATTTTTTTCATATTTTAAAAACATTTTTCATCACTTTTTTCTGCATTTTTTAGTCAGCTTAGGGACTTGAACCTGTCATAATGTGATCACTTGTGCTTTACACAGGAGTGCTACACCTCTTCTATGTATGGGGAAAATTTCTGTCTTATGGACTGGTTTGACAGGAGTACCGTAATGACATGCATTGGGCTTTTCAGCAGTCCCCCAGTTGTCATGGCAACCCATCAGCGCCCTTCTGTTCAGTCACAGGTACAGTGATGGTTGTATAGAATGCTCCGCTCCTTTGCCTGGCGTGCATTAAATGCCACTGTCACATACTGAGAGTGGCGATTAACTGGTTAACAGCTTCACCCCACCTGCGGTGTCATGGTCTGTTTGGAATCTGCAGGTCAGTGCTCCAGGGTTATTACTTGGATCTTCTCCTTGGCTCTGAGAGGGCTTTATATAACTTCTGTCTGGCTCCACTCCTTGTCAGTTATACTTCTGCCCTCGGCTGAGTTAGTTGACCCCTGAGTGCCTGTGCCTTTTGCCTGCTTTGTTGTCTGATCCCCTGATTTTGACCCGTTCTATTTACCATTGTGCTCTTGTCTTCTGATTTGGTACTGTGTATGTGTTTGCCTGGTTTCCACTTCAGCTACGTCCCTGACTAATCTGTCTACACCCCTTGTACTTTGATTGCCCGCATGATTTTGACTCTCGGTCTGACTTTGACTTCCCTCCTGTTTAGCGCTCATCAGCGCCCCTAACCACTTTGCCTTCCATCAGGTCCCCGCTGTGCTCAGCCACTCCCTCCGGGAGTGTCGTGGCCGGCCCCGCCCCGGGTCTAGCTCCGTCAGTCACATGCCGCAGGTCCTGCTGGCCGGCGGTCACGTCTACCCCACAGCTCCCCCGGACTTGGCGCAGCCTCGTCGTGTCTGACCTGAATCAGGACCCATGCACTGACCGGTGTATCAGTCACGGGTTCCTGAAACGCGGCTGTTAGAGGCAGATGATGGCTGAAAAATTTGAGCCTGCATTATAGACTTGGCAAATGACGCAACTGTACGTCATATGTTGTGAAGTGATTATAGTTGGAGAAAGGTCTGAAATAATTTTTTGCATGATTTTTTTTATATGACAAAAAATTGTCATTTTACCTGAGATGTGTAGATTCGTTATTTCCTCTGTAATCAAAATTTGGCGCCTTTACATTGTCATGACCCCTTAGTCCAATAATTGGCTGTCATGACACATGACAGTCATGTGTTTTAGTTGTGACATCATTGCTGCATCCATGTTGGCAAAGATCGGGGACATCATTGATTGAATAGGTAGCACTTAGATGGGGAAGAGTAATTAACCTATTTCTGACCTTGGACATGTCCATACGTCCAGGTCGCTAGTTGCTTTCCGACCTTTTACTTATGGATTCGTCATGGCCATTTTGCGCTCACAGAGGGTGTGCGCGAGTGATCACCATTGTGTGTCTGCTGATTCTGCCACCCGACACACGATGCAGGAGCAGTGCCCGCACCGCTCCTGGAACTTTAACCCCCTAAATACTGTGATTGCAGCATTTAGCAGGCATTCAGAGAGAAGGAGCTCCCTCTGCACTCAGATCATCGTTCCTGCAACGTCACTGCGGGGGCCCGATCATTACCATGGTGACCAGATGTCATCATGGCGACATCCGGATCACCAGTCACTAGCAAGTTAGATAAAAAACGCAAGTCATATACAATAAATGTTACTACTATCATGAAGTACAATATGTCTCTAGAAAACAATTTAAGAATCAGTGGGATCCATTGAAGCTTTCCAGAGTTATTACTACATAAAGTGACACTGGTCAGAATTATAAAATTTGGCCTGGTCATGAACGTGAAAACAGGCTGAGGGGCTGAATGGGTTAAGTAAGATTTAAAAAAAAAAAAAAAAAAAAAACGACTTTTCAAATTGAAAGCAAAAAGGGCTGAAGACACCTTTAAGGCTTGCATTTGACTTTAGTGTATCAAACTAATTAAAATATTATAAATATAACATATAGAACTTGTTATTTTTCATATCTGGGTTGATGATTAGTATTTATCCATGGTAAGCTATCTACCACCTGTACAATGGAGACACAACATCAAAATCCTTTCTGAACCCAAAATGTCTCTTCCTTGGAACAAAGGAGGCCCTGCACATCTCTGCCTATTTGTTCATATAATTTCCTTGTAATGTTTTAATTTCCTGTTCTGTCCAGATGTCACTGTATCCCAGAATTCCAAGCAGAGGAAGTTCACCGACTGCCATATTGGGACACCCAAGTGATGGGTGTCTCAATATGGAAAATGCTGCTGGTACCAACCTATTGCACGGTCCCACCAGCGGAACACTGTCACACCACACACACAAACACACACTATACGCCGTACTCACCCCACACACAATCTAACTCACACACTCACACTCAGATTCACACACTCAGACTCACACACACTCACTCACTCACTCGCACACAGTCACACTCACACACTCACGCAGCCTCTTGCGCGGTATGACCAGCAGAACACCGTCGCGAACACGCTGCCGCCAGGATCAGCCAATTGATTCACTGATTGCCGCCATCTTTGTACAGGAGGAGCGCATGCACAGTTATAATGTGACCGCCGCTATCTGCCTGTACATATGCCGATGGCAGCGGTCTGATTTACTGCGACTGCGCGAATTACGCGCAGGTGCAGTGAATCATTCGGCTGATCCCGGCGGCAGATGCACGACGTGTCTACAGGCAGAGGAAGCCAGTCACATTAAAAGGGTTTTCCCATGAACGAAAGTTAGTTTTAAAAATTGACTGTGTCTGACCGTGCACTGAGCTTACCACATCTCCTGGGCAGGTGAGGAAGCAAAAGACAATACTGACATTACAGCAGGATCACAGTGGAGGTAAAATATTTCACTGAGTGTTTTTAAAAAATATTTACAAAATTTGCTAAAAATGTATACAATCTAGGGTATAGAGGAAGGGCTTACTAGAAAAACCTAGACTAAAAATTAACTTTTAATGATATTATCTAAAACTTCCATAGAAAAATTGCTAAAAGCAGAGTTTAATAGGTTAATGGACTATTAATTGGATTAGCCCAAAACTTAAAGCCTGATTGCTCTGTGATAATCCTACTCTAATGGCCTCATGATACTAAACATCAGAAAAAACCTCATCATGAACAAAATATAGTGACGGAATACAGTGAAGCACAATACCATACAAAAACAGCCGTATAGTGCAGAAAGGTGAACTACCCCTATATAAAAAGTGTCTGACTGAACACCTACCTAGATGCGGAGGTTGGCACCCTAAGATGAAACGAGAATGGCGTCCTATTTGCCGAGCTATGAACTTAAGTTTTCTTGGGGAACAGAGTTTAGAGTCCCTATGGTCCGACGAGCAAAAAATTGTCGAAGTAGTAAGTTTTTGAATTACTGCCTGTTTTGTATCGCACGACAGTCTAGGAGGGTACTGAAGAGCTTGAAATAGAGACCTGAAATGGAGCAGCGTGTTCTTTTGTCTCGTTACGGCTTCTGCGCAGGCGCACTGCTCTGCCCTGGTGAGGGCAGAGCAGAGTGCTTCAGTGCGTAGGCGCCAGGAAAGGTCAGAGAGGTCCGGCGCCTGCGCACTGTAGTACTCTGCTCTGCCGTCACCAGGGCTGAGCAGTGCGCCTGCGCAGGAGCCGCGACGAGACAGAAAGAACACGCCGGCTTCATCACAAGATGGGAGGCCCGGGACCTGACCGCGACACCCATCTGACCCGAACGGACGGCGGAACGCCCCTGGGTGAGTATAATATAACTCGTTTTTCTTCACTTTCAGGTAACATCGGGGGCTTATCTACAGCATTACAGAATGCTGTAGATAAGCCCGTGATGGCGGTGTCCCCATCTCATAGGGCGAAAATGAGGTGACAGATTCCCTTTAAACACCATCTGGACAGGCTGTGGATAAAAGTATTATAAAGTGGATGTTCCCCCGAAGCGTAGCCTAAGTCAGTGCATTTGGGTCTGGCTGCTTCTGTGTTTGCTACATGTTTCAGAGTATGGATCTTACATCGGAGGCATGTGTACCAAAATGAAAATGTTTACAATTGCCAAAGAAGGATTAAGGCTGTTTCATCTGTGTATGGTAATATATGAAATATAACATTTCTAATGAAATTTTAGCAAAAAAAAATTGAATACAGTTAAAAGGTTTTTTTTACAGCATATTAATGCTGTTTGGAGTGCATATTTTTCATTTAGCTATGTGTTATGGATAGGAATAATTCATGTGTACACATATTTTCTTGACTCCAATGTATTATCTTTCAAAAAAAAGCTTGGTATTGAACATTTTGGTCACTGTAGCAATGCCAGGTAGACTAGGGTTAAATCTTAGCTCTGCAGGCTTTGATTAATGCATCTCACTAGCGCTGCATATAAACAAGCCAAGGTTCATCTAAGACTGTCTGCTGGTGAAGACGAGTAGAGTGGAGGTGTCTTGGAGCTAACGAAGACAGACCGAAATCTGTCTCTGAAGAAACTTCTGCAAAGTCTGTGCGCTGAGAACTGCAAGTATCAGTGGTTAGTATGGATGATAGCTGTTTTGTTTGACTGAGCTAGGATAAGCTAAATCGTGTACAGGTTGCCAAGGTCTTTTCTGTTTTGTTAGTGTCTGGACAGGCTATGGATTTATGTTTATGATTTTGTTTTGGTGCTATGTAACCTGTAGAAAGTAATAAAACAGCATGTGTTTGGACCAAAATCGCATTGCCTTTGTGAAAGCTACCTATTATTTACCTACATTTGAGAGTGAATCCTTACAATTGGTGGTTGAAATGCGGGTGTAATGTCCCAGAGAGCACAGGTGATTGCAGTGTAAAAATTGAAAGTCCTGGGTAAAGGCAGCTGCAGAACTGAAAACAGTCAAAAAGTTTGGAGGAGCATGTTAAGTTATTAGTCTAGGACTGGTGGAGCAGCAGCAGACCCAACAGGAAACCAATAAACTCATGATCCAGAAGTTTCAACAGCAGCAGGATTTGTGGCAGCAGTTACACCAGCAATAGTTACAGCAGGTTTAGCAGCAGCATTAGCAGCATATGACTCTTTTGAAAGAAACTGTCCAGACCAGGGGTAAGGCACCACCCGCCAAAGAAAAGGTAACTGGGGAGGTGAATGTTATGAGAGACCTTACAAAAAGTGACGCTGAAGGACAACATCGAGGCTTCCTTGACTGTATTTGTGAGGGTGACAGTCAAAGAGGAACTTCCCCAAGAGCAATAGGCAGATGTCCAAGCTCCATAGCTTATTGGGAACTGCAGATAGCGTACAACGACCTTGCCCTGCAGGATGTCATGGAGTACAACAAGCCGAAGGCCTATATTATGCTACATTTGGGCATCACTCTAGTACTCCGGGCGCAGCAGGTGCACGTCTGGTGCTACCAAAGGGACATAACTCCCTGGTCCCAAATGTTCGACTTCTTACACCTGGTGAATAAATTGCTGCAGCCTGGTACCTGTTCTTCACCACAGATGATGAAAAGAGTGGTAGTTGACCGCTTTATTCACTAAGTTCCTAAGTCCGTTCAAAGCAGGGTTGTCCCAGGAGATCCCCAGAATGCAGATGACTTCGCAGAACAACACTTGGCTATGTATAACTCCCTGAGCAACCAAGTGAGCCTGAGGTCACATTTCTGGGAGAGCCAAAAGAACAGATCAAAGTCCACGTCTGAGATGTCAGAGCTGGGTTCAAAGAGTACATCTCTTAACATTGTCTGTTGGAGCTGTCGTATCCTGGGTCATATATTAGCCAATTGTCCCTTAACTTTGGAGTCAATGTATTGCTCCTCAGGCTGGCGCTACTCTTGCTTCACCTACCCTGCCTGTAGTACTGTTCTTCATCCTGGTGTCAGAACTTAGGCATACTAGGAAAACAGATTAATAAACAAGAAAGGCAGCCTCACCGTGTCCTCTTGGTATAACTCAGTCCGTCTTGCAATGTTATGGGTCTCCAACCAATAGCCGTGACTAAGGCTTCACATAACAAAATTAGTAATGGTGAGTCCCAAGAATAATAAAATCCTCAAATTTATTGAAAAAAAGATTAAAAGATCATACAGGTTGGGGATACATCTCAACGCGATTCTGGCAAAAGCCCTTATTCACTGAGATACAGATTCCTTATGATACATGGTATAAAAACAAATAGTGACCAACCATTGATCAGTAAACACATGTTAGCAATCAATCACATTTGAGAATAATCAGCATAATCACAAGGCTAAATCACAAGAAAGCCAGAGAAAGAGAAAGAAGAAAAAAAAAAAACACCATAGACATTCAATTCTCTGAGATTTAATATAAATAAAGAGTATCATTCCTATAGTTCATGCCATTGGGGTGTTTTGTATCCAGTTTAATAATCCAAAATAACTCTCTTAGGAGGAGTTTTTTCCTCCAGTCCCCTCCTCTAATAGGAATATCCACTTTTTCTAACCCATAGAATGAAAAATTCTTTAATTTCCCTTTATGTCTCTCTACAAAGTGCTTGCAAGCTCCTGAATAGGATGCATTTTTATTTTTAATATTGGTAACATGTTCTGCTATCCTTTTCTTTAATTTACGTATTGTGCAGCCAATGTATTTTATTTTACATTCTTTGCAAAATATGCAATACACAACATAATTAGTAATGCAATTAATAAATCTTTTTATATCATTGGTTGCATCAGTTTTTTGAGTTTGCAATGTATACTTGCACATCGTACATTTGGAACATGCACATTTAAAAAAAATCTTTACAACTAAGAGAATTATCTTGGATTATTAAACTGGATACAAAACACCCCAATGGCATGAACTATAGGAATGATACTTTTTATTTATATTAAATCTCAGAGAATTGAATGTCTATGGTGTTTTTTTCTTCTTTCTCTTTCTCTTTCTCTGGCTTTCTTGTGATTTAGCCTTGTGATTATGCTGATTATTCTCAAATGTGATTGATTGCTAACATGTGTTTACTGATCAATGGTTGGTCACTATTTGTTTTTATACCATGTATCATAAGGAATCTGTATCTCAGTGAATAAGGGCTTTTGCCAGAAACGCGTTGAGATGTATCCCCAACCTGTATGATCTTTTAATCTGTTTTTCAATAAATTTGAGGATTTTATTATTCTTGGACTCACCATTACTAATTTTCTTATAGGAAAAAAGATGTAATTCCAGCTCTTAAAATTTCAATCTTTATTGGTCCATATTAAAATTGCGATGTTGTTGGGTGCTCCTCATTCCAGGGAAAGGGGATAGAAGCAACGTGTTTCAATCTAAATACCAATCTTTATCAAAGCTGATCTCTGTTTAGATCGAAACGCTTCTCTTCTATCCCCTTTCCCTGCCATGAGGAGCACCCACCAACATCACAATTTTAATATGGACCAATAAAGATTGAAATTTTAAGGAGCTGGAACTTCAACTTCTTTTCCTAGTATCCATTACGTCTCATCAGGACGGTGTTCCGTGCACCTGTTGTGGCTGTCGGTTAGCTGGCTTTTACCTTTTATATACAGAACTTAGGAATGCCAGGTAACTGTGAACGGTGTCCAAGTGAAGGGACTTCTGGATTCAATGATTTTGGTGACCCTGGTAAGAGCCATGCTCACGCATCTGCTTGTCCCTGGGAAGAAAGTGGGTATATGTTGTATCTATGGAGACAGCAAGCACTATGCAAGTAAAAAAATATATAGGGGTTCTTCATTTCAGGCAGTTTATTCTTTGTTTTTTATACACTGTATACAAGTTAAACAATTATTCATTTAATATTATTATTTCAGGGCTGTCATCAAGTGAGGTAATAATCAATTCTTCTGGACTGCTTCATGTCTTAAGCCTTCAAGGGTTCAGTAAGGTACAGTAAGTTATCGAACTATTGGACATATTTTGAGAAAATAATTGAATTGTTTTTTTTAATTATTTCAATTTTTTGCAGATATATCAAGCCTTTACCATCTTAATTGAGAGAAACTGTACTCAATCTATAGGCAAGTAAATACAAAATTTTATTTTTTTCTACTAGTTTTATTTTTTAATGATTAAAATAACTTTTTCCAGCAAACAATGAACATTTCAGTGGACTATAGAGACACCAGCAGATATTTGAAACTCCTATGAACAAGGAACCCATTTAACTCTCATTGCTGAGTACAAGATGTAATAGTTTGTTACTTAATTGCTTAATCTATTTTTGTTGTATGTATTAGGACCCTACTGTGCCTTTACATGAAAGAAACTGATAAATAACAGCAAAAACAGCAACATCATATATAATATTAATTAATTATGTTTTTTTTGCCATGTATGACCAATAATGGATCTATCGTAGAGAACCAATCGAAACAGCAGGTGGTAATAAAACCACAAAACAACGACCACAGATCCAATAATTATGTAAAAATACACAATCTTTATTAACAATAATTAGACACAAGTCAATTGTAAATGACAAACACAGTGGATAAGTGTGGAAAATAGTGCAACCATGGAAAGACACACTTTAGCGCCGGGAACCATATGAGCAAAAAGATCAAAAATCAAAATTATATGCACGACAATTGAATAGAATTGGAAAAACTCCCATAGAGAAAAATATGTATATATATGTATATATATATATATATATATATATATATATATATATATATATATATATATATATACAGTAGATAAAGCTTGAAATGTTTGTGAGTCTTTAAATGTTATTAAATTTGTTCTCTCGGTTATTAATCCCTTTCTGCCGTCAGACGTACTGTTCCGTCCATGTGCCCTGGGACTTAATTCCCATGGACGGAATAGTACGTCATACGCAATCATCCGCGTTCATGGGTAGCGCAGCTGATCGCGGCCGGGCGTCAGCTGATTCTCAGAGCTGACACCCGGCACTAAGTTCCAGGAGCGGTCACGTACCGCTCCCGGCACTTTAACCCCCGGCACACTGCGATCAATCATGATCACAGTGTACCGGTGGCATAGGGAAGCATTGCTCAGGGAGAGGGGGCACCCTGCGTGCTTCCCTGAGACCCTCAGAACAAAGCGATGTGATTGCGTTGTTCCGAGGACCTCCTCCCTGCAGGCCCCCGGATCCAAGATGGCCGCCGGGTACTTCCGGGTCCTGCAGGGAGGTAGCTTGTCAGTGCCTGCTGAGATCAGGCGCCGGCAAGCCTCATGCACTGCCTGCCAGATCGCTGATCTGACAAAGTGCTCTGTAAACTGTCAGATCAGCGATCTGACTCTATATTGTGATATCCCACCCTGGGACAATGTAAAAATGAAAAAAAATAAACGTGTAAAAATATTTTTTTAAAAATCTCTAAATAAATTAAAAATATATATATATATATATATATATATATATATATATATTACCCCAACACATTATTATGTAAATAAAAAACATTATAAGTACACATATTTAGTATCGCCGCATCCGTAACGACATGCCCTATAAAACTGTCCCACTAGTTAACCCCTTTAGTGAACCTATTAAAAAAGACAAAAAAACAATGCTTTTTCATTATACCACTGAACAAAAAGTGGAATAACACGATCAAAAAGACGGATATAAATAAACATGGTACCGCTGAAACGTCATCTTGTCCCGCAAAAAACGAGCTGCCATACAGCATCATCATCGAAAAAATAAAAAGTTATAGCTCGCAGAATAAAGTGATGAAAAAATAATTATTTTTACATCATACATGACGGCACCACGAGAGAGGGGATCCACCCTTCAAGGACAGGAAACCTTCAAGATAAAAGGGGCGGCCCCTCTCTCCACATCAGTTGGTTTCCTGTCCTTGATGGGGAACTCTCAAGATGGAAGACTCTTGAATACTGAAGAGGATGCCCGGGCCTGGGACGGATGAATACTGGCAGGCATGGGTCTGCTACATCCGTCGCCAGGTGCCGGTAGTCGCCTCGGGGGTCATGTATTCCATGCCCCCCTGAGCGAAGCTTAGCCACAGCCCTTGAGGCAGATGCCCGGGTGAAATTTTGCAGCCTTGGAGACCACAGATGAATGTATCCTCCCTGATGCCTGCAGTGTATAGTGGAGTCCTCGGAGGTCACTGTCAGGGTGCCCTCCCTGTTGACAAATAAGTGGCCATGCAGCCTGTAGAGGCACATCGGTGCCCAGGCAGAACAAAAAAGCTCCTCTGAGGACATGTTGGGCACCCTCCCTGTTGAGTGTGTGACAGCCTGAGGAAAAGTACCTGAAGGACGAAATTGTCATCCCTGAGGACCGCAGGTATGATGACAGGCTGGCCGTCTCGGTGGTGTCAGGTCCAGCAGGGTGCACAGTCAGGGGGGGTTTCCCTCCCCACATAGGTAGCGGTGCACGTGGGACATGGCGCTGGAACGCCGGGTCGGCATAGCGGAACTGAGGCGAGCGCCGGAAGTAAAGCGCGCGCCGAGAGGCGTGGGGTGCGCGCGTCAGGGCGCCGATAATAGGCTGGCGCGGTGCACCGGAAGTGATGAGCGAGCACACCGGAAGTTAGCGGTGGGTGCGCTCGCAGAACCACAGCACGGCGCATACACAGGGAAAGTCTCCGTGGGCTCTTTATACAGGGCTCCAGTCACAGCCATCTCCTTAAAGGTGCGATGCTCTGCAGGGAGGAAACCTGTTCCCTCCTTACTTCAAAGAAAAGGTAGCGGTACGGTCAGTCAGAGTGCGCGCGCGCACGCGCCGCCGACAGGCACACAGAAGCTGAGAAAAGATGCTCACGCACCCGAGGCACAGAGTGTGCGCATTAACAGAGTACAGCGCGCTTGCGTCGGGGCGCTAGGCGGCCAGCAGGTGCAGGATCAACCAGGTGAAGTAATTAAGCAAGGAAAAAAAAAAAAGGAAGCTAGTATTCAATGGCTGCCGGATATTGAACAGTGCCACCAAGCCTTTTTCTAAGGACTATGATTGCTCTCGTCAGGGAGTAACTGATATAATAAGAAAGCCTGTCGCCAGAACATTTACAGCCACACCAGGAGGTGCAGGTGATGCAGTCTCACTCAAGTGAGCAGATCTTGATGCGCCGCAGCAGCAGTGATAGCCGCTCGGGCATGAGGGCGGATCATGGCAAGGAGGGGTCCATAATCTCTCTTGGAGACACTGAAGAGACCAGTCAGCCTCCAGGGCCGATACCCATCCTTTGAGCATCCGAGTGGTGAGTGAGCTTCGAGAAAGTCCAGCACGCTAATGTCTGTTCTCTTTCTCTCTATTGTCTCCAACTCTCCCCTCTTTTACATACACTGGTGGGGTGGAGTGTAAGGGGTCCCTAAGAAGAATAAGTCTAAATCTAAGGGAATGTCCCTTATGCAAAAATCCCTTAGGAACATCCTGGAATAAGAGATTGTGTCAGGATTGTATTAATAAAACAGTGGCGGAAGAGACACCATCCTTTGCTGAGAACCTGAGATCATTAATCCAGGCAGAGTTCTGTAAGTCCGTAAAAGCGTTGCAAACAACGGACGCAGATGGCGGATCTAGGGACAGATCCAGCCCTCAATGATGTCCCAAGGGGACTCCTCAGGATCAGAGAGACTCCAAAGGGTCATGTTACTCAGAGAGTAGCTCTGAGGAGGAGGAGACATTTCCAGTGGAAGCTACAGACAGACTTATAAAGACTGTCTGGTCTACCATGGAATTGGTAGATGAAAAAGCAAAAGGATGGCCCAAGAACTTAGGTTTGGTGGCTTGCAAAAGAAAAAACGGAGACCTTTCCCTATTAACAAACAGCTATAAAGAAAGGGAATGGGAAAGACCAGAAAAGAAGTCCCACATAGTCAATTCCCTAAAAAGAAAGTACCCCTTTGATGAGGAGGCGTCCTCGCTAGATAAGGGCCAAAGATGTAGCAGTCTCAAAAATCACCTGGAAGTCACCCCTGCCTTTGAGGATTTAGGATCCCTGAAAGAACCTCTGGACAAGAAAGACAGATAGTTGTCTAAAAACGGCCTGGGAGGCCTCGGCGGGAGCACTATGGCCAGCCATTGTTACACTCGGTCCCAGCGCTGGCTCTGCACTCCGTTCTGCTCACTCACCTGCCCCAGCTGCTCTTCGGCGTCCTGTGTCCTCCTCCACTTCCTGGCACGCTGCTGGCAGGCCTCCAGATAGTTTGCTTAGGACGCGAGGCCGCGCCCACCGTCTCTTTTAAAGGGGCAGCGTGCATTTTTTGAAATAGCTAATTAACCAATGGCTGCGCACTCAGTACTATATCTGGTCACTCCACCATTAGGGGAGTGCCGGAGCAACGTGTTCTATCATTGCTACATCCGGTTCTGTTCCTGATCTGTCTGCGCTGCGTCTGCAGTCTCTGTGCTTCGCTGATACTGTTTGTCTCCTCAGATCATTGCTAACACGTATCAGGCTAACCTGGACAATCTCGGCTATTACTGGCGCAAGTGTCATCCCGTTCCGCCATCAGCCATCCGTACCCGTGGATCGTGACAAGGTCACTGGAGCCAGCCTACTACCATCCGTTCTGGACCAGGACCTTACCCTTCTCCGTCAAGAACCCTCCACGGACTCTGTAAATACCTGTTACCCTTTTGGTCCCTCTGGGACAGCTGCCACGTGTCCGGGGTCTAACTGGAGGTAGCACCTGTGTCCTCCGGGTATTCCATTCTGGTCCTGTTCGAGGGGCCTTACTACGGGTACCCGGGGCTCACTAGTTACACCCCCTTCGGAACCCCCCGGACCGCGGTCTCGAGGTTCCACATTAAAAAATAAAAACGAATGTGAACTTCACCACCTCTGCCTCCGCTTCCATTCGTTACAGATTGCTCCGGCCATGGAACCCGCTGGATCCCAGAGATCTCCGACCACGGATCTGTGCCAGGAGGTGACCCGTTTGGGAGTTCAACAGGGCAAGATCTCGACTTATCTACGCAGCTTGTCTACCCGCATGGATTCCTTAGGGTCCTCGTCTGCACCTGACTCTTCTATCAATAATCAGGTACCAGTTCCCATGGCAAGTCAAGGTCCCCGTCTGGCGGCTCCTACCCGTTTCCAGGGTGACCCGACTCTGTGTCGGGGTTTCCTCAATCAGTGCACTCTACACTTCGAAATCTTGGGGCATATGTTTGCTTCTGACCGAGCCAAGGTGGGCTTCATCATGTCACACCTGGGAGGAGAGGCCCTCGCCTGGCTAAACCCGCTATGGGAGAGAGGGGATCCGCTGGTTAACGATCTTCAATCTTTCCTAGAGGCTTTTCGCAGGACTTTCGATGAACCTGGTCGCACCACTTCGACTGCCTCAGCTCTGCTCCGCCTGCGCCAAGGTACTCTCACGTAGCTCAGTATGCTGTTAAATTCCGCACCCTCTCGTCTGAATTATCGTGGAACAATGAGGCCCTGGTTGCTAACTTCTGGAAGGCCTATCCGGAAGAATCAAGGATGAGCTGGCGGGACGGGACAGACCTACCCTCTTGGAAGAGCTAATATCCTTGGCAACCCGAATTGACCTGCGTTTTCAGGAGCGCTCCATGGAGATCAAGCGGGACAAAAGGTCCTATCACCTGGACTCTAGTTTGTACAAAACAGGTACTTCGCCCTCCGCCTCCGAGGCCATGGAGGTGGACCATGTAAGTTTGGCCACCCGCCGCCGGGAGGCACGTCGCAAGGAGGGAAGTTGTTACTACTGCGGTAGTTCTGAACATTTGATCCATTTCTGTCCTAAAAAGTCGGGAAACTCGAGTGCCTAGGTCCGGTAGGAGGGGCCAACCTAGGTAGAGAACAGTCCTCTCCCTCTTTACACATCTCAGTCTCCGTGTCCTATGGAGCAATAAAATTCTCCGAACATTGTCTACTGGATTCTGGAGCTGCAGAGAACTTCATCAAGCAGGCGGTTGTGGATCATTACCGCTTACCAGTCCAGCGTCTTCCGGATCCGTTACAGGTGTCCGCCGTGGATGGCAAACCGCTGACCGAGCCCGTCCAGTTTCAAACCGTGTTGGTGGAACTCCGGGTAGGTCTAATGCATACTGAACTAATGCGATTTTATGTATATCCCGGTTTATCCCATCCCATGCTTTTAGGTTTACCTTGGCTCCAGATGCATGAACCAGTCCTTAATTGGAAAACTGGAGAAGTTCTGCGTTGGGGAGATACCTGCATGAATCGTTGCTTAACCCGGATTCAACCTGTTTCGCCTCCAGTCCAGCCTGATACCCTGCCAGGGTTGCCTTCCGTCTATTGGTCCTTCTCTGACGTCTTTGGGAAAAAGGAGGCTGAGAGACTACCTCCACACAGGTTGTATGACTGTCAGATAGAGCTTCTTCCAGGAGCATCTCCTCCTCGCAGGAGAGTTTATCCCCTTTCACAGGCAGAGACTCAGGCCATGTCGGACTACATCCAAGAGAATCTGGCTAGAGGATTTATCCGAAAGTCATCGTCACCGGCAGGAACTGGATTCTTCTTTGTGAAGAAAAAGGATGGATCCTTGCGGCCCTGCATTGACTATCGGGGTCTAAATCAAATCACGGTAAAAAACAGGTATCCATTACCTCTTATTTCAGAGCTGTTTGATCGTCTCCAAGGGGCCAAGATCTTCACCAAATTGGACCTCAGAGGGGCCTACAACCTGATCCGAGTCAGAGAGGGGGACGAATGGAAAACAGCTTTCAACACCCGTGACGGCCACTATGAATACCTGGTAATGCCATTCGGCCTAAGCAATGCACCTGCGGTTTTTCAGGAATTTGTTAATGACATTTTCAGGGACTTGCTCTATACTTGTGTCGTGGTTTACCTGGACGATATTTTGATTTTTTCTGCTGACTTGACGTCACACCGGAGGCAAGTACGCCTGGTCTTACAAAGACTGAGAGAGAACAGGCTATATGCCAAATATGAGAAATGCCTCTTTGAGCAGTCTTCTTTGCCTTTCCTTGGGTACATTGTATCTTCCACAGGATTAAAGATGGATCTGGAGAAGTTGTCTGCAGTTCTCAACTGGCCTCGTCCGTCTGGGCTAAAAGCCATACAAAGGTTCCTCGGGTTCGCCAATTACTACCGGCAATTTATTCCACACTTTTCCACCCGAGTGGCTCCAATCACAGCCTTAACCCGGAAAGGTGTAAACTCTAAGGAATGGTCCTCCGAGGCAGAAGAGGCCTTTGTTTCTCTCAAAAAAGCCTTCGCTTCCGCACCCGTTCTCCATCGTCCTAATTCAAGTGAGCAATTTTTTCTTGAAGTTGACGCTTCTTCCATAGGTGCAGGAGCAGTTCTGACCCAGAAGTCGTCTACCGGGTGGATGATCTCGTGTGGTTTTTTTTCCAAGGTTTTTTCTCCTGCAGAAAGGAACTACTCTGTCGGTGATCGCGAACTGTTGGCCATCAAATTGGCTCTGCAAGAATGGAGACATCTTCTTGAAGGAGCTCATCACCAGGTAATCATATTCACCGACCATAAAAACCTTGCCTATCTCCAATCTGCTTTAAGACTGAATCCCCGTCAGGCCCGTTGGGCATTATTTTTTGCCCGTTTCAATTTTG
Organism: Oophaga sylvatica; assembly: GCA_033576555.1. NCBI lineage: Eukaryota > Metazoa > Chordata > Amphibia > Anura > Dendrobatidae > Oophaga > Oophaga sylvatica. The sequence continues at coordinate 155,328,466 of JARQOD010000007.1, forward strand.
TACTTCATTTCCGTCCAGCTGACAAGAACATCAAGGCAGACACACTCTCTAGAGCCTTCTTGTCTCCTGAACTGGAGGAGGAACCTCAGCACATTATTGAACCTTCTAAGTTAGTCTCTGTTGCCTCCACTGATCTGGCCCGGCTTCCTCCTGGGAAGACTTTCGTGTCCGCCTCTGATTGTAGTCGTGTTCTGCGCTGGGGTCATTCTTCTAAGTTGGCTGGCCATGCTGGTCAGAGAAAGACGCAGCAACTCATCTCCCGTTATTACTGGTGGCCTACCATGGGCAAGGATATCCAGGAGTTCGTCGCAGCCTGTCCTTCATGTGCCTGTAACAAAACTGTTAAACATCTACCAGCCGGCAGGCTTCTGCCTCTTCCGATTCCGTCCGCTCCCTGGCAGCACATCGCAATTGATTTCATCACGGATCTTCCCATTTCTTCTGGCTGCTCAGTGGTATGGGTTGTGGTGGACCGCTTCTCTAAAATGGCCCACTTCGTTCCGCTATCTGGCCTCCCGTCTGCTCCAGAACTGGCCACTCACTTCATTCAGCACATCTTCCGTCTACATGGATTTCCTCTCCACATCGTGTCCGACAGGGGCGTCCAGTTCACCTCTAAGTTCTGGAGAGGACTCTGTAAAATGGTAAAAATTGAACTAGATTCTTCTTCTGCATATCATCCCCAGTCTAATGGCAAGTGGAGAGGATCAATCAAATCCTGGCTGGATACCTGCGTCACTTCGTCAACGCTCATCATAATGACTGGGTAGAATTACTGCCCTGGGCGGAATTCTCCTACAACAACCAAGTAATTTAATCTTCTGGAAAGTCTCCCTTTCAGATTGTGTTTGGACTGCAACCCGGAATTCCTCTTCCTGTCTCGGGATTGTCTGATGTTCCGGCAGTCGATACCTTGTCTAAGAATTTCTCGGACATTTGGAGAGAGACCAGGTCGGCTTTGGAGAAAGCTTCTCAACGTATGAAAACGCATGCGGACAAAAGACGTTTGGAGGCTCCCATCTTTCGTCCAGGAGACAAGGTATGGCTCTCCTCCAAGTACATCCGTCTGAAGTTACCATCGTACAAATTGGGTCCCCGTTTCATTGGTCCCTTTGAAGTCTTGAGACAAATCAACCCGGTCTCTTATAAACTGAAATTGCCTAATTCTCTACGAGTACCTAACTCCTTTCATGTTTCCCTCCTCAAACCAGTAGTGTTAAGCTCCTTCTTTAAGGACCCGGCTACCACTCCTGATCCGGTCTCTGAGAATGATGTTTTTGAGGTAAAACATATCTTGGCCTCTAAGAGAGTAAGAGGTAGGATCTATTACCTGGTGGACTGGAAGGGTTTTGGTCCTGAGGAGAGATCTTGGGAGCCTAAAGAGAACATCCAGGCTCCTCTTCTTCTTAAAAGATTTCACGCAGGCTTGAAAAAGAGGGGGAGTAAAGAGGGGATACTGTTACACTCGGTCCCAGCGCTGGCTCTGCACTCCGTTCTGCTCACTCACCTGCCCCAGCTGCTCTTCGGCGTCCTGTGTCCTCCTCCACTTCCTGGCACGCTGCTGGCAGGCCTCCAGATAGTCTGCTTAGGATGCGAGGCCGCGCCCACCGTCTCTCTTAAAGGGGCAGCGTGCATTTTTTGAAATAGCTAATTAACCAATGGCTGCGCACTCAGTACTATATCTGGTCACTCCACCATTAGGGGAGTGCCGGAGCAACGTGTTCTATCATTGCTACATCCGTTTCTGTTCCTGATCTGTCTGTGCTGCGTCTGCAGTCTCTGTGCTTCGCTGATACTGTTTGTCTCCTCAGATCATTGCTAACCCGTATCTGGCTAACCTGGACAATCTCAGCTATTACTGGCGCAAGTGTCATCCCGTTCCGCCATCAGCCATCCGTACCCGTGGATCGTGACAAGGTCACTGGAGCCAGCCTACTACCATCCGTTCTGGACCAGGACCTTACCCTTCTCCGTCAAGAACCCTCCACGGACTCTGTAAATACCTGTTACCCTTTTGGTCCCTCTGGGACATCTGCCACGTGTCCGGGGTCTAACTGGAGGTAGCACCTGTGTCCTCCGGGTATTCCATTCTGGTCCTGTTCGAGGGGCCTTACTACGGGTACCCGGGGCTCACTAGTTAAGCCCCCTTCGGAGCCCCCCGGACCGCGGTCTCGAGGTTCCACATTAAAAAATAAAAACGAATGTGAACTTCACCACCTCTGCCTCCGCTTCCATTCGTTAAAGCCATCACAGCCACTTGTGTGGCTAGATCCCTAAAAGTATGAGTGGATAACCTGGAGGATCAGTTACAGCAAAGAATCCTCAGGGAAACTATACTACATGCAATAACTGCCATAAGAGCAGCGGCGGTATTTCTAGCTGAGTTTTCAGCAGATTCAGCAAGACTGGCAGCCGAATCAGCAGCAGTACCCAATGTGGGAAGCCATGCGGTGTGGCTTAAAATGCTGGCTGGGGGACACACAGGCAATGATGAAACTTTGTTCTCTGCCATGTGAAGAAAAAATTTGTTTGGACCGGCATTGGACGAGGTAATGGAAAAAGCATTTTCCAAAACAGCCATTTCAGGCCTTTCGGTGCTCCTTTCAGAGGGGCCGGAAGTTCAGAAGGCAGCAGTAAAGGGATCGAGACAGAAGCAACTTCGACAAATGATCCAGAGGAGGGAGAGGCTTCTACTTGGCAAACCCTCCAAAGACACTAAGAAATCCTTCCAGTGACGGTCCTCCTCAGGTGGGAAGAAGGCTCTCTCACTTCCTCCCAGCCTGGGAGAGGATCTCATCCAACGCTTGGATCCTGCAAATCGTGGGATCAGGCCTGGAATTAAGGTTCCAACATTTGCCACCGAGAAGGTACAGGCAAACTCCTGTATAGTCCTCACAGTTAAAACAGGAGAGTCTGGAAGGAGGGGAGATAATATCTCTCCTACACAAGCAGGTTCTGGAAGAGGTTCCAGTGAAAGAGAGAAACGAGGGGTTTTACTCCCCTCTATTTCTTGTAAAAAAAAAAAAAAGCCGGACGATTCTTGGAGGACAATTATAAATCTAAAAGACCTCAATATATATCTGATAATCCCGTCTTCCTCAGTGTTATATGGCGGTCCTGGACCTCAAGGACGTTTACTACCACGTCCCGATCCGGCAGCAGGATCGCAAATATCTCAGGGTAGTGCTCCAAGGGGAGTCACAATTACATCACCTTCAGTACAGGGCTCTGCCCTTTGGGATAGCGAAAGCCCCACAAATCTTTACAAAGTTGATGGCAGAGGTCACAGCACGTCTCCTAGGAAAGGATACTCTAATAATACCTTATCTGGACGACTTCTTGATAGTAGGGAAAAAAGTGTTGTCACTGTCAAGAACAAGTCAGATGGCAGCTGAACCTCAAAAAACCCAGGCTGAAACCAGCAACGACCCAGAATTCCTTGGGAATAATAATAGACTCGGTGGCACAGGAATATCGCCTCCCAGAGGAAAATAGGGACAAGATAAAACAAATAATTTTAACAACAATAAGTAAGCCGGCCGTCACGCTAAGGAGGGCCATGTCAGTATTAGGGTCTCTGACCGCATGCATACCAGCGGTGAAATAGGCCCAGTTCCATGCAAGGGAACTACAGTTGTGTGTAATGCAGGAAGACCTAGATCTGCAGGAACAATTAGATCAGAAAATCACCCTCTCGGTCTCTGTACTCCAATCACTCAGATGGTGGTTACAGATAGACTCATCTCCGAGAGCAGTCCCTTGGACATACACAGCCTCCAAGGTGGTCACAAGGGACGCCAGCCCTTGGGAGTGGGGAACCCACCTAGACACACTATTGCTCCAGGGTTCCTGGGTCCAGGAGGAAAAAGATATCCTCAAACGACTGGGAGCGCTTAGCAGTCGAGAAAGCACTAAAAATTCTTCTACCTCATCTAACAGGGCATCATGTGAGAGTCCTATCGGACAACCGAACAGTGGTAGCATATGTGAACCACCAGGGGGGACACCCGTTCTCGGTTACTGATGCAAATAACAGAGGATTATGACTCTGGCAGAACATCATTTCCACTCATTATCGGCCCTGCATATCAGAGGGGTAGACAACCAGAAAGCGGATTTTCTGAGCAGGAACCACTTGAGGCAAGGAGAATGGTCACTAAAAAAGTACATTTTTCATCAGATAGTGCTCATGTGGGGAAACCCAGTATAGATCTCTTTGCCTCAAAAGCCTACAAAAAATGTGCAGAAGTTCTGTTACCTGAGTCCAGCAGACAGACCGTTGGCAGTGGACGCCTTCAGGTTAGCCTGGACATCAGGACTTCTGTACGCCTTCCCACCGATATGCCTTATTCCAGCAGTTCTGAGGAAGATCAGGGAGGACAAGGCCAGAATGAGTATAATAGCCTTCTGGCCAAAGAGGCCATGGTTCTACTGGCTGAGAGTGATGTCAGTAACAGACTCATGGGTACTCCCGGAAGACCAGGACCTTCTAACACAGGGTCCCTTCAGTAGCCCTCAGAAGTCCGGGCTGCATTTGACAGCCTGGAATTTGAAAAGTCGCTGTTAGAAAAGAAGGGGTTCTCAGCTGGGCTAATATCCACCTTACTCACTAGTAGACAGCCAGTGACTGCGAATATTTATGGGAGGATATGGATAAAATTCTTGTCTGTCTCAGGGCCAATACAGGAATGGGAGATCTCGATAGGGGTGATACTGGAGTTCATGCAGAAGGGTCTAGAGCTGGGGTTAGCCGTCAGTACCCTCAAAGTACATGTCTCAGGCCTGGCAGCATTGTTCAACTGTGACCTGGCAAACAATAGATGGATAGCTAATTTATCCGGGCCTGTAATAGAGCTGATTCTGTCCCATCCCCTGCTCCTCCACCAGGGGACCTAACTTTAGTTTTGTCAGCCATGACGGAAAGTCCCTTTGAGCCTTTGAACACAACATCAGATAAGGTACTAACATTGAAAACCGCTTTGTTAGTTGCACTCACATCGGCCCGCAGAGTTGGAGATCTACATGCGTTATCGGCAGGCCCTCCCTTCACTCAGGTTATGGATGATAGGGTGGTGTTGAAATTAGACCCGACATATCTTCCAAAAGTAGTGTCAAAATTTCATAGGGCTCAGGAAATAGTGTTACCATCCTTTTGTCCTAACCCTAACAACAAAAAGGAAGAAAAACTACACTGCCTAGACGTTAGGAGATGTATCCTGCAGCAACTAAAGGTGACAAAACACTGGAGAAAACAGAGAGCTTTATTTGTTTCATACCAGGGGGCAAGGAAGGGCCTAAAAGCCTCAAAACAGACGATAGCTAGATGGTTGAGAGAGGCCATTATGCTAGTGTACAGTAGTGCAGGCAGGGCTGTTCCTGAGGGTCTAAAAGCCCACTCTACAAGAGCCATGGCGGAGAGAGCAGACGCTACAATCGACCAGATTTGTAAGGCGGCCACTTGGTCCTCTCCGTCAACCTTTTTCAAACATTACAGACTAGACTTATCTGCTACCTCTGATCTCACATTTGGGAGAAGAGTGTTACAAGCAGTGATCCCTCCCTAAAGAGAATACAAATCTCTGTAACTCTCTCGTGGTGCCGTCATGTATGATGGAAAAACACGGGTATTACATACCTGGTAATGTGTTTTTTCATGAGACATGACGGCACCCTTATATTCCCGCCCTTTGATCATGTCATTAGTTGGGTACATTATCAGTGTTATACACTCCCTTGGGTGTGGGTGATTAGAATTGTAAAAGATGTCTTATTTATATGTAAACTAACCTGCGGAGTTCCTCTCGTGCTCTGTAAAACAACTGATGCGGAGAGAGGAGCCGCCCCTTTTATCTTTAAGTTTTCCTGTCCTTGAAGGGTGGATCCCCTCTCTCGTGGTGCCGTCATGTCTCATGAAAAAACACATTACCAGGTATGTAATACCCGTGTTTTTTATATAAAATTGTTTTTATTGTATAAAAACGCCAAAACATTAAAAAAGAAACAAATGAGGTATCGCTGTAATCGTACTAAACCGAAGAATAAAACTGTTTAATCAATTTTACCACACACGGAACGGTATAAACGCCCCCCCAAAAGAAATTCATGAATTGCTGTTTTTTGCTCGTTCTGCCTCCCAAAAATCATAATAAAAAGCGATCAAAAAATGTCGCGTGCCCAAAATTGGTACCAATAAAAACGTCAACTCGTCCCACAAAAAATAAGACCTCACATGACTCTGTGGGCCAAAATATGGAAAAATTATAGCTCTCAAAATGTGGTGATGCAAAAACTATTTTTTTTGCAATAAAAAGCGTCTTTTAGCGTGTGACAGCTGCCAAACATAAAAACCCGCTATAAATAGTAAATCAAACCCCTTCTCTATCATCCCCTTAGTTAGGGAAAATAATAAAATAAAAAAATGTATTTATTTCCATTTTCCTGTTAGGGTTAGGATTAGAGTTAGGGGTGTGTTAGGGTTAGGTTTGTGGTTAGGGATATGGTTAGGGGTGTGTTGGGGTTAGGGTTGGAGTTAGAATTGGGGGGTTTCCACTGTTTAGGCACATCAGGGGCTCTCCAAACGTGACATGGCGTCTGATCTCAATTCCAGCCAATTATGCGTTGAAAAAGTCAAACGGTGCTCTTTCCCCTCCGAGCTCTGCCATGCTCCCAAACAGTGGTTTACCCCCACATATGGGGTATCAGCATACTCAGAACAAATTGCATAATAACTCTTGGGGTCCAATTTCTTCTGTTACCTTTGGGAAAATAAAATATTGGGGGCAAAAATATAATTTTTTTGGAAAAAATATGATTTTTTATTTTTATGTCTCTACATTATAAACTTCTGTGAAGTACTTGGGGGTTCAAAGTTCTCTCCACACATCTAGATAAGTTCCTTTGGGGGTCTAGTTTCCAAAATGGGGTCACTTGTGGGGGGTTTCCACTGTTAGGCACATAATGGGCTCTCCAAATGCGACATGACGCCCGTAGACTATTCTATCATAGTCTGCAATGCAAAACGTCACTACTTCCCTTCCGAGCCCCGACGTGTGCCTATACAGTAGTTTTCTCCCACATATGGGGTATCAGCATACTCAGGACAAATTGGACAACAACTTTTGGTGTCCAATTTCTCCTGTTACACTTGGGAAAATAAAAATTTGAGGTCTGAAAGATCATGTTTGTGGAAAAAATATGATTTTTTTTATTTTCACACCTGGGCGTTATAAACTTCTTTGAAGCACTTGGGGGTTCAAAGTGCTCACCACACATCTAGATAAGTTCCATGGGGGGGCCTAGTTTCCCAAATGGGGTCACTTGTTGGGGATTTTCAATCTTCAGGCACATCAGTGGCTCTCCAAACGCGACATGGTGTCCAATCTGAATTGCAGCCAATTTTGTGTTGAAAAAGTCAAACAACGCTCCTTCCCTTCCGAGCCTTGCCGTGATCCCAAACAGTGGTTTCCCCCCACATATGGGGTATCAGCTTAGTCAAGACAAATTGCACAGCTTTTGCGGACCAATTTCTCCTGTTACCCCTGGTAAAATAAAAAAAATTGGATCTGAAGTAAATATTTTGTGAAAAAAGTTAAATGTTAATTTTTTTTAAATATTCCAAAAATTCCAGTGAATCACTTGAAAGGTTAATAAACTTCTTGAATGTGGTTTTGAGCACCTTGAGGGGTGCAGTTTTTAGAATGATATCACTTTTAGGTATTTTCTATCATATAGACCCCTCAAAATGACTTCAAATGTGATGTGGTCCCTAAAAGAAAAAATGGTGTACATACATGACAGAGTGGCAAACCCTGCTTCTGATCGGCATTGAAATCATTCCGCTTGTCAGACAGCTGCAGTTCCCATGCTGTCAAATAAGTAATTTAAAAAGGCATAGGTTCCCCTTTATTTTTGATAATCAGCGAGGCAAAACTTACAGCTGGGGGCTGCAATCCTCTTCTGTCAGCTTCAGCAAGGCTGGTTATTAATAATACAGGGGTCCCCACTCTGATTTTTTAATTATTTAGATAAATAATTTAAAGAAAAATGTTCTGGGTTCCCCCCCATTGTTGACAATCAGCCAAGCTAAAGCAGACAGCTGGGGGCTGGTGTGCTCAGGCTTGTTGTGGGCCATGGATTTTGGTCACCTTCCAATCTAAAAATAGCCTGCAGACGCAAAGACAAGACGCATCTATTAGATTTGCCAATTCTGGCACTTTGCCTGGCTCTTCCTTCTTGCCCTGTAGCAGTGACAAGTGGGATTCGTATTTGTGGGGTTGATGTCACCTTTGTATTGTAAGGTGTCATCAATCCCATAGATTAGTAATAAGGCATCTATAAGACACCTGTCTGTTACTAATCTGATGACTGTATTGTAAATAAACACACAGCTAGAAAAAAAGTCTTGGTGCGGAAGTTGGCATCCTATAAACATCCTATACGAGAATGGTGCCCCCTCTCAACGATGACTGACCCTACTGTCCTGTAAAACCCTATTACCAAGTGATGACTTATCAACTTTCATACCATTTATGGACAGTATTATATAGTTACAGTCAGGAAAAAAAGGACGTGCAGGTGTATATCAGGCCAATGAAAAAGGTGACATACTGGACAGTAGGGTCAGTCATCGTTGAGCGAGGGCGCCATTATCGTTTAGGTTGTTTATAGGGTGCCAACCTCCGCAGGCAGGTGTTCAGGTCAGGGTGGTTCTATAGTAGCATAGTAATATAGTTAGCAAGGCCGAGAAAAGACATTTGTCCATCCAGTTCAGCCTATATTCCGTCAGAATAAATCCCCAGATCTACGTCCTTTTAAAGAACCTAATAACTGTAAGATACAATATTATTACGCTCTAGGAAGACATCCAGACCTCTCTTGAACCCCCCTTGATGTTTTTAAATATTCCCTGTTATCAGGTTACTTTTTTAATTTTCTTTCCAAGCTGCACATGGATCCGAAAAACCCCTCTGGCCGACCAATAATCTCTGGAATCGTATCCATTACTTGCAACTTATCCCACTACATTGACTTGTTCCTTAAAAAATTTGTTTTACAATTATGTAGCGCCGACGTCCCTGCCCTCTGCCAGGCAGGGACGCTGCTCCCCTGCAACAGCGTCCTCTGCCAGGCAGGGACGTCGCCCCCCTTACCCGCGCTCAGCGTCCTCCTTCCCTCCTGCTGGGGCCGTGCGCTCCTTCCCTGCTTCTGGACTTAGGGCGCGCCCCGCGCGCTCCCCCGCTCTTAAAGGGGCCGTGCACATTTTTCGAAAAGGTCCCCGGCCAATGCCGGAGGACTCCACCCTATATAAAGTACTTCCTCCTTAATGGAGGTGCCCGAGCAATGTTGTTGTTGCACTGTTTTACTCTGCTTCAGCCCTCAGGTGCCGTTACCAGTTACCTGCCTGTTTCCTGCCCGTTTGCTGTCTGCTAACTGTCCGCAAGCCTACTTGGAGGTTCGGCCGTCACATGTGGTGACCATCAGCTATTCCAGAGACTCTCGCCTGCTCACTTGGGAGCGCTCATCTGCCATCTGACTGCAGCCCTACCCGGAGGTTCGGACGTCACATGCGGTGACCCTCGGCTATTCCAGAGACTCTCGCCTGCTCACTTGGGGGCGCTCATCTGCCATCTGACTGCAGCCCTACCCGGAGGTTCGGACGTCACATGCGGTGATCCTCGGCTATTCCAGAGACTCTCGCCTGCTCACTTGGGAGCGGTCATCTGCTATCTGCCTGCTAGCCTACCGGGAGGCTCCACCATCTCAGGTCGTATATACCCGCCTGTCTGTCCAGAGACTGCCCCGGTTACTTGCTGTGACTACCTGCACGTCAATCCAGAGACTGCCCCGGTCACTTGCCGTGACTCCCTGCATACCTATCCAGAGACTGCCCCGGTCACTTGCCGTGACTCCCTGCATACCTATCCAGAGACTGCCCCGGTCACTTGCCGTGACTCCCTGCCTACTTATCCAGAGACTGCCCCGGTCACTTGCCGTGACTACCTGCCCGTATAATCAGAGACTGCCCCGCTCACTTGCCGTGATCCCCTTCCCGTCTGTCCAGAGACTGTCCCTGTCACTTGCCGTGACTTCCTGTCCGTCTCCCCGGGCGCCACCCGCTCCTTTACAAGGAAAGCCTTCTTGTATAATAAAGCTCAGAGGTTCCGCCTACCAGACCCGTTACAGTTTGCTCGGGCCATGGAACCCGGTGGCACCCAAACCCCTTCGCTCTCGGACCTGTGTCATGAACTGTCTCGTCAGAGGTCTCAACAGGAGTCCATCCTGGGTCACTTACGGAATGTTAATTCCCGCCTGGACACCCTGACTACTTCACCAACAACCCCCGCGGGCGCCATGACTCGTAATCCGGCAGTCCCGCTGCTTACCAATTCCGTGGTTTCCATTCCTGGACCTCGACTCTCAGCTCCTCCTCGGTTTGGAGGCGATCCAGCTCTGGCCCGGGTTTCATTAACCAGTGTACCCTGCATTTTGAACTCCTGGCACACCAGTTTAACTCCGACCGGGCCAAAATTGCCTTCATCATGTCCCATCTCACCGGAGAGGCTCTGGCCTGGCTTAATCCTCTATGGGAGAGGGAGGATCCTCTGGTGTCTGACCTGCCCGCTTTCCTCTCGGCCTTCCGGAAGGTATTCGACGAGCCCGGACGGAAGACCTCCTCTGCATCTTCTCTGCTGCGTCTCCGTCAGGAGAGTCTCACCGTTGGTCAATATGCCATACGGTTCCGTACTCTAGCCTCGGAGCTGGCTTGGGACAATGACGCTCTGATATTGGTTTTCTGGGAGGGTCTGTCCGGCCGTATTAAAGATGAACTTGCCGGTCGGGACATTCCAACCTCTCTTGATGACCTAATAACTCTTGCCAATCGAATTGATCTACGGTTCCAGGAGCGTGCCAAAGAGGTCACCCGTGAGAGAAGGTTTCCTCGTCTAGCACCTTCTTTCCAGAGACCTGTAACTCCTTCCGTTTCTCCCCAGGTGCACAATGCTGAGCCTATGCAGGTCGACCAAACCAAGATGGTCAAAGCCCGTCAGGACTTACGCCGTGCTGAGGGGAGTTGCTTCTACTGTGGCAGTAAGGAGCACCGGATCCGTACCTGTCCGGAGAGGTCGGGAAACGCCTGTGTCTAGGTTCGCTCGGAGAGGTCAACCTAGACAAGAATAAATACTCTTCATCCCTGCTGCTGTCAGTCTCAATTCTTCTCGGTGAAAACCGTTATTTCGAACTAGCCCAACTTGATTCTGGAGCAGCCGGGAATATTGTTTCACAGGCTCTAGTGGAAAAATATCGCATTCCTACCAGACCTCTGGTTGAACCAGTATCTGTTGCTGCTGTGGATGGGGTCTCCTACCACGTCCCATCCAACTTATCACTGAAGCTATAACCCTGCAGGTGGGAATGTTGCATTCGGAGAGTATCTCGTTTCATGTTCTGCCTGGACTCTCTCACGCTTTCTTACTAGGTCTGCCTTGGCTCCAAAAGCATGCACCCGTGCTCGACTGGCAGACTGGAGAGATCCTTCGCTGGGGACAGGACTGTCATAAAACGTGTTTGGTTCCTGTTCATCCCGTCCGTCCTTCTCCTACACCAGCTAATCTACCAGGGCTCCCGATTCCATATTGGTCATTCGCTGATGTCTTTGATAAAAAGGAAGCAGAGACATTACCTCCTCACAGACCGTATGATTGCCCGATCGACCTACTACCCGGTACTACGCCTCCCCGTGGGCGTATTTACCCATTGTCCGCTGCTGAGACTAGGTCGATGTCCGAATATATCGAGGAGAATTTGGCCAAGGGATTCATCCGGAAATCTACCTCCCCAGCGGGAGCAGGTTTCTTCTTCGTCAAAAAGAAAGACGGCTCTCTCCGTCCCTGTATTGACTACAGAGGCCTAAACTTGATCACAGTGAAGAATAAGTACCCTCTTCCGCTCATTCCAGAATTGTTTGATCGTCTGAGGGGGCTAGAATCTTCACTAAACTGGATCTTCGTGGAGCATATAACCTAGTCCGTATCCGTCAGGGAGATGAATGGAAGACGGCATTCAACACCCGAGACGGCCACTACGAGTATTTGGTGATGCCCTTTGGTCTCTGTAATGCTCCGGCAGTCTTTCAAGAGTTGGTCAATGACATATTCCGAGACCTTCTCTACTCCTGCGTTGTGGTGTACCTAGACGACATCTTGGTCTTCTCTCCGGATCTCCAGTCTCACCGGAGGGATGTTCGTCAGGTTCTGCTCAGGCTCAGGCAGAATCACCTCTTCGCCAAATATGAGAAGTGCCTCTTTGAGCAGACCTCGCTTCCGTTTTTGGGCTACATCATTTCTCAGACAGGCCTACGAATGGATCCGGGGAAACTTTCTGCCATCGAGAAATGGCCCCGACCGGAGGGGTTGAAGGCCATTCAGCGGTTCCTGGGATTCGCCAATTATTACCGCCTCTTCATACCGCACTTCTCTTCCCGGACTGCTCCAATCTCCGCGCTCACCCGCAAGGATGCTAACCCCAAACAGTGGACGCCCGAAGCAGAAGAGGCCTTTCTGTCCTTAAACAGGCCTTCTCTTCCGCTCCAGTGCTGCATCGCCCGGATGGCAACAAGCAGTTCTTCCTGGAGGTGGACGCTTCCTCTTCTGGAGCCGGAGCGGTACTTACTCAAAAATCTTCATCCGGGAGGATGGTATCTTGCGGCTTCTTCTCCAAACTCTTCTCCTCTTCTGAGCGCAATTACTCCATAGGAGACCGAGAGTTATTGGCCATCAAGCTGGCATTAGAGGAGTGGCGTTACCTACTCGAGGGGGCTCTTCATCCGGTAATCATTTACACTGACCACAAGAATCTGGCTTACCTCCAGCATGCCCAGAGGCTTAACCCTCGCCAAGCTCGGTGGTCCTTGTTTTTTGCCCGCTTCGATTTTTTGTTACATTTTCGCCCAGCCGACAAGAACATCAAGGCGGATGCCTTGTCCCGGTCTTTTCTGGTGTCGGATCTCGAGGAGGAACCTAAACATATCATCGATCCCACCAGAGTGATGCAGTTGGCTCCCCTGAGTCTAAATCGTCTTCCTCCTGGTAAGACGTTCGTATCGGAACCTGATCGGGAAAGGATCCTACACTGGGGTCATTCGTCTAAACTAGCTGGCCACGCTGGTCAGAAAAAGACCCTCCAGCTCATTACCTGGCATTACTGGTGGCCTACCCTGCACAAGGATGTAATAGACTTTGTTTCTGCCTGTGCCTCCTGTGCCCGCAACAAAGTTCCGAGACACCTGCCTGCCGGCCGTCTTCTCCCGCTTCCTGTACCCGCTGCCCCCTGGCAGCATATAGCCATGGACTTCATAACGGATCTTCCCGTCTCTCCTGGTTGTACGGTCATTTGGGTGGTCGTTGACCGATTTTCCAAGATGGCTCACTTCATTCCTCTGCCAGGGCTTCCGTCTGCACCCAAGCTGGCTAAAGACTTTATCCGCCACATCTTCTGTCTTCATGGTCTGCCTCGTCACATTGTGTCGGATCGTGGGGTGCAGTTCACCTCACGTTTTTGGAGAGCCACTTGTAAGTTGCTAGACGTCACCCTGGATTTCTCCTCCGCTTACCACCCGCAGTCCAATGGACAAGTCGAGCAAATCAATCAGAATCTGACCAGTTATCTCCGGCACTTCGTTAATGCTCACCATTCTGACTGGGTGGATCTCCTGCCTTGGGCCGAATTCTCTTACAACAATCACGAGAGCGAATCTTCCTCCAAATCTCCGTTTTTTGTAGTCTTCGGTCAACACCCTCAGATCCCTGTTCCTGTCTCCATCTCTGTGGACAATCCAGCTGCGGAATCTCTGATTAAGGAATTTTCCTCCATATGGGAGAGTACCCGGTCCGCACTCGTTCGGTCATCCGAGTGCATGAAAAGACATGCTGACAAAAAACGTCTGGATCCTCCTCAATTCCGTCCTGGGGATAGGGTCTGGCTCTCGTCCAAGTATGTCCGGCTCAAGATTCCTTCCTACAAGTTAGGTCCTCGGTTCATCGGTCCTTTTGAGATCATCAGTCAGATCAACCCGGTGTCCTATAAATTGAAACTCCCGGCCAATTTGCGGATTCCTAACTCCTTCCATGTATCTCTCCTCAAACCGGTGGTACTTAACTCTTTTGTCAGATCGACAAGTACACCTCCTGCTCCAGTGTCTGCTGAAGATGAATTTGAGGTAGAGAACATTTTGGCCACAAAAAGGGTAAGGAAGAAAGACCTATTTTCTGGTGGATTGGAAGGGGTTTGGTCCTGAGGAGAGAACGTGGGAGCCTCGGGAGAACATCCATGCCCCTCTCATCCTAGCTAAATTTCTTTCTGGCCTAAAGAAGGGGGGGCCTAGAAGGGGGGGTACTGTAGCGCCGACGTCCCTGCCCTCTGCCAGGCAGGGACGCTGCTCCCCTGCAACAGCGTCCTCTGCCAGGAAGGGACGTCGCCCCCCTTACCCGCGCTCAGCGTCCTCCTTCCCTCCTGCTGGGGCCGCGCGCTCCTTCCCTGCTTCTGGACTTAGGGCGCGCGCCCGCGCGTCCCCCGCTCTTAAAGGGGCCGCGCACATTTTTCAAAAAGGTCCCCGGCCAATGCCGGAGGACTCCACCCTATATAAAGTACTTCCTCCTTAATGGAGGTGCCCGAGCAATGTTGTTGTTGCACTGTTTTACTCTGCTTCAGCCCTCAGGTGCCGTTACCAGTTACCTGCCTGTTTCCTGCCCGTTTGCTGTCTGCTAACTGTCCGCAAGCCTACTTGGAGGTTCGGCCGTCACATGTGGTGACCATCAGCTATTCCAGAGACTCTCGCCTGCTCACTTGGGAGCGCTCATCTGCCATCTGACTGCAGCCCTACCCGGAGGTTCGGACGTCACATGCGGTGACCCTCGGCTATTCCAGAGACTCTCGCCTGCTCACTTGGGGGCGCTCATCTGCCATCTGACTGCAGCCCTACCCGGAGGTTCGGACGTCACATGTGGTGATCCTCGGCTATTCCAGAGACTCTCGCCTGCTCACTTGGGAGCGGTCATCTGCTATCTGCCTGCTAGCCTACCGGGAGGCTCCACCATCTCAGGTCGTATATACCCGCCTGTCTGTCCAGAGACTGCCCCGGTTACTTGCTGTGACTACCTGCACGTCAATCCAGAGACTGCCCCGGTCACTTGCCGTGACTCCCTGCATACCTATCCAGAGACTGCCCCGGTCACTTGCCGTGATTCCCTGTATACCTATCCAGAGACTGCCCCGGTCACTTGCCGTGACTCCCTGCATACCTATCCAGAGACTGCCCCGGTCACTTGCCGTGACTCCCTGCCTACTTATCCAGAGACTGCCCCGGTCACTTGCCGTGACTACCTGCCCGTATAATCAGAGACTGCCCCGCTCACTTGCCGTGATCCCCTTCCCGTCTGTCCAGAGACTGTCCCTGTCACTTGCCGTGACTTCCTGTCCGTCTCCCCGGGCGCCACCCGCTCCTTTACAAGGAAAGCCTTCTTGTATAATAAAGCTCAGAGGTTCCGCCTACCAGACCCGTTACAAATTAGACTCCTATCTTAGAGATTCTAAATAGTTGATTGGATATCTCCAATCTATTCCTCTTTTGCCAAATTGTATTCTCCTCACCATGGATGTTAACGCTTTGTACGGCAACATACCTCACAATCTAGGTATGGATGCCATAAAAAAGGTTTTTTTTATCAAATGATTATATGCCTTCTGCTCTAAGGGAATTTTTAGAGACGGAAGTACTGTTTATTGTTAATAACAATGTGTTTTCATTTGAGAATTCTTTTTACCGCCAGATCAAGGGCTGCGCGATGGTGACGAGATTCGCACCAAGTTATGCCAATCTATTTATAGGGGTATTCGAGCCCGTCTTCATCGTAGTTTTATTGATGATTTGTTTTTTTATTTGGACGGGGTCTGAGCAAGAGGCCCTAAATTTCATTGAGACTCTCAATCAAAACCCTTGGGGCCTATCATTTTCAGCAACATTATCTGATACAGACATTCAGTTTCTTGATTTGTTGGTAAAAGTGGATCCAACTGGTAAATTCACAACCTCTACACATTTTAAACATGTTGACATGAACAGTTATCTCCATTTTAATAGTGGCCATCTTCCAAAATGGATTACCAATATACCTTATGGTCAATATTGGAGAATTTGAAAAAACTGTACTAATCAATGTGATTTTTTTATCTGAATCTAAAATACTCAATAAACGTTTTCAGCAAAAATGTTACCCGAAAAGGTTATTACTAGTGATGAGCGAGTATACTCGTTGCTCAGGTTTTCCGAAGCATGCTCGGGTGGTCTCCGAGGATTTGTAAGTGCTCAGAGATTCAGTTTCTGTTGCCGCAGCTGCATGATTTATGGCTGCTGGCCAGCTTGAATACATGTGAGGAATGCCTGTTTGTTAAGGAATCCCCACATGTATTCAGGCTGTCAAATAGCCTCAAATCATGCAGCTACGGCAACAGAAACCAAATCTTCCAATTACTTGGGAAAACCCGAGCAACCAGTATACTCGCTCATCACTAGTTATTACATGATGCCTTCCTTAAGGTTAAACCTTTCTCTCAAGAAGATTGTATTAACAAGATGAACTCCAACACGAGCAATAGTACCACTGTTTTGGATCCGACTAAATGGAGTTTTGTCACTACTTACTATTATTCTTGTGGTTTTATTCAAGAATTACTTACAAAACATTAGTATATTTTAAAAAGTGACCCATTCTTTCTAAACATCTTCCCGCAAAACCAAATGTCATCTTTAGGAAAAACCGTAATTTACGCAATTTATTAGCTCCCAGTAAGACCACACTCCATCCTTCCCCTCTAACAATTGGCACTCCCTCAAACCCTGGTTGTTTCGCATGTATAGCTCCAAAATGTTTGTGTTGCTCTTCCTTTATGAATGGAGCTAAATCTTTTACATCAAACATAACAGGCACTAACTATACTATCAGGTGTCATGTGGATTGCCAGTCAATCTTCGTAGTTTACCTGTTGCAATGCATTTGTGGCCTATAGTATGTGGGTTGCACAATTCAAACAATGCATGCTTGCCTAAACAAACAACGCCAAAATATTCACAACGGCTATTTACTACACGGTGTTTCAAAACATTTCTGTGTTGCACACCAAAAAAACCCTAGCTATCTGAGTCTCATTATCATTGATCAAATAGCCGATAATGTTCAGGATCGTTTGAGACATCTGATAAATAGGGAAAATTATTACATCTTTAAGCTTGGCACTTTGGCCCCGGAAGGTCTAAATCTTACAATGAATAATATTGTTAGATAGTTCTCTTATTTTTGTTTCTCTTGTTTGTTTTTATTAACATTTTAATTGCTTATAATTTCTCTGTCTAGAAAAATGCATTTTATTTGACATTAATGTTTTTTTTTTTTTTTATATATTGTGTTTTGTACATGTTTTTAACTATAGCATGATTGGCGAATAAAACTTTTTAATTTTTTCTTATGGCATGCTACAATTTTTGACTCATGAGTAAGAATGCTAAGTGCAGTCGAAACGCATCGATTGGGTCATGTCGAACATAAAAATTTACCTTTGTATGCCCTATAATTTCTTTTGAAAAATGAAAATAAAGGCAAAATCCAGTCCTGTAGAGCTGGGCTCCTATTTTTTCTATTATCCTTAAGTTTATCATTAACTAGGATCCCCAAGTCTTTCTCCGTGTCAGATTTACCCAGTGGTTTCCCATTCAGTATGTAATGGTGATATTGATTCCTTCTTCCTATTTAGGGATCCGCTCTGGTAGGCAGGGGCCGGGCCGCAGTAATGAGGCAGACACACAGGCTTTCAATTCAAAGTTCAGTGGTTTTAATAACGGGTTCAAAAGTACAGATAACAAAAATAGAACATAACATA
The DNA here is from genome assembly GCA_033576555.1 of Oophaga sylvatica. NCBI lineage: Eukaryota > Metazoa > Chordata > Amphibia > Anura > Dendrobatidae > Oophaga > Oophaga sylvatica. The sequence continues at coordinate 155,346,394 of JARQOD010000007.1, forward strand.
CTCCAGTTTGGAGAACCACTGGTCCCAGACTCACCCTTGTCGGGACGGGCTTAACTAATCGGTGGCAGGCCAGCAGGGACCGCCAGGTGCCATTCCGGGTGGTCTGGTACTTGCTTCCTGGTGCACACTTGACACACTGTAACAGAAATCACTTCTTCCAGGCTGACTCCAGCTAAACTCCTTCCTTCCACACCCACATACTACAACAGCTCCTTGTTAAATAGGCCTAGTCCACACCCTCAGGTGAGGTACACATCAGCTGACCTGATCACGTGACTATGACCTCATCCCAGGTCCTTGTGATCAGGGAAAATCCTGACCAAACTTCAGTCTGCTAGGAGAAATATATATCCCATCCATCAAGACCCCTTTGGTGTACCACACCACGTGTACAGTCATGGCCAAAAGTTTTGAGTATGACACAAATATTATATTTTCACATGATCTGCTGCCCTCTGGTTTTTATGTGTGTTTGACAGATGTCTTTATCACAGACAGAAATATAATTGCAAGCATATGAGTAACAAAAGCTTATATTGACAGTTAGAATGAGTTAATGCAGCAAGTCAATATTTCCAGTGTTGACCCTTCTTCTTCAGGGCCTCTGCAATTTTCCCTGGCATGCTCTCAATCAACTTCTGGACCAAATCCTGACTGATAGCAGTCCATTCTTACACAATCAATGCTTTCATTTTGTCAGAATTTTTAGGTTTTTGTTTGTCCACCCGTCTCTTGATGATTAACCTCAAGTTCTCAATGGGATTAAGATCTGGGGAGTTTCCAGGCCATGGACCCAAAATCTCTGTTTTGTTCCCTGAGCCATTTAGTTATCACCTTTGCTTTATGGCAAGGTGCTCCATCATGCTGGAAAAGGCATTGTTGATCGCCAAACTGCTCTTGGAGGGTCGGGAGAAGTTGCTCTTGGAGGACATTCTGGTACCATTCTTTATTCATGGCTGTGTTTTTAGGCAAGACTGTGAGAGAGCCGATTCCCTTGGCTGAGAAGCAACCCCGCACATGAATGGTTTCAGGATGCTTAACAGTTGGCATGAGACAAGACTGGTGGTAGCGCTCACCTTGTCTTCTCCGAATAAGGCGTTTTCCTGATGTCCCAAGCAATCGAAAAGGGGATTCATCAGAGAAAATAACTTTACCCCAGTCCTCAGCAGTCCACTGCCTATACCTTTTGCAGAATATCAGTCTGTCCATGATGTTTTTTTCTGGAGAGAAGTGGCTTCTTTGCTGCCCTCCTTGAGACCAGGCCTTGCTCCAAGAGTCTCCGCCTCACAGTGCGTGCAGATGCACTCACACCTGCCTGCTGCCATTCCTGAGCAAGCTCTGCACTGCTGGTAGCCCGATCCCGCAGCTGAAACACTTTTAAGAGACGATCCTGGCGCTTGCTGGTCTTTCTTGGGCGCCCTGGAGCCTTTTTGGCAACAATGGAACCTCTCTCCTTGAAGTTCTTGATGATGAGATAGATTGTTGACTGAGGTGCAATCTTTCTAGCTGCGATACTCTTCCCTGTTAGGCCATTTTTGTGCATTGCAATGATGACTGCACGTGTTTCTTTAGAGATAACCATGGTTAACAGAAGAGAAACAATGATGCCAAGCACCAGCCTCCTTTTAAAGTGTCCAGTGGTGTCATTCTTACTTAATCATGACAGATTGGTCTCCAGCCATGTCCTCATCAACACCCACACCTGTGTTAATGGAGCAATCACTGAAAAGAGGTTATCTGGTCCTTTTAAGGCAGGGCTGCAATGATGTTGAAATGTGTTTTGGGGGATAAAGTTCATTTTCTAGCCAAATATTGACTTTGCAAGTAATTGCTGTTCACTCTTTATAACATTCTGGAGTATATGCATATTGCCATTAGAAAAAGTGAAGCAGTAGACTTTGTAAAAATTAATATTTGTGTCATTCTCAAAACTTTTGGCCATGACTGTACTGTAGAATATTGCATTTCTCCCTGTTAAATACCATGCTATTACTCAATGCCCATTGTTCAACTTTATCCAGATCCCTCCAAATCCTTTCTTTCTTTTCTAGTGTTAGCTGTCCCTCCCAGCTTTGCATCATCTGCAAATTTCATTTGTTTACCTTCAGTTCTCTTGTCAAGATCATATATGAAAATGTTGAACAGCACTGGAGTCAGGACAGAGCCTTGTGGTACCCCACTTGAAACACTTCCAATTTAATGTTCAACTATTTATTACCACTCTTTGAGTACGATCATCAAGCCAGTTATGAATCCATCTAACCATAGCCTTGTCAATCCCATACCTGGTCATTTTTTCATTAAAGATAGTTTGAGATACTTTATCAAATACTTTGCTGAAGTCGATATAGTATACATCTACCATTTTTCCATTATCCACCAAGTCAGTGATTCCATGATAGAAAGGACTTAGATTAGTCTGGCATGACTTGTTTGGTACAAACCCATGCTGGCTCTGGCTACTTACGGTATTTTTTCCCCAAAGTACTTACATGCTATTTAATAATTTGTTCAAAGATCTTTCCTGGTATAGAAGTAAGGATCATTGGCCTTTAATTCCCTGGCTCTATCTTCTTATTTTTTTTGAAAATAGGGACATATGCCCTTCTCCAATCTTCTGCGACTTTTGTTCTCCAGGATTTTTCAAAGATTCTGGCTAGTGGCTCTGCACTTTCTTCTGCTATATCTGTCAGTACCCTAGGATGTAATTCATCTGGGCAGGAGATTTAAATTATCTAAATTTTCCCTCACCATCTCTCTGTTTATGAATAGTGTGGTTTCTTTTATTCCTTTGAGAGCACCGTGATGATCAGTTGATGTTACAATTGCTTTCTTGGAGAACACAGATGCAAAATAACAATTTAAAAGTTTGGCCTTCTCAACATCATTTTTGACCACTTCACCTTTTTTCATCCTGTAAAAATCCTATAGCATCTTTGACTTTTCTTTTGCTTTCGACATACCCCCCCCCCCAAAAAAAAAAAAGAATTATTTTTTTTATGCTTTTGGTCTTCATTGAAAGCATCACTTCATTATTGGCTTTTGGTCTTTTAACGCTTGTCCTCATCCCCTGCAGACAGCATTATATTTTGCTTTTGATATGCCTCTTTCCATTAATATACATTTATTTTTAACTTTTTAGCAAGTGTTTTTGTTCTGTGTTCATCTATCCTTGTCTCTTTAAATGCTTCCAGTTCTTCCTTTTTTCAGGATTCTTACTGATTGTGCAGTGAGAATTTAATTTAGCAAAATCTTCATAGAATCATAGAATGGTAGAGTTGGAAGGGACCTCCTGGGCCATCTGGTCCAACCCCCTGCTCAAAGCAGGATTTTCTAAATCATCCCAGGCGGATGTCTGTCCAGCCTCTGTTTGAATACTTCTATTGAAGGAGAACTCACCACCTTTCGTGGCAGCCTGTTCCACTCACTGATCACCCTAACTGTCAAAAAGTTGGACATTTCTGTCCTTTAGAACATCCAGCCATTGGACCTTTGTGTCCTCTTTCTGTGTCCATTAAAATGTGCCTTTCTGAAGTCCAACCTTAAAAGTCTAAATCCTCTCAGAGTTTCCACCTCTTGAAATGCAAAATTTGAGGATCATATGATCGCTGCCTCCTAAATACCCAGCAACCTTAACTTCCTCAATCATTGCCTCTTTGTTGGTAAGAATTAGGTCCAAGATGGCTGATCCTCTTGTTCACTATTCTACCTTTTGAAAGATAAAGTTTTGAGCGAGGGAAGATAAGAATTTTCTGGACCCATTACTTTTGCCTGAGAGAAATTCCCACAAATATCTGGATAGTTAAAATCTTCCTTGATCACTATGTCAGACTTTTTTTTTAAAAAAAAGACATCTGATGTAAAAGGAGTCTATACTATAGTAAACACCTACAAGAGTGTACTTTTTGTTCGTCTCTCCTTGTATTCTTACCCAAACAGTTTCTACAGCGCTACTGAAGCTTGGATCTCGGTGGAGATATGTTTTCCTAACATACAATGCAAGACCTTCACCCTTCTTGGTAGTCCTGTTTCTAATAAATAAGTTGTAGCTTTCAAGATTTGTATAGACACATTTTAGTTTGTAGTCTGTTTCCCTTGCTCCTCTATTTTCATTCAGAGTTTGTTGTTTTTGTTCTTCATTTCCACTTATAATAGCACGGTTTTCAAAAGAAATAATTAGCTGCATATTTTTTCTTGGGCGTATATTTTCCATCTCATATTGCTGTAGTTTAAAGCTCTCCTGATTAGTGTAGCAAGGCGTCTACCAAATATGTGTTTTCCTGTTTTTGCAAGATGCAAAACCCATTTCCATCAAGGAGTCAATCATACTGGTAATTCACTACATGGTCAAGAAACTCAAAACATTTCTCTCGGCCCCATCGACGTAGCCAGTTGTTCACCTGTAGCATCCTGTTCAATACCCTTGAGTTGAGACCCCAGAGTGAAGTGCCAAGCATGTTCACTCTGCAAAAGGACAAATGTTACCACTTAGATTAAAGATATAAAACATTCTGAAAGAATTCTACCTTGTATAATTTTTTTTAACATGACCAAAAACAGGCATTTAAACAAGTGAGTAGACTTTATATCCACTGTATATAATCTATATGCACATAGTAGATGTATAATTCTCATATGTATTGATAGATTATAAAAAGATTTTAAAAAATTCTGATTTTACTAATATTCACATTTTTCCATTTCCTGATTAATATTCATTACTAATGGATAGTTACTTTTTGCAGAAATGAAATCTACTATTTACAGATTACACGTGCCATGGTCATATGAGGATATAATTCGAGTACCAAGGTAATTTATCTTGTATTAAGTGTGTTAACATGTTTATCAATTAAATATTTAAAGTAATAAATATGTTCCACTGTTTAACATCTAGTCTGGATTTACATTGTACATGTTTAATGCACACAAACAAACATATAAATACAACATCATTCAGAGTGCCCTAAGGTATGAATTTATGAGCTGCTTTACTGCTGTACAGAATATACTTACAGGATTAAATTACTGTACTTAGTGCAAAGTTTGATCAGATAATGTAAGCTCATCTGCTCTTGACAAGGCAACTCCTATACGTGGAAACCTATGCTATTGTACTAAGCTCTCCTTGATCTAGGCCTTGAAATTAAAAAAGAAAAAAAAAAAAAACTGGTAAAACCCAGCTCTTACTGAAAACAGTCTTGGGCAAATGGAAAGAATGCCTAGCCAATACGGAGATTTGTAGTGTAGTTCAAAATTCATATATTCCATGTCCACATACACCTTATCACTACTTACATATTTTATATCAAGTTAAACATTTTTTGTATGAGACGTCTTCAACAGTGGAGTGGTTGATGCTTTTAAAATTTATTATTTTTGCATACTATATTTTTCAGACTATAAGCCGCACTTTTTCCCCCCAAAAATTGGGAGGAAAATGGGGGGGTGCATCTTATATTCCGAATGCAGGCTTACCAGGGGACTGCGGCGGTGGTGTAGCAGCGTCCCTTCCTCAGGGAACCGGTGGTGTCAGAAGTGTGGCAATGCTGAAGCTCGTGTCAGTGGTGAGCAGTGCCGAATCCATCATTAGTTTCCCAGCGGCCATCTTCCTGAAGCCGTGGGCCGCTGTAGGCGGCGCGTGCGCAGATTGAGATCTCGCCTGGGCCTCTCACGCTCCATTTTCCTGAGCCTGTGGGCTTTAGGAAAATGGCCGCTGGAGGCCGCACATGCGCAGATAAAGATCTCGGTGGCCCTCGGTTTCAGGAAACTGGCCGCCGAGAAACCAATGATGCACTCAGCTCTGCTCACTGTGGACACCGGGCCGCAGCATCGCCACATTTCTGCTGCCGGTTCTCTGAGAAAGGGACGCTGCTCCATACAATGCACTCTGCCTCACCGCTGACACCAGACCCGCAGCATCGCACCGCTGGGATACACCGGGACTGCAGCATTGCCCCACTTCTGCTGCCGCCGGCTTCCCGAGGAAGGGACCATACCTCCTGTGACCCCGTTCTACCACCGCCGGGCTTCAGGTATGATACCTTAAATTCGGATGATAAAACAGACCCCCATATTCTAAAAATCTTTTATTGCTATTTTCCTCCCCAAAATTTTGGGTGCATTTTATGGTCCGGTGTGTCTTATGGTCCCAAAAATATGGTATATCACATTCTACAACTAATAATCAACAAGTGGGTGAAATGTACCAACATCTGCACTGCTCTCATCTTGTTGATGTGATATTTTTAATTTGGAGATGGATTAAAAAAATTTTATATTTTAAATAAGTCACAGTCATCATTTTCCACTTATAACAATTACTTACTGCATAGTTTGATCAATCTTGTTTGCTTACTATATGGCTATGTGCACACGTTGCGGTTTCTTAGCGGCTTTGGCGGAAACGCCGCGAAACCGCGGCAAAACCGCTTACACAATATAACTCATTAAGGCCTATGAGATTCCGCAATGCTGTGCACATGCTGCGGGTTTTTCCGCGGCGGAATCGCATCATGGGAGAATCCGCAGCATGCTCATTCTTTTTTGCGGAACCGCGGCGATTCCGCCGCCATAGGAATGCATTGAACCAATTACTTTCCGCATGTGGCTGTGCCCACCATGCGGAAAGTAAGCGGTTCATGTGCGGATGGTACCCATGGTCTGGAGGAGAGGAGACTCTCCTCCAAGCCCTGGGTACCATATCCATGTAAAAACAATAATTAAAATAAAAAATAATAATATTCTCACCTTCCGGCGTCCCACGCAGCTTTCCCGCCTTCAGCGACGCTCCCGCCAATCGCGTTCCCAGTGATGCTTTGCGAGATCACCCTGATGACGTAGCAGTCTCGCGAGATGCTACGTCATCGGGATGATTGTTGCAAAGGACTCTTGGGAACGGAACTTGCCGGGAGCGTCGCTGAAGGCGGGAAAGCTGCGGGGGCCGCCGGAAGGTGAGAATATCATTATTTATTATTTTTTTTTATTATTTTTACATTAGATCTTTTTACTATTGATGCGACATAGGCGGCATCAATAGTAAAAAGTTGGTCACACGAGTCAAACACTTGTTTGACTCGTGTGACCAACCTGTCAGATCGCTTGTAAAACGCTAGCATTCTGCAAGCTAATTCCGCTTGCAAAACGCTAGTGTTTAACGGGAATACGCATACCTATAATATGCGGATTTCCCGCGGCAGGGAGGTGCGGAATTGCCGCGGAAATTTCCATGGCAATTCCGCAACGTGTGCACATAGCCTTTAAATGCAGATTATTTTGATGAGATGCTTGTCAATTTTTATTTTTTTGCTCCATATGTTAAATGAATAAGGACACTGAATCTTAGCTAATAAAACTGCAGAGTAAGTGAACTTAGTTTTTTTTTTTATGTGTTCTTAGTTATCTTTTTGGAGTGGGATAGCTTACAATTATATAATGAAAGAATGTTAGAGTTGGAAGGGACCTCCAGGGTCATAATGACCAATCCCCTGCTCAATGCAGAATTCACTAAACCATCTCAGGCAGATGTTTGTCCAACCTCTGTATGAAAACTTCCATTGAAGGAGAACTCGCCACCTCTTGTGTCAGACTGTTCCACTCATTGATCCTCCTCACTGTCAAACAGTTTTTTCTAATATCTAATCTGTGTCTTCTACCTTTGATTCATTTCATTGCTTCTCGTGTTTCCATGTGCAAATGAGAATAATGGTAATCCCTCTACACTGTGACATCCCCTCAGATATTTGTAGACATGAAATAAGTCTCCTCTTATCCTTCTTTTTTGCAAGCTAAGCATTTCCAGATCCTTTAACCCCTTTTCCCCCAAAGGTGATTTGAACATTAATGACCAGGTCAGTTTTTACAATTCTGACCGATCCCAGTGATACTGAGACTGTATTTTTGTGACATATTCTACTTCATGGTAGTGGTAAAAATTTCTTTGATATGACTTGCATTTATTTGTGAAAGAAATGGAAATTTGACAAAAAAGTTAAAATTTCGCAATTGTCCAAATTTGAATTTTCATGCCCTTAAATCACAGAGCTATGTCACAAAAAGTACTTAATAAGTAATATTTCCCACATGTCTACATTAGCACAATTATAGAACCAAAATTTTTGTTTGTTAGGAAGTTATAAGAGTTAAAATTTGACAGACGATTTCTCATTTTTACCACACCATTTTTTTTAGGGACTTTGAGGGGTCTATATGATAGAAGATACCCCAAAGTGACACCATTCTAAAAATTGCATCCCTCAAGGTGCTCAAAACCACATTCAAGAAGTTTATTAACTCTTCAGGTGCTTCACATGAATTTTTGGAATATGGAAAAAAAATAAACATTTAACCTTTTTTTCACAATTTTTTTTTTATTTTGACAAGGGTACAAGGAATAATGGACCCCCAAAATTTGTTGTGCAATTTCTCCAGAGCATGCAGATGCCCCATATTAGGGAGAAAGCCACATTTAGCCGTAAAAATATAAAAATAATGACATTTTTTCCCACAACTATGATTTTAGCCCAAAATATTTCCTGGAATCATTAGCAGTCTTCGTGTCCCGAATGGAGAACCCTTGATGTGCCTAAACAATGGAAACCCCCCCCCCATGTGGCCTCATTTTGGAAACTAGACCTTTTTAGGAATGTATTTAGATGTCTGATGAGCACCTTGAACCGCCAGGTGCTTCAAAAAAGTTTATAAATTTGAGCTGTGAAAATAATAAAATCACATTTTCCTCACAAAAATGTTATTTTAGCCCTAAATTTTGCATTTTCATAAGGATAACAGGAGAAATTGCATGATGTAATTTGTAGTGCAATGTCTAATGAGTACGCCAATACCACATATGTGGGTGAATTCAGATTTTCTTGAAATGGTTTGAGGGTGCCATGTCTCATTGGCAGAGCACCTGAGGTGCCAGAACAACAGAAACCCCCTATATGTAAACTTATTTTACAACCTACAGCCTTGGTGGACAGCTGCTCATAAGGATGTTAGGGAGTATGTGGCCGCCTCATTTGTCGGTCGATTTTATTACGGACCTACCTGTGTCTGTAGGGAACACTGTAATCCTGGTGATGGTGGTGGACAGGTTCAGTAATATGTCTCATTTTATTGCTTTACCAGATTTGCCTAATGCCAAATCTCTGGCACAAATTTTTGTCAGGGAAATAATCAGACTGCATGGGATTCCTACCGATATTTTCTTGCATCAGGGAGTGCAGTTTATCTCCAAATTCTGGAGGGTGTTTTGCACCCGTCTGGGGATCCATTTGTCTTTTTCTTCTGCTTTTCACCCACAGTCTAACGGGCAGACTGAACTGGTTTTTCAGAATTTAGAGACATATCTTAGATATTTCGTGTCTGAAAATCAGGAGGACTGAGTTACCTACTTACCTTTGGCTGAATTCACGGTAATCTTTGTCAGGAATCAACCGGTAAGTCCCCATTTTTGGGGTATATGGGTTCCATCCACAGTTAAGTTCGTTCACTGGTAATCGCCTTCTGGATTACTGGAGGAAGAGCGGTTTTTATCTTCCGTTTCTACCATATGGCAGGGGTTGACTAATAATTTGTGAAAGATGGGTTCCAAGTATAAGAGTTTGACTGATCAAAGACGTTTGGTGTGTCCGGACCTGTGTGTTGGTGACTTGTATGGCTGTCCTTGAGGAACATTAAGCTGAAGGTTCTGTCTTGGAAACTGTGTCCCAGGTTTATCGGTCATTAGGTCATTATAAGTCTTAGCCATTGTCAATCCGGTAGCATTCCGCCTTGCTCTGCCACCTACCTTTAGAATTAATAATGTTTTTCACCGTTCGCTTCTCAAGAAGTACGTGGCATCTGCAGTACCTTCGCCTCTACCACCTTCTCCTGTCATTATCAATGGTAATCTGGATTTACAGATAGCAAAGGTCGTATATTCTCGTCTTGTTCGTCGGTCGCTTCAATATACTGTATGGTACATTGGAAGGGGTCCTGAGGAGAGGATGTGGGTACCAGCTTCTGACGGCCATGCGGCCAGACTGGTTTGGGCCTTTCATATTGCACACCCGGATAAACCTGGCCCTGAGGTTCCGGAGGTCCCTCGTAGAAGAGGGGGGTACTGTCACGGGCTTACCGCAACAGAGCGGTGTAAGACCGCAGCGTCTGGTGGCTCTTATTCCGCCGCTGAGAAGAAGCACTTCTCCAGTGTATTAAACGTGTTTGTTTCTTTCAGCAGGACGGGGGTTAAAGGGTCGTGTTGGAAATTCCTGCATTAAGCTGTGCTCAATTAGTCGCTCCTCTCCCCTGTAAAATCTGGGTTTGATTACCAAGCCCTTGTCTGAGCTAGCATTAGCTACATAGATCTGAAGTGCGAGAAGCTGGTGTTGTGGAGGAGAGCTGAAGGAGTTTATTAGCGACTGTTGCTTGGTTTGTACGCTTGGAAATTCCTTATCCTTTCCCGTTTTACTTTCTTCCCCCTCCCTACACACCCTGGTGAATACCTCTGGGCCAGGAAAGGGGCCCCATGGTCCCAGGTCACTCGCCAGTTGAATTGTGACATTGTGGTAATCCTGTTTGCTTGTGCACCTTTTAGTACCACACTTTTTCTTTCCACTCAACTTTCCATTAATACGTATGCTTGGATACAGCACTCTGTGATCAGCCAGCTTTTTTAGCAATCATCTTTGTGGAGTATGTAAATGACTGCCTTCTGGAAATTTGTGAAGTCAGCAGTCTTCCCCATGATTGTGGAGCCTACTGAAACAGACTAATGGACCTTTTTAAATGCTTAGGAAGCCTTTGCAGTTTTTTTTAAGTATTGTAACTTATTGAGATAATGACTTTTGGGTTTTCATTGTCTGTAATTTTTTGATGATATTTTAATTTAGTGAGAAACACCTGTGTGTGTGTTTGTGTGTGTATACTGTGTATATATATATATATATATGCACACACACACAAACACACACACAGGTGTTTCACACAAAATTAGAATATCAGCAAAAATATATACACTGCTCAAAAAAATTAGAATATCAGCAAAAATATATACACTGCTCAAAAAAATAAAGGGAGCACTCAAATAACACATCCTAGATCTAAATTAATGAAATATTCTCATTGAATACTTTGTTGTGTACAAAGTTGAATGTGCTATGAACATAATCACACAAAAATCATCAATGGAAATCAAATTTTTGAACCAATGGAGGCTTGGATTTGGAGAGACCCCCAAGATGAAAGTGGAAACAAGTCAAAATGAAAAGCAAAACAAGACAAAATTAAAGTTGAATCAAGTCAAAATGATGCTCAGTATAGTTTGTGGCCTTCACGTGCCTGTATTACCTCCCTACAATGCATATGCATGCTCCTGATGACATTGCTGATGTTCTCCTGAGGGATATCCTCCCAAACCTGGACTAAAGCATCCGTCAACTCCTGGACAGTCTGTGGTGCAACGCGACGTTGGTGGATGAAGCGAGACATGCTGTCACAGATGTGCTCAATCGGATTCAGGTCTGGGGAACGGGCGGGCCAGTCCATAGCTTCAATGCCTTCATTTTGCAGGAACTGCTGACACACTCCAGCCACATGAGGTATATAATTGTCCTGCATTAGGAGGAACCCAGGGCCAACTGCAACAGCATATGGTCTCACAAGGGGTCTGAGGATCTCATCTCGTTACCTAATGGCAGTCAGGCTACCTCTGGCGAGCACATGGAGGGCTGTGTGGTCCTCCGAAGAAATGCCACCCCTCACCATTACTGACCCACTGCCAAACCGGTCATGCTGAAGGATGTTGCAGGCAGCAGGTTCACACTCAGCACATGTGACAGACGTGACAGAGTCTGGATATGCCGTGTAGAGCGATCTGGTGAGCTCAGTGTTTAGCAATGCAGCCTTGCAGCGCTGGAGTACTGGGTTCAAATCCCACCAAGGACAACATCTGCATGGAGTTTATATGTTCTCCCTTGTTTGTGTGGGTTTCCTCAGGGAACTCCGGTTTCCTCCCACACTCCAAAAAAACGTACTGATAGGGAATGGGATTGTGAGCCCCATCGGGGGCAGCGACGATAATGTGTGCAAACTGTAAAAGCGCTGCGGAATATGTTAGCGCTATATGAAAATAAAGATTATTATTATATATCTAGATAGATAGATTTATCTATAGATAGATTGACAGATAGATATATCTATAGATAGATAGATTGACAGATTTATCTATCTTTATACACACAAATTGTAAGGCTCATTTGAGTTTTCCAAAAGACTTAGTAAACTCCCCAAATGTATTGACGAAGGTGCTGTTTTCAGATGAGACAAAAACTGAACTTTTTGACCTCCAATATGCTAAACCATCACTCCAAGAACACCATTCTCACAGTGAAACATGGTGGTGGCATCATCATTCTGTGGGGATGTGTTTCAGCAGCAGGGTCAAGGAAAATGGTCTAAGTTAAATGGAAGATGGATGGTTTGAAATACAGGGATATTCTTGAGCAAAACCTGTCTTGTTGGAAGGTGAATTTCCATCCCAGTCTCAAATCACTGGAAACGACCCAAAGTATACTGTTAAAGCAACACTCAAGTGGTTTAAGGGGAAACGTATAAATGTTTTGGAGTGGTCAAGTCAAAGCCCAGACAATTAATCCAGTTAAGAATCTGAGGTCAGACTTGAAGATTGCTGTGTTGCTGTTCCACAGAGCAAACCATGTAATTTGAAGCAGCTGGAACAGTTTTGCCTTGAGGATTGGGCAAGAATTCCTGTGGCAAGATGTGAAAAGCTTTATAGAGACTTGTACTAAGTGACTTACAGACATTGGAAATTAAGGTCCCAGAGTCTGAAGGAAGAGTAGAGAGACAAACAATCCAAGCTGCTTGAGGTCTATTGTGAAGTTTCCACAGTCAATGATGGTTTGGAGAGCCATGTCATCTGCTGGTGTAGGTCCACTATGTATTTTCAAGACCAAAGTCAGCGCAGCCACCTACCATGAAATTTTAGAGCACTTCATGCTTCACTCTGCCGACAAGCTCTTTGGAGATGTCAATTTCATTCTCCAGCAGGACTTGACACTTGTCCACACGCCAAAAGTAACAATACTTGGTTTAAAAACAACAGTATCACTGTGCTTGATTGGCCAACAAATGCGCCTGACCTTAACCCCATAGAGAATATATGGGGTATTGTCAAGAGGAAGATGAGATACACCAGACCCAACAATGCAGATGAGCTGAAGCCTGCTATCAAGGCAACCTGGGCTTCCATAACACCTCAGCAGTGCTACAGACTGATCGCCTCCATGCCACGCTGCATGGATGCAATAATTTCGGCCTCTTGCAGCATGCTAACTCCCCCACGCATGAAGACGGAAACTCCCTCGACTTGGTTTTCTCCCGGACTTGCTCAGTGGATGATTTCACAAATTCCACTCTCTGACCCCAAGCTTCTTTCATTCTCTATCAAAAATTGCCATCCTGCTCAGGTCACCCCAACTTTCCACACATATAGAAACATACAAGCCATTAACACCCAGAAACTTATGAAGAACTTGCAGTCATAGTTGGCCCCTATCTCCTCTCTCTCATGTCCAGATTCTGCACTGAAGCATTACAACAAAACTCTGCAAAGTGCCCTGGATGAAATCGCACCTCCTATACATAGAACAATACGACACAGACGGCGACAACCGTGGCACACGCTGCAAACACGTTTCCTGCAGCGGTGTTCCAGGTGCGCCGAACGTCTGTGGAGAAAATCTAATCTATCCGAAGATTTCATACATTACAAGTTTATGCTTAAAACATACAACTCTGCCCTTCACCTCTCCAAACAAACCTATTTCAACACCCTCATCAACTCACTATCCAATAACCCCAAACGTCTCTTTGACACTTTTCACTCCCTACTGAACCCAAAAGTGCAGGCTCCAACCATGGATCTCCACGCTGACGATCTGGCCAATTATTTCAAAGAAAAAATCGACCACATCCAACAAGAAATTATCTCCCAATCCCCTCATACCATGCACTTTCCTCCCTCCCCCACTGCATCCAGCTCACTCTCTGATTTTAAACCAGTCTCAGTAGAAGAAGTAATCAGGCTCCTTGCATCTTCTCGCCCTACCACTTGCATCTGTGACCCCATTCCGTCACATCTCCTCCAGTCCCTTTCCCCTGATGTCACCTCTCACCTAACAAAAATATTCAACCTCTCTCTCTCTTCCGGTATCTTTCCCTCCTCATTTAAACATGCCATCATACATCCATTACTTAAAAAATCATCCCTCTACCAAAACTGTGCCGCTAACTATAGACCTGTCTCTAATCTTCCCTTCATCTCTAAACTCCTGGAACGCCTGGCCCACACCCGTCTTATCCGCTATCTCTCAGATAACTCTCTTCTCGACCCTCTTCAATCTGGTTTCCGCTCTTTACACTCTACTGAAACTGCCCTCACTAAAGTCTCTAATGATCTTCTAACTGCTAAATCTAATGGTCACTACTCCATGCTAATTCTCTTGGATCTCTCCGCAGCATTCGACACTGTGGACCATCAGCTCCTCCTCACTATGCTCCGCTTCATCGGCCTCAAGGACACTGTTCTCTTCTGGTTCTCCTCCTATCTCTCTGACCGTTCCTTCACTGTATCTTTTGTTGGTTCCTCCTCCTCTCATCTTCCCCTTACTGTTGGGATTCCTCAAGGATCAGTCCTAGGCCCCCTCCTCTTCTCTTTGTATACTGCCCCTATTGGACAAACAATCAGTAGATTTGGTTTCCAGTACCATCTTTATGCTGATGACACCCAATTATACACTTCTTCACCCGTTATCACGCCTGCCTTTTTAGAAAACACCAGTCATTGTCTTACCGCTGTTTCTAACATCATGTCCTCCGTCTATCTGAAACTGAACCTGTCAAAAACGGAACTCCTCGTGTTTCCTCCCTCTACTAACCTACCTTTGCCTGACATTGCCATCTCCGTGTGTGGTTCCACCATTACTCCCCAGCAACATGCCTGCTGTCTTGGGGTCATACTTGATTCCAAGCTTTCATTCACCCCCCACATCCGATCACTGGCTCACTCTTGTTATCTCCACCTCAAAAACATCTCTAGAATTCGACCTTTTCTTACTTTCGACTCTGCAAAAACTCTTACTGTTTCTCTTATTCATTCTCGTCTGGACTATTGTAACTCTCTACTAATCGGTCTCTCTCTTACCAAACTCTCCCCTCTCCAATCTGTCTTGAATGCTGCAGCCAGGATCATATTCCTCACCAATCGTTATACCGATGCCTCTACCTTGTGCCAGTTATTACACTGGTTACCCATCCACTACAGAATCCTGTACAAACTTATTACCCTCACTCACAAAGCACTCAATGGCTCAGCACCACCCTACATCTCCTCATCCTACCTGTGCCCTCCGTTCTGCTAATGACCTGAGGTTAACATCCTCAATCAGAACCTCCCACTCCCGTCTCCAAGACTTTTCATGTGCTGCGCCAATTCTTTGGAATGCACTACCCAGGTTAATACGATTAATCTCCAATCCCCACAGTTTTAAGCATGCCCTAAAAATGCACTTGTTCAGACTGGCATACCGCGTCAATGCATTAAACTAACTATCCCTGTTGGCCCATTCAAAAAATTTTCTACCATAATCAGGTACCTCGTATTATGTTCTCACCTGCTTTATGCATTTAATAGCCCTCTGTGTCTGTACTGTTACATACTTTGGCTGTATTAACTGGTTCATGTAGAATTACATGAACACCCGATTCTTACCCTATGGCTGGTCCGAACAATGAAAGCAATTGTTACCATCTACCTTTTGTGTCTCCCCTTTTTCCTCATAGATTGTAAGCTTGCAAGCAGGGCCCTCATTCCTCTTGGTATCTACTTTGATCTGTGTTTATTGTTATGCTGTAATGTCTATTGTCTGTATAAGTCCCCTCTATAATGTAAAGTGCTGTGGAATATCTTGGCGCTATAGAAATAAAATTATTATTAATTGATGCCAAAGGAGCCCCGACTAAGTATTGCGTGCATTTACTGAATACACATTTCAGTAGGCCAACATTTCAGATTTTAAAATCATTTTTTCAAGCTGGTGTTATAAAGTATTCTAATTTACTGAGATAATGACTTTTGGATTTTTATCGACTGTAAGCCATAATCATCAACATTAACAGAAATAAACACTTGAAATACATCATGCTGTTTGTAACGACGCTATATAATATATGAGTTTCACTATTTGTATTGAAGAACTGAAACAAATTAGCTTTTTCATGATATTCTAATTTTGTGAGATGCACCTCTAATTGCCATAAAAGGCTGTATAAATTGTTGACTTTTTATGCACACTATTGTTTACAGTTATTTGGTCCTATTTGTTGTTCGCTTCACAATAAAAAGAAAACCAAATGTTCACAGTTGTAGACATGTTCTTATCATGAACTGATGCAAGCTCTCAAAAAACTTTACAGTTTGGGTTAGCAGCATCACAATTTTGGTAAATGTATCACTTTATGTTCAGTAAAATGTTGTTCAAAGGAAAACATGCAGTTAAAGGAAAAGTCAAATTTTTGCATGCATGGTGTATGTGTTGAATAATTAAGTTCCTTAAAGTAATGCAGTAATAATTATTAAACCAGTTAAGAAATTATTTTAAAAAAGTTATTATAGCAGCTTGTTTTATAAATTTGTTGCTTTCAGAAAGTTCCAAAGTTCCCTATATATATATTTCATACTTGACAATCTAGTACTTGTCTGGTCCATTTAAAGGGAGCGTGTCAGCAGGATTGTGCACAGTAACCTACAGACAGTGTCAGATCAGTGCCGTTATACTGATTAAAATGATACATTGGTTGATGAAATTCATCTTGTGGTAGTTTAATCTTTATTTTCAGTTTTGAGTTAATGATATGCTCGTGCTCCGGGGCAGGGCTGTGGGCGGGGTCTTCATGTGATGCTCTGCTTACCTATTTATAATGAAGACTGTTGACAGGTCACTGATATATATACACATACTGAAGAAGAGAGAAAAAAAATCCTCCTCCAAGATGGCTCCGCCGGCACATGCGCAGTTGCAGCTATCGCCGATAGCTGCTACTGCGCAGACCTGCAGGGTGCCATCTTGAAGGAGGAAATGTATTTTTTCTTCTCTAACAATATGGCGCCACATCTGCAGTAGCAGCTCTATATACACCGATAGCTGCTACCGTGCGGGCGCCATTTTCAAATGGATTTTTTTTAAATATCTGGATCACCTCAACCTTAATAATTATATGTACATTACACATGTGATTATGCTGCAGTTCAGGTGCCACGGCTGTCGCCTTCCTGCAGAAGAAGTTGTTTTTTTTTTAATATGTATATATAATATTCATTATGTAAACTAGGGGGCAGGTCAGTGAGGGATCAGTCACCTGTCAGCAGTCTTCAGTATGAATAGCTATTCAGAACATCACATGAAGACCACTACCCCCCACAGCCCCGCTCTGGAACACGAGAATATCATTAACTCAAAAATAAAGATTAAACAATAACCACAAGACGGATTTTATCAACAAAGGTATAATTTTAATCAGTATAACAGCGCCAACCTGACACTGTCTGTAGCTTACTCCGCACAATCCTGCTGACAGGTTCCCTTTAATAACACTTTAAAAATATTTTAATGTCACTGGAATGTAATAACTTAAAGAATTGCATTTTTATAAGCTGTTCGTATATTTTTCTCTATTTAAGTGAATTCCCTCTGCAGCTATCTGCCAAGTTGCATGTTCCACAACCCCAGAATGACAGTAGGATGGTAAAATTAACTATATACACCTCTAAAGACTGCCATTATAAGGTAAGAAGCAAAACATACTTAACAGTAGTAGGTGTCTCATTATTGAACTGCAAGTTTAAATTAAAAAAACATTACTTACTATTTCAGGGGAAAAAACTGTGTCGTCAGAATACTCACTACACCACTTGATAAACGTTATGACAAGGTGTAAAATGCAGTCATGGCCAAAAGTTTTGAGAATGACACAAATATTATATTTTCACATGATCTGCTGCCCTCTGGTTTTTATGTGTGTTTGACAGATGTTTTTATCACAGACAGAAATATAATAATTGCAAACATATGAGTAACAAAAGCTTATATTGACAGTTAGAATGAGTTAATGCAGCAAGTAAATATTTGCAGTGTTGACTCTTCTTCTTCAGGACCTCTGCAATTCTCCCTGGCATGCTCTCAATCAACTTTTGGACCAAATCCTGACTGATAGCAGTTCATTCTTGCACAATCAATGCTTTCATTTTGTCAGAATTTTTAGGTTTTTGTTTGTCCACCCGTCTCTTAATGATTGAGCCCAAGTTCTCAATGGGATTAAGATCTGGGGAGTTTCCAGGCCATGGACCCAAAATCTCTATGTTTTGTTCCCTGAGCCATTTAGTTATCACCTTTGCTTTATGGCAAGGTGCTCCATCATGCTGGAAAAGGCATTGTTGATCGCCAAACTGCTCTTGGAGGGTTGGGAGAAGTTGCTCTTGGAGGACATTCTGGTACCATTCTTTATTCATGGCTGTGTTTTTAGGCAAGACTGTGAGAGAGCCGATTCCCTTGGCTGAGAAGCAACCCTACACATGAATGGTTTCAGGATGCTTAACAGTTGGCATGAGACAAGACTGGTGGTAGCGCTCACCTTGTCTTCTGCGAATAAGGCGTTTTCCTGATGTCCCAAACAATCGAAAAGGGGATTCATCAGAGAAAATAACTTTACCCCAGTCCTCAGCAGTCCACTGCCTGTACCTTTTGCAGATTATCAGTCTGTCGATGATGTTTTTACTGGAGAGAAGTGGCTTCTTTGCTGCCCTCCTTGAGACCAGGCCTTGCTCCAAGAGTCTCCGCCTCACAGTGCGTGCAGATGCACTCACACCTGCCTGCTGCCATTCCTGAGCAAGCTCTGCACTGCTGGTAGCCCGATCCCGCAGCTGAAACACTTTTAAGAGATGGTCCTGGCGCTTGCTGGTCTTTCTTGGGCGCCCTGAAGCCTTTTTGGCAACAATGGAACCTCTCTCCTTGAAGTTCTTGATGATGCGATAGATTGTTGACTGAGGTGCAATCTTTCTAGCTGCGATACTCTTCCCTGTTAGGCCATTTTTGTGCATTGCAATGATGACTGCACGTGTTTCTTTAGAGATAACCATGGTTAACAGAAGAGAAACAATGATGCCAAGCACCAGCCTCCTTTTAAAGTGTCCAGTGGTGTCATTCTTACTTAATCATGACAGGTTGATCTCCAGCCATGTCCTCATCAACACCCACACCTGTGTTAATGGAGCAATCACTGAAAAGAGGTTAGCTGGTCCTTTTAAGGCAGGGCTGCAATGATGTTGAAATGTGTTTTGGGGGATAAAGTTCATTTTCTAGCCAAATATTGACTTTGCAAGTAATTGCTGTTAAGCTGATCACTCTTTATAACATTCTGGAGTATATGCAAATTGCCATTAGAAAAAGTGAAGCAGTAGACTTTGTAAAAATTAATATTTGTGTCATTCTCAAAACTTTTTGCCATGACTGTAGGGTCATTTCTCTGTGTCGTTATTTTATTATTATTATTATTATTATTTATTTGGAGTGTGCTAGGAGAGAGAGAGAAACCGCGGCACTATCTAAGCTTAGTGAGTATATCCAATGCTATGAAGTGAGTAGCGGAGTTCACCCACTCACCTGGTATACTTGTGCTGATCAAGGCACAACTCCTGTTTCAGCTTGGACTCAAATCTGAAAGACTGCAGACATTCCCAGAGATACGGGGGAAACCGCTTCCAGGAGCTTCTCACAGTTGTAGATCAGTTATGAAAAACCAGGATCCCCCTCTGTCTTTTGATGACCATGTTTGAAACAAGGACAGGTCCTTAGCTGCGCAGCTAAAACGTGTTGTATATACACATGTTTTTAAAAAATATTTTAAAAATAATCACCGTACTTGTTTTGAATAAATTCTCATTGAAGCTACCTACCGGACCTGTCTATGATTCAAACGTGGTCATCAAAAGACAGAGCGTATCCTGATTTTTCATATATGATCTATTATCATTGTTTTTTTTATCCTAGAATCCTTGAAATTGTCATACAATGTTGTGTGAAACATCAAGTTGAAACTAACTGCAAAAAAAAACTAAATAATGCATATATAGATAAAAATTAACTTTTATTATACTTAATTAAAAGACCAAAGACGAGCAACAAATATCGTGCACATGTAACCGTGTTTACGAAGTGCACTCTACGATAAAGTTCCCTAGACCCTGTACCTGCCTATCAGCGGAGGTTGGCACCCTAAACAGATATACAAGGGATGGCGCCCCCGCTCCTCGATGACTGATCCTGAATGACCTTAATATCACTGTACTGGTGAGTCAAGTATCCAGCAGGCTCTCCAAGTGCACGGTACTTGGACAGCAGAGTGCTTAAACGAAAGGTAGGATATAAACAAACAGGTAGCAGAGAGATATGCAGAGACAAGTGAACTGCTCAACACCAATAGATTTAAATATGAATAAAAGATAATATTTTTGTAAGTATCCCACTAAACTGTTCCCTGCTACATCAAATCCTGCCTGTCAGCTGAGGTTGGCACCCTAATTTACATTGAATATGATGCCCCCACTCCACGACGACTGTCCCTGGAGACCCTAGGATAAATGTACTTGTATCCCCCAGGGCAGTTTCACTAATAGCAGTGTAGGAAAGAATGACAGACTGTGACTATGTAATTAGTCTTACACATAATTCCAATGGTATATAAAACACATCATGATAACAGCATGAAAGGGGTTGGTTGGTTCAGTAACCTCTATGTATTTCACCAAATGCGAATCATCAGGAAGTCAGATGGGTTGAAACTACATGATGCTTGCTTGTTCTCCTTTTATATATACAGCTCTGGCAAAAATTAAGAGACCACTGCAAAATTTTCAGATTGTCGGATTTTTCTCTATAGGTATATTTTTGAGTAAAATGTAAATTGCTCTTTTATTCTATAAACTACTGACATGTCTTCAAATTTCCAAGCAATAAATTTTGTATTTATTTTCAGAAAATGAGAAATGGTCAAGTTCATAATCATTTCTCTAAATACAACAATACTAATGTTTTAACTCAGGAAGAATTCAGAAATCAATATTTTGTGGAATAACCATGATTTTTGATCACAGCTTTCATGCGTCTTGCCATGCTTTCCACCACTCTCTCACACTGCTTTTGGGTGACCTTATGCCACTACAAAAATAAAAAAATTTAAGTAGTTCTTCTTTGTTTGATGGCTTGTGACTTTCCATCTTCCTCTTGATTACATTCCAGATGTTTTCAATGGGGTTCAGTTCTGGAGATTGGGCTGGCCATGACAGGGATTTGATGTGGTGGTCCTTCATCCACACATTGATTGACCTAGCTGTGTGGCATAGCACATTGTCTTTCTGGAAAAACCAGTCCTCAGAGTTTGGAAACATTGCCGGAGCAGAAGGAATCAACTGTTTTTCCTGGATAACTTTGTATGCAGCTTGATTCATATGTCCTTCGTAAAGATTCCAGCCTTGCTGAAGCATCCTCAGATCATCACTGATCCTCCACCAAATTTCACAGTGGGTGCAAGACACTGTGGCTAGTACGCCTCTCCAGGTCTCCGTCTAACCCTTAGACGACCAGGTGATGGGCAAAGCTGAAAATTAGACTCATCAGAGAAGATCACCTGACTCCAGTTCTCTATGGTCCAAACCTGTAATGCAAGCTTTCTCTTCTCCAGCAGCTATCCCTACACTACCGCTAACTGTGGTATTTATATTGAATAGCATAATGTACCCCTTATAAGGACTCTCGGTTTTAGGTTTCTGCATTAGGACTGTAAAGCAATATACGGTAATTCCCGATTATAGACCTGTAGTGCTAACTTTCCCTTCTCCAGCATCTATCGCTACACTACAGCTAACAGCTGTATTTATATTAAATAGAATAAACTGAACCCTGAATAGGACTGTTTGGTTATAAGTTTCAGCAAGAATGACTGAAAGGCAATATAAACCCTGACTATTGGCTTGTAATGCAAATTATCCCGTTTCCAGGGTACAGTATGGCGAACATCGCCTCACTAGCTCTTAAATGTACCCGATGACGTGATGCAACTGGCCAATCACAGTAATGCCAGTATCCAACATGGCTATGAAATTACTGAGATTGACAGGCCATCCCCTCATGTTTAATGGCTTAAGAAAAGCCATGAAATAATGCTAAGCTTGGCATTCGAGCAGCAGGGATACTCGATCGAGAACTAAACGTGCCCGAGCATCCAATACTTGATCAAGTACCGAGCAGTGCCGAGCATGCTTGCTCATCACTAATAATTTACAAAAAAGTCATTTATTGGGGTTTTCTGTTGTTCTTGAACCACACAGTCTGTTCCAAATATAATCAAATTTGTGTTCCAAAATTCAAATTGTGTCCCTTCTGTTCCCAGTCCTGCCATTTGTCCAAACAGAACTTTTCGCCTACATGGGGGTACCGTTGCGCTTGTAAGAAAGTGGGTACCAAACTGTGGAGTCCTCTTTTTGATGTTACCTCTTGCAAAAATAAGAAATTTTGGCTAAAGCAAGATTTTGGTGAAAAAACAACATATTCAATATGACGATTTTATATTATCAAAATCTGTGTAGTACCTGTGGGTTCAAAATGCTTACTTATACCATGAATAAAATTGTTGAGGGGTGTTGTTTCCAAAATTGGGGTCACTTGGTGGGGGTTTTTGCTGTTTGTCCACGACGGCATACAGACCTCCAGGCTCGAAGGACTTTGTCATGCGCAGGGATGACCAGAAAGTCTCTCAGGGCAGTGTTATAGAAGCTACAGCGCTGACAGCTTCTATAGCATGCAGCTCTGCATGGTATAGAAGCGATCAGCTTGGACAAAATGAGTGTCCCATAGTGGGACAAAGTGTAAAACTAAGAATTAAATTATTTTTTTAAATAATTGTAAAAATATTTAAAATAAATTATAAAAAATAATAAAAAAATAAATATTTATTCAAAATTTATTCTATCAATAAATTAATATTTTAATGAAAAAAATCTAAACAATAAAAGTACACATATTTGGTATCCCCGCGTCCATAACGACCCGCCCTATAAAACTATCCTATTTGTTAACCCCTTTATTGAACACCATAAAAAAACAAGGCAAAAAAATGCTTTATCATTATACCGCTGAGCAAAAATTGTAATAACATGCGATAAAAGACGGATATAAATAAACATGGTACCGCTGAAAACGTCATCTTGTCCCGCAAAAAATGAGCCACCAAACAGCACCATCAGCGAAAAAATAAAAAAGTTATAGCTCTCAGAATAAAGCGATGCAAAAAAAAATTTTTTTTTCTATAAAAGTTTTTATTGAATAAAAGCGCCAAAACATAAAAAAAATTATATAAATGAGGTATTGCTGTAATCGTACTGACCTGAAGAATAAAAGTACCTTATCAATTTTACCACATGCGGAACGGTGTAAACGCTCCCAAAAGAAATTCATGAATTGCTGTTTTTTGTTCATTCTGCCTCGCAAAAATCGGAATAAAAAGCGATCGAAAAATGTCAATGCCTGAAAATGGTACCACTAAAAACGGCAACTTGTCCCTCAAAACACAAGACCTCACTTGACTTTGTGGGCCAAAATATGGAATAATTATAGCTCTCAAAATATGGTCATGCAAAAACTATTTTTTGCAATAAAAAGCGTCTTTTAATGTGTGACAGGTGCCAAACATAAAAACCTGCTATAAATAGTAAATCAAACCCCCCTTTATCACCCCTTTAGTTAGGGAAAAATAATAAAATAAAAACAATGTATTTATTTCCATTTTCTCATTAGGGTTAGGGGTGGGGCTAAAGTTATGGTTGGGGCTAAAGGGCTGAAGGTAGGGTTAGGGTTGGAACTAAAGTTAGGGTTAGGGTTGGGGCTAAAGTTAAGGTTAGAGTTGGGGCTAAAGTTAGGGTTAGGGTTGGGGATACGGTTTAGATCATGGTTAGGGTTGGGATTATGGTAAGCGTTAGGATTAGGTTTTGGATTGGGATTAGGATTGGGATTAGGGTTAGGGGTGTGTTAGGGTTAAGGGTGTGTTGGGGTTAGGGTTGGAGTAGAATTGGGGGATTTCCACTGTTTAGGCACATTAGGGGCCTTCCAAATGTGACATGGCTTCGGGTCTCAATTCCAGCCAATTTTGGTTTTAAAAAGGTCAAATGGTGATCCTTCCCTTCCGAGCTATGCCGTGCGCCCAAACAGTGGTACCTGCCACATATGGGGTATCAGTGTACTCAGGACAAATTGGACAATAACTTTTGGGGTCCAATTTCTCCTCTCATCCCTGGGAAAATAAAAATTGGGGACTAAAAGATCATGTTTGTGGAAAAAATTATTTTGTTTCATGGCTCTACGTTATAAACTTGTGTGAAGCACTTGGGGGTTCAAAGTGCTCACCACACATCTAGATAAGTTCTTTAGCGGGTCTAGTTTCCAAAATGGTGTCACTTGTGGGGGGTTTCCACTGTTTAGGCACATTAGGGGCTATCCAAACACAACATGGCATCTGATCTCAATTCCAGCCAATTTTGGTTTGAAAAAGTCAAACGGTGCTCCTTCCGAGCCCTGTCGTGCGCCAAAACGGTTGTTTTCCCCTACATATGGGGTATCGGCGTACTCAGGAGAAATTGCACAAAACTTTATCTGTCAATTTTCTCCTTTTACCCTTGTGAAAATAAATTGTCAAAGATCATTTTTGTGACTAAAAGTTAAATGTTCATTTTTTCTTCCACATTCCAAAATGTTGTGTGAAGCACCTGAAGGGTTAATAAACTTCTTGAATGTGGTTTTGAGTACCTTGAGGGGTGCAGTTTTAGAATGGTGTCACTTTTGGGTATTTTCTGCCTTATCGACCCCTCAAAGTGACTTCAAATGTGAGGTGGTCCCTAAAAGAAAATGGTTTTGTAAATTTTGTTGTAAAAATGAGAAATCGCTGGTCAACTTTTAACCCTTATAACTTCCTAACAAAAAAAAAAATTTGGTTCCAAAATTGTGCTGATGTAAAGTAGACATATTGGAAATGTTATTTAGTAACTATTTTGTGACATATTTCTCTGTTTTAAGGGCATAAAAATTCAAAGTTTGAAAATAACGAAGTTTTCAAAATTTTCACCATATTTGCATTTTTTTCATAAATAAACACAAGTTGTTTTGAAAAAATGCTACCACTATCATGAAGTACAATATGTCTTGAGAAAACAGTCTCAGAATCGCCAAGATCCGTTGAAGCGTTCCACAGTTACAACCTCATAAATGGACAGTGGTTAGAATTATAAAAATTGGCCTGGTCATTAACGTGCAAACCACCCTTGGAGGTTAAGGGGTTAAAGTAGCATCTCCTTTGGGGAGGTTCCAATATATAGGCTCCTCAAAGTCTATTTAAATCTGAATAGGTTCCTAAAGAAACAGGTTTTGTGAATTTCTTAAATAAATGAGAAATTGCTGCTTAACGAACATCTTAACCAAAAAAACAAATTGTGTCAAAAATGATGTAGATGTAAAGTCGATGTATGGGAAATGTTAATTATTACCCTCTTTACCCCCCAAGCCTGTTTTCACCTTAATGACCATGCAAAATTTTACAATTTTGACCAGGGTCACATTATGAGGTAATAACTCTGGAATGGAATAGATACGTCTAATGATGTAAACGGGGTAACGAATTTGTGTGGCATAGCTACTTGATTTAAGGGCATAAAAATTTAAAATTTGAAAATTGCTAGATTTTCTAATTGTTTCTTCAGTTTTTTTTTACAATATAATTTATTTTTCTCTCAGGTAACAGTTTATACATCATTTGTACAAATGCTTGGACAGGTAAGTGTAAATTAAAATTGTGCTTTATTGCATTAATAATTACATAACGTTACAATTGTTTGCGAGCGTGTGTGTGTATTTGTATATATGCATATATGACATATACGTTGAGTGTGTGAATAACGTATATTATTGCATAGTGAAAGTATCCAATCATATAAGTTTCAGATGCCTCTAATGTGGCATCATGTTAGCATCAATTCTATGAACGCAATACCTGGAAATGTCAATGTTTTCATTGCAACCTGGACCACGATATAATTTTAAGTTAAATTAATTGCACCTTTTGAAGTTACTTGTATTGTCTCTATTATATAGACCTTTAAGTACAGCCATCTGTAACTGAGCTCATTTAGTATTTTTATTAAATGTTTGGGAATTAATAAAGAGCAGTACTAGTGTAAAAACAGTTAAATATTAATCAATCACATTTTTGTAAATTCATACTAATTATACAACTATCATGTATCTTTCTATAACTGATTAAATGGTTTGTGTTTTAATTAAATTACATTTGAATAGTTTGTAGCAATACATCCACTAAAAACTGCATAATTCATGCTTCTTTTATGCCTATGTATAAAAGTCTTAGTCTGTGCCAAAAAAATTATATCAAAACAGGTTTACACACTGAAAATCATGGTCTTCAAAGTTCATATATAACTTGAACGTTTCTGCACCTCAAACAGCTTGGTAGTTTGATTTAATTCCAATTTTTCAAAAGAAGAGATGGCATTGTAATTTATTTTTTTTAGCTCCGGGATATGTAGAAGAAAAACCATCCCACAATTTGTTGTAGAATTTCGCCCAAGTGCAGTAATGTCTCATATGTGATTGGAAACTGTTGTTTACATACAATGAAACTTGTAAGGCAAGGAGCGCTATTTGACATTTGGAGCATAAATTTGACTGAAATAGGTTGAAGATACTATAACACATTTGTAAAGCCCCTTAGGTGGCAGAACAGCAGGAATCTCCTAAAAGAGAATGATTTTGGAAAAAACATTTCTCTTAGAATTCCTGTAGAGATCTAGTTAGCATTTTGACAACACAAGTCTTTCAGAAAAGTTGATAAAGGGAACCTATCACCAGAAATAACGCTATTAACCTGCAGATATGTGGTTAATCTGCAGGATAACAGCTTTAGGCTGGTTTCACATTAGCGTTTTTGTGCGCAGCACATCGTGCGCATACTCGCATGTGTCATGCGCACCTATGTTTAACATGGCGTGCGCATGGTCTTGCATTTGCAAGCGTTTGTCTGCATTTTTGTGTGCATGCGTTTTTCCAGGTGAGCGTCTAGACGCACCCAACGCAACATGTTGCATTTTTTGGTCCGCCCAAAGGCGTCAAAAAAACGCATGCGTTCGCTTGCTCTCGGAATGCATCAAAACAAAGCATTACAGTCTATGTGAACGCAGGTGTGCGCATGGACATGCGCACGCCTGCGTTTTCGAACGCATGCGTTGTAAGAGTAAACCTGTCTAGACACTGGTTTAAACAACCCCCTACACAAAGAAACATTGTTTGGGGGGTAGTGTATAAAAAAGAAGGTGTTGGCACTGGTAGTCCACTACTCTACAGCCTGCACGAGAGAAGCATCCTACAGCCTGCAAAAGAGAAGCATCAATTGGAATAATGTGAGTATTAAACCTAATGTCTGCCTGTCCTTTTTTCTCAGTTTATTATGTACTAATGTCTCTTTTTTTATTGCAGCATGTCTTCTGGAGAGGAATTTGTGCTGGCCCCTGGTGAACTGGCACAAGCAGAGAGTGAAGTGAGTACCTTCCTTCCCTAATGATTGGTAAGTAATCGCTGTCGCATCTACACATGTGGCAAGTTTTTTTTTTTCTTTTTCAGACCTCATCATCCACGGCAGCGGAGGAACATTAGGAGCAGCCAGTGCAAGTGCAGGCGGGGAGACGGCAGGTAAGTATAGACTGACTAATTGTACTCCTTTTTTTTTTCCCTGACTGTTTTCTTGCCTGTTTTTCCTCTTCAATCTTACTTCTTTTCTGTCTTGTTTTCTATCTTTTTCATTTCCAAATCATTCCAAGATTAATGTTGTTCTTTCTTTTCTAGGCTCCACAACGGGATGAAGAACTCGCCCTGGACAATGACGCCGTGATCCAGTTAGTCCAGGCGTGAGTCCCGTTGTGGGACAGCCGTGAACCACTGCAATCAGACAACTTGGTGATCCGGCGGTTTTGAAATGAGGTGGCTGCAGCGCTGATGGATGGCTGGGACAACGCCTCTCCACTGGTCCGCAAGGAATTTCGTAAGTATTTCAATGCTGTGTGATGCAGCAGTGACCTTGACCAGGATCACACAACTGTGTGTGATGCTAGTAACTCCTGTGAGTTTCCAGCATCACACACATTTGTATTATACCGGCCTACAGTGTATTGTCTAATTTTTTTTTGTTTTTTCCACAGTGAGCAAAGTCAGAATCTGTTGGTGCGCAATGAAGGACTGCTTCAACAGGGATGTCTGTCAGGAGAGCCAGGGTCGCAGTGGTGCTGCAGCAAGGACCTCCAGAAAATACAGATATCATCGGGCGTTGGCCTTCTTAAGACCGGTACTTGCCACCAGAGCGTAAGTATTTTGTTGTTGTATTGTATTGTGTTTACTCTGTGTTTTTCTATTCCACAGGAGTTGGCACTTTGACTATTGTAAATGCATGATACTAATTTTTTCCTTTCCCCTCACCTGGAGCAGCACCCTGCAACCTGGTCCTGGTGCGGTCCTTCATCAAGCTACCTCGGACCCGTCCCAGCCATCCAACAGCCAAGAAGCAGCTTGTGGGTCGGCACCACAGACAGCTGGAGACCAGGAAGCTGGTCAATCAGGTGTTCCCCTGTCCCAGGTGTCTGCCACTGGTTTTGCGGGCACTTCTGAACCTGGAAATTATAGGCCAGTGAGCTTAACATCTGCTGTGGGTAAAATTCTGGAGGGTTTTTTAAGGGATACTATATTGGAGTATCTGAAGAAAAATAACCTCATGAACCAGTATCAGCATGGGTTTACAAGAGACCGTTCTGGTCAGATTAATCTGATAAGCTTTTATGAAGAGGTAAGTTCTGGACTGGACCAAGGGAACGCTGTGGACGTGGTGTACATGGACTTCTCAAAAGCTTTTGATACGGTGCCACACAAAATGTTGATACATAAAATGAGAACAATGGGGATAGGGGAAAATATGTGTAAATGGGTTTAGAACTGGCTCATGGATAGGAAACAAAGGGTGGTTATTAATGGAGCACACTCGGACTGGGTCACGGTTAGTAGTAGGGTACCACAGGGGTCAGTATTGGGGCCGCTTCTCTTTAACATATTTATTAATGACCTTGTAGGGGGCATACAGAGTAGTATTTCAATATTTGCAGATGACATTAAACTCTGCAGGGTAATCAATACAGAGGAGGACAATTTTATATTACAGGAGGATTTATGTAAACTAGAAGCTTGGGCTGATAAATGGCAAATGAGCTTTAATGGGGATAAATGTAAGGTCATGCACTTGGGAAGAATAAACAAGATGTATAATTATGTGCTTAATTGTAAAACACTGGGCAAAACTGTCACTGAAAAAGACTTGGGTGTATGGGTTGACAACAAACTCCCATTTAGTGGCCAGTGTCAGGCAGCTGCTGCAAAGGCAAATAAAATAATGGGATGCATTAAAGAGGCATAAATGCTCATGAGGAGAACATAATTTTACCTCTATACAAGTCACTGGTGCGACCACACTTAGAATACTGTGTACAGTTCTGGTCTCCTGTGTATAAGAAAGACATAGCTGAACTGGAGCGGGTGCAGAGAAGAGCGACCAAGGTTATAGAGAACTGGGGGGTCTGCAATACCAAGACAGGTTATTACACTTGGGGTTATTTAAAAGCGAAGGCTTAGGGGCGATCTTATTACAATGTATAAATATATGAGGGGACAGTACAAAGACCTTTCTAATGATCTTTTTACTCTTAGACCTGTGACGGGGACAAGGGGGCATCCGCTACGTCTGGAGGAAAGAAGGTTTAGTCATAATCACAGCCGCTCATTCTTTACTGTAAGAGCAGTGAGACTATGGAACTCTCTGCCGTATAATGTTGTAGTGAGTTAATCCCTACTACAATTTAAGAAGGGACTGGATGCCTTTCTTGAAAAGTATAATATTACAGGCTATATTCACTCGTTTCCTAGATATTGCGTTGATCCAGGGAGCTAGTCTGATTGTCGTATGTGGAGTCTGGAAGGATTTTTTTTTCCCCGATATGAAGCTTACTGTTTGTCACATGGATTTTTTTTTTGCCTTCCTCTGGATCAACATGTTAGGGCAGGTTAGGATAGGATATTGGTTGAACTAGATGGACTTAAAGTCTTCCTTCAACCTTAATAACTATGTTACTATGTTACTATTTGAAGGGCCTCATCCCCAACCATTACAAATGGCAGTGGCGGACCTTTGTGTGGGGAAGTGGCCGTGGCAGGGGGAAATTAAAATGGTTGCCATACAACCTACGGTCCATGTCCGAGTTCTTAAAAGTCTGGGAGTCATTGCCCCGGCCAAATGCCCCAATGTCCGCCACAACAAACCGACAGTCTGCAATCCGCAATGGCCATGAGTACTGTAGAAAAGTACTTTTTATAGTTATAGTACTCCGATCCACTTTTTGCGGGTTTGGTTATCTTGATGTGTTTTCCATCCACCGCACCCAAACAGTTGGGGGAAATTGCAGACTGTCAAGAACTGTTCAGCTATTTCAATCCACTTTTCTGTGTTGGGCAGGGGCATAAATTTTGGACAGGGAACGTCCAACAAAGCCCGGCAGGTGTCCGCAACTATTTTTGACAAGGTGGAGATTCCAAGCCGGTACTGGAAGTGAAGTGATGATAGTAGCCAGGAATCTGCCAAACAGAGAAAGAAAAAAACTAATATTTTTGTCTAGGGTTTTGCAAAACACTGATAAGAAAAAAAATTAATTACATGCCATAACAATAATTCTGCAGGCTTTTGTTTACTACATGGCAGAACAATAATTCTGCAGGCTTTGGATTAGTACATGGCAGAACAAAAACAATTATGCAGGCATTGATTTTTAAATATTACATACCGTAATGTGACCAGGAGCCATTACTCAGGAGGAATCGCACGACGGAGCTGTAAGTCCTGTTTCCGGATGGCTCCTTGAACACGACCAAACAAATACATGAAGCTTTCTTGGGACATCCGGGTATAGTCACTAAATTTCACCGGGTTTGCCTGGAGCTCGCTATAGAGGGTATGGTACACTCCACGGCTCTCCCGGACTTCAATAATCGGATGTATCCAAAAACTCCACTGCTGACGTCTTCACTGTCTCTCTCTCTGCCTTTCTTGCTGGCAAGCAAATGCAAAAGCCTCAGACAGTGCGAGGTCCAGATCTAAATTGAAGCGAAAACTCTCCCAACGCAGATCCATGGTCAAACAGGAAACAGCAGCAAAATCTGAAAATTTCATCTGTAACAAGGTCTATATAAAGAATTCCCATGACACACGCCCACTGGTGTCCCATTGGTGGAGTCTGTTTCAAGGATTTTCCTTCTGTGAAATGTGACACCTAGAGAACGCATGCGCATAAAAAACGCAAATGCATGCAAACGCTGCATTTTTTGTCGTCATGCGTACACTGATGTGTTTAAAAAACGCTGCGATTGCATGCGTTTCTACTTGTGCACGATGCACAATGCACACAGACGCAAATGTGAAACTAGCCTTATGATGTCCGGCGTCTGCACGCAGCCGAATACAGGGGGGGAAAATGATCTTTGTTCTCCCTGCCAGCATTCGGTATTCAGTCATTGGGGCGGCGCCGGTTCAATCAATTTCTGAGTATGCACAGCAGCCACTCTAACCGCGCCCCCAGCCCAATCGGTGAGCCCCATTGCAGAATGAGTGTCAGTTAGGGCTGGGCATGGTTAGAGCAGCCTCTCTGTATTCTTAGAGCAATGACTGATTTCGCTGCGCCCCTGTGACTGAGACCGAATTCTGGCTGGGAGTATAACGTTCATTTTCTCCCTGCTGCATTCGGCTGCGTGCAGTCGCCAGACAGCTTAATAACGCTCTGAACCTGCAGATTAAACCCATATTGGCAGGATAACACTGTTATTTCTGGTGACAGATCCCTTTAACAATAGGCTATGTAAACAAATCCACAAAAATGTTGTTTTAGCTCCAAAAGCTCAAACTCCTGTTTGTGCACAAAGTATAGCTGAGAAGCAAAGGAGTACAGTTTGACTTTTGGAAATTAGAAGCACACATTTGGCTGGAGTAGATTTCTGATGGCATGTTGCATTGTGAGGTACTTTTACTTTTGCAGGATGAGTTCATTTTTCATTAGCAACATTTTCTCTGTTCCCTTAATTAGCACCATTGTAAGTAATACCTTTTTATGTTAGGTGGAATGAACAAAATCAGCAATTCTGACTTTTTAGTTTTACCCCATTTAGTGTGCTGTATTAGTGGCATGATAACTTGACTTTTCAACCCAGTACGATTACATTGATCATAGTAAAGGAAGATCCAGCTTCATAAAGTTTATTGGAAACACGTTACTTTTCTATTATACCATGAATCCGTCATTTTAGCTGAAAAGATGTCTTAAATAAAATTGCAATTTTATGAAGCTAAATCTTACTTTACATCGTTTATGCTACAAGTGGTCCTTTGGATTCAGTGCTTCTAACATGCCTACAACCTGGGTGAGGTGGTTTTTCTTGCTTTTCTCATGATTACGTTGATGCCAGATTTATGTAGGTTTTATTTGTTTTGCAAACTGACAACTTTTTAATTGCCATATGAGAGCTTTAACTTTTTTATTTTGTGCATTAATGAATCTGATTGAGCCCTTGTACTTGCTGCATAAGTTGAAGTTTTTATTGATAAAATGTTGGGGTATGTTCCATTTTTTATTACTTTTAAGGGCTCATTGCCTCTTGCGATCCATTCGGACGTCTGCAATAATAAAAAAAAATTGAGTTGCACTCGCCTCAATGTTTCTCTATAGTGCAGCTCACATCTTCAATTATTTTCTCATGCTGATTCGACATGTGGAAACAATTTCAGCATGCTGTGCTTGCACTCGAAAATCAGATCTCACACACACATATAAGTCTATGGTGCGTGTGAAACATCGTACTGCGCTCTGATGTTACCTGAGTGCAGTGCAATTCCCGCTGACTCTGGAAGCAGAGGAGATGGAGAAAATACTTTCTCCTTTTCCTCCGCAACTGTGCTCAGATCCAAGAGGATTGGAGCACAGAGCAGTGACACACGGCTCCCGCTTACAGCAGAACAGGATCTGAGGGTCATTAGTATATCACATCCGATGCTCTCACATGAGAGAATCATCGGATGCCATATCCTAATAGGATCCTGGCCTTACTGTAGTTTTTCTGGAGGTAGAATGAACAAGAAACTGCAATTCTAGAATTTTTTTTCTTTACATTAATTCTGCAGCATTAAGTGGTAAGACCACTTTAATGTTTGTGACACTGATTATAGTAGTACTATATTTATTTAATTTTTTATACATTTGCACACTAATTGCCAGAACATTTTGGAACCCAAACTACCGTAATATGTATTTTTCATCCCCAAAGGGCCCTAAGATACAATAACAACCAAAAGAAAAAGGTATGCCATGAATGTAATGACACTTAAGTGTCTGTATAAAAGTAAAATTTTATTCATAGAAATGCTTTTAAGGGTATGTGCACACGTTGCGGATTGGGCTCAGGATTTTCCTGAGCGGATTCTGCATCTCCTGGCAGAATCCGCAGGTAAAAATCCACGCGTTTATTGTGCATATTTTGCACGGATTTAATGCGGATTTTCTTGCGTTTTTCTGAAATGGGTGTAGAAATGCTGCGGAATCTGCACAAAGAATTTACATGCTGTGAAATTTTCTGCAGCATGTGCACAGCAATTTGTTTTCTCCATTGCTTAACATTGTACTGTAAAACACTTGCGGATCTTCAGCTATTCCGCGCGGAAAATTTGCTACGGATCCGCAACAAATCCACAACATGTGCACACAGCCTAACAACAATGCACACAAACTCCAATTACAGACAAAAAAAAAGGTGAAAATTTGCATAAGTAGTAATGCAGTCATTACACCAATAAGGCAATTTTATAGTGTATATGTAAGGGGGTTACAAAGTTTAGCATCTCTCTCGCTAACCCTTTAGGTACGTCCTGGTTTGATATGATTGTGGTTTATTAACCCCTTAACCCCCAGAGCTTTTTTCGGTTTTGCGTTTTCGTTTTTCGCTCTCCTTTTTTATAGAGTACACATATAAGCCCTATATGCTGAAAAAACAAGCAAAGGGTCCAGAGTTTCAAGTATAACAATAATTTTAATAGATAATTGTACACAATGACAAATAATTATGGAGTAACCACATACCAAGCAGGAAGAAATGGGGAAAAGGGGGAAAAAATTATTTAACCACAAAAAGAAGTTACATAGTGTAAATAACCAAAATAACTGAAAATTAAATTATTAGAACACATAAAATATAAGACATGAACTGAAGCTCAGAAAACAAAAAATTATATTAATAATTAGATAATATAGTGCTAAAGTGCACCTGAGCAACAGTAAAATTCAAAGTCTAAGTGATGTGTTAAATAAATAAGAATAACTTTAACTGAAGTTACCTAAGGTTGTATAGAGGGTTAATTACAAAGGTATTTCAATGCAGCTGAGCTCAGAAAGTCCATGAACACCCATAGTGTGTTAAGTCAGTGCCATAGTTATATAAATAAATAAATATCTCTTGAGCGGTCAAAGTGCATCTGTGCCAGCAGCTCAGTATAAATCGTCAGTGTCAATAGTGCCTCATATGCAACACAATATATTAAAGTGCCAGTGCCTAAAAAGGTAACTTACATGTGGAAAGAGACCCGTGCCCCCAGCCTGCCGCCTCAACGCATGTTTCGCCGATCTTCGTCAGGAAAAGCCATACACCTGACATACTATTGAGAACTCTGCTATTAGAAGTGTAAAGGAAGAACAAAGACAAAAAAATCTAAATAATAAAAATATTTGAGAAAGAGAAACCAATCACAAACTAAAATGTTTCTACACAAATGTCCAAAGCATGGGCAACAAACAAGGAGAATTGGAACTACTAATGCAGAAAAATAAATATGATGTCATTGGAATCACTGAAACTTGGTGGGATGATACACATGATTGGAATACAAGGCTAGAAGGATACAACTTATTTGAGAGAAACAGACTTGATAAACGAGGAGGAGGTTTTGCATTGTATGTTAGAAAAGTGTATATCTTTACAGAGATTAAAGCTTCAGAGACTGGGAGCTCTGTGGAAACTGGGTAAGGCTAGTTTCACACTAACATTCGGCATTGCTGTGGATGGCTGTGTACTTCCTCCTTTCTTCCTCCCTTAAGCTCCACCTATTCTGTACGCGTCCTGCATTTCCCTGCGTACCTATCTTTAACATTGGATACGCACGGACATGCATTTTATGTGGATGCGTTCACATGCAGCAATTTGACGTGTGCGGTGACCGCACACAGATGCAAAATTTTGTGTTTCCATGCGGTCACCGCGCACGTCAAATCGCCGCATGCGGAAGCATCCACATACAACACATGTCCCTTCGTACCCAATGTTAAAGATAGGTACGCATGATGCATACAGTAGTAGGTGGAGCATAGACGGAGCTTATTGGAGGAAGAAAGGAGGAAGTACACAGCCTTCCGCAGACCTGCCGAATGCTAGTGTGAAACTAGCCTTAGAATACATGGAGAGAACAATGAAAAGGATACTATTGTTGGCATTTACTACAGGCGCCGCCTGTGCAAGCTGAAGTTATGGATGAACTCTTTATGCATCAAATGGCCAAGTTCTCCAAAAAATATGACATGGTGGTCATGGGAGATTTCAACTATCCAGACATTTGTTTGGAGTCTCAGGCAAAACTAACAGGTCAAGCAAATTCATATTCTCTCTTGCTGACAACTTTATCTTCCAAAAGGTAGGGGAGAAAACAAGGGGATCTGCTACCTTGGATCTAATCCTTATAAACAGGGAGGAAATGGTTGAGGAGGCAAGAGTGGCTGAGACCCTAGGAGGTAGTGACCATGCTATTTTAGAATTTTGGATAACTAGAGGAGCAAGACCCGTGAAGACTCATACTTCTAGGTTCGATTTCAGAAAGGCTGATTTTAAAGGACTCAGAAAGAGAATTGCAGAGATCCAATGGCTGGATATCCTTAAGGACAAAAATGTCCAGGAAGGATGGAAAATCTTGAAAAATTAGATTCTCAAAGCACAATCATTAAAAATTCCAAAAAGAGGGAAGAATAGGAAGCATTTAAGGAAACCAGGATGGATGAACACAGAACTTAAATACATGCTAAAAGGGAAGAAAGAAATGTTTATCAAATGGAAAGAGGGAGTCATATCTAAAGGAAAATATAATGCTGTCTGCAAAACAAGCAAGGCACGAGTCAGATTATCCAAAGCTGACAATGAATTAAGGCTTGCAAGAGACATCAAAAACAATAAAAAAGGATTTTGGGGATATGTCAAAAGTAAAAGAAAAGTCAAATATGCTATAGGATTTTTTTCAGGATGAAAATGATGAAATGGTAAGAAAGGATGTTGAGAAGGCCGAACTTTTCAATTTCTATTTTGCATCTGTTTTCTCTCAGAAAGGAAATGTAACATCAACTGATCCTCACTGTCCTATTAAAGAATTATGAGAATCCAGGATATCTATAAACAGAAAGATAGTGAGCAAACACTTAACTAACATAAATGAATTCAAGTGTATAGGTCTAGATGAATTACACCCCAGAGTACTCAAGGAGATAACTGAAGAAATTTTTGAACCACTTTCCATAATCTTTGAAAATTCTTGGAGAACAGGAGAAGTCCCAGAAGACTGGAGAAGAGCAAATGTTGTTCTTATCTTCAAAAAGGGGAAGAAGGTGGACCCAGGGAACTATAGGCCGGTGAGTCTGACTTCTATACCAGGAAATATCTTTCAACAAATTATTAAACAACATGTACAGTACAGACCAAAAGTTTGGACACACCTCATTCAAAGATTTTTCTGTATTTTCATGACTATGAAAATTGTAAAATTACACTGAAGGCATCAAAACTATGAATTAACACATGTGGAATTATACATTACACTTTACAAAAAAGTGTGAAACAGTTGAAAATATGTCTTATATTCTAGGTTCTTCAAAGTAGCCACCTTTTGCTTTGATTACTTCTTTGCACGCGGAAAAGGTGAACGGATGGACTCTACATGCCTAGTTCCCACCGTGAAGCATGGAGGAGGTGGTGTGATGGTGTGGGGATTCTTTGCTGGTGACACTGTTGGGGATTTATTCAAAATTGAAGCGATGAGCTGTCCAGCTGACCCCAAACCATCTTGATTGGGTACAGGTCTGGTGACTGTGGGGTACAGGTCTGGTGACTGTGGAGGCCAGGTCATCTGGCGTAACACCCCAATACTCTTCTTCTTGGTCAAATAGCCCTTACACAGCCTGGAGGTGTGTTTGGGGTCATTGTCCTGTTGAAAAATAAATGATGGTCCAGCGAAACGCAAACCGGATGGAATAGCATGCTGCTGCAAGATGCTGTGGTAGACATGCTGGTTAAGAATGCCTTCAATTTTGAATAAATCCCCAACAGTGTCACCAGCAAAGCACCCCCACATCATCACACCACCTCCTCCATGCTTCACGGTGGGAACCAGGCATATAGAGTACATCCATTCACCTTTTCTGCGTGCAAAGCAGTAATCAAAGCAAAAGGTGGCTACTTTGAAGAACCTAGAATATAAGACATATTTTCAGTTGTTTCACACTTTTTTGTTAAGTGTAATGTATAATTTCACATGTGTTAATTCATAGTTTTGCCTTCAGTATGATTCTACAATTTCCATAGTCATGAAAATACAGAAAAATCGTTGAATGAGGTGTGTCCAAACTTTTGGTCTGTACTGTTTGTAAGTACCTGGATAAGAATGAAGTGATTAACCAGAGTCAGAATGGGTTTGTAACTAATAAGTCATGTCAGACTAACTTAATTTCCTCTGTGACAGAAACACTGACTGGGTGGATCAGGGAAATGCTGTAGATATAGTATATCTTGACTTCAGCAAAGCATTTGACAAAGTATCTCACACAATCCTTATTGAAAAAATGCCGAAGCAAGGACTGGGAGGCAGATGCAGGGTAAGAAAGGGTGATACAATCACCTGACCAACAAGAAGCCCAGCATCAGGGGAAAAAGACCAGCAGCCAGAAACCATAACAAGATGGCGGATGGTCAAACTGATAAAATTTGCTGATGACACATAGCTAATACTAGAGAAGAGAGAGAGAGGATTCAAAAAGATATAAATAAACTGGAGCAGTGGGCTGCAACTAACAGAATGGTTTTTAACAGGGAAAAATGCAAAGTACTGCATCTGGGCAATAAAAATGAAAAACGCATATACAGAATGGGGGGAATAGGGTGAAGTGTTGTGTTTCGGTAGCTGAGGAGGACAGGAACAACAGCAGGGCAGCAGAACACCTGAGATGTTGGTAACTGATGGGTTGCAGAATCCTAAACTAACGACACAACTAGAGGTAGCCGTGGAGCGTTCCTACGTTGATCCTAGACGCCTCGTCACAGCCTGAGAGATAACTACACCTAAAGGCAGAAAGATGAAAGCTATCTGCCCCAGAGCAGATCCCCAAAGAAAATAGGAAGCCCCCAAACATATAATGGCAGTTAGACAAGATGAAAACACAAACATAGGCAGAAAATAGGTTGAGCAAATTCTGGGGCCACAAGCTGACTAAATAGGATAGGAAAGGAGAGATTACTTACTGCAACCCAGAAAACCCTACAAAAATCCAACAATTCTGATTACAAAAATACTGAGATCGCACGATCTCGCCACCCACTAAATCAGATCTCAGTGTGAACAAAACCAAGCTGCAGCCGCTGAAAAAACAGGAAAAAGCAAATGAGCAAATAACAGTGACTGCAGATAAACTGTGAGGAGCTCAGGCCCCAGGAGGGGACCCGGCTGACCTCCACAAAAGTGCAGAAAACAACGCAAAAAGCAAGCACAAAAAGAAAAGCAAAAAATATCTTATCTGAAAGCAGGAGATGCAGGCAAGACTTCAGCAAACTTCCAAATGAACCAGGAAACACAATTGAGACAAGAACAATTGATCACCGGCAACCATCATGGGAGGGAACCTCCCTTATATAAGACCAGTCCGTGATCCCTGATTGCCACTCCTCGCTGAAAGGTTCAGTACTGTCTGTAACCACCAGAGGGAGCCTCTGCTCAGAAACCATCTCTAGCACATTCATAACAGCGAAGCAACAGCACATGTGAAAAAGACTTAGCTATATTAATAGATCACAGACTGAGCATGAGTCAACAGTGTGATGCAGCAGCAAAAAAGGGAAATATAATTCTGGGATGTATTAACAGAAGCATACATTCTGCATCACGTGAAGTCATTATTGCCTTCTACTCCTCTTTGGTCAGACCTCATCTGGAATACTGTGTCCAGTTTTGGGCACCACATTTTAAAAAAGACATCAACAAACAGGAGCAAGTTCAGAGAAGAGCGACCAGAATGCTGACCGGCCTGCAAACCATGTCCTATGAGGAACGATTACAGGATTTGGGAATG
Source organism: Oophaga sylvatica (assembly GCA_033576555.1). NCBI lineage: Eukaryota > Metazoa > Chordata > Amphibia > Anura > Dendrobatidae > Oophaga > Oophaga sylvatica. The sequence continues at coordinate 155,386,061 of JARQOD010000007.1, forward strand.
TTTAGCTTGCAAAAAATGAAGACCGAGAGAAGACTTAATAGCTGTCTACAAATATCTTAAGGTCTGTCACATTGTAGAAGGATCATCTTTATTCTCATTTGCACAAGGAAAGACTAGAAGCAATGGGATGAAACTGAATGAAAGGAGACACAGGTTAGATATTAGGAAAAACTTTTTGACAGTTAGGGTGATCAATGAGTGGGACAGGCTGCTACAAGAGGTGGTGAGTTCTCCTTCAATGGAAGTTTTCAAACAGAGGCTGGACAGACATCTGTCTGGGATGATTTAATGAATCCTGCTTTGAGCAGGGGGTTGGACCAGATGACCCAGGATCTCCCTTCCAACTCTACCATTCTATGATTCTAAGGGCTCTATAGCTCTGGGCAACATCGTGTCACGCAACGTTACAGGAAGACTAGGGCCCAGCCATCTTGTTCCTGGGGCGGGAGCATCAGTGATGAAGCGGTGCAACAGGGCTAGCGGTGTAGTATTAGTGGGACTGCAGTTGCTGGCGAACACTAAGCAGTGCGGGCAGGTCGCTAATCATGTGCCTGTTTTATTGCGTGGGCTGATGCCCTCAGGACTGGGGCGAAATAACTGAGGGAACTCACGAACAAAGTGAGCTTGGCCAGGGAAGAAGCTGAGGAGCTGGAAGGTACAGTTCATCCCGGAAGCGGGCTTAGTGACAGAGAAAGAGGAAGAATTGTGCATTGTGAAACTTGATGTTCAAGCTGTGAAGAATATGGATGTGCTGCGTACAGAAACAAGTAAAGCTGTTTATTTGAAAATTGCATTGAACTGTGTCACTGTTTATGTGAAACCGTCTATAGGAAGCCTCCAACATCAGAGAAGGAGCCCTGACGGCGCAGAAAGCGAAGACACAGGTACGCAGAGTGATGGACATTGTTGTACTTTGAAGGGGGGGCGAGGGCGTGCTACTGCAAAATTTTCAGTTTTGTCTGATTTTTCTCTTTATAGGTATTTTTTGAGTAAAATGTAAATTGCTTTTTGATTCTATAAACTACTGACAACATGTCTCTTAATTTCCAATCAATACATTTTGTATTTATTTTCAGAAAATGAGAAATGGTCAAAATAACAAAAAACTTCAGTACTTGCAGACCTCAAATAATGCTAAGAGCACAAGTTCATAATCATTTAGAAACAATAATACTCATGTTTTAACTCAGGAAGAGTTCAGAAATCAATATTTTGTGGAATAACCATGATTTTTAGGGCCTGTGCACACATTGCGGATTTGCCTGCAGATTTTTCCACGCCGAAACCGCACCTCTTGGCAGAAAACGCAGGCGCGGTTTTGATGCGATTTTTGGTGTGGTTTTTTCATGCTTTTTCTCATGCGTTTTTGTATGTTTTTGACAGCTAAATAAAGATATGTTGTTTAAAAAAAAAAAAAGATTTGTGATGTCGTTTCTTGTCCAACCTCCTCTTTTACGTTTGTCCTACCCACACTCTATTACACACACACAGATAGAGATAGGCCGGCGTCACACTTGCGAGTGCGATGCGAGTAAGTCGCACGACTTTCTCGCATCAACACCCGGCACGGCCACCCGCTCTCGGACCTGAGTGTGCGGCTGCATGTATTTCTATGCAGCCGCACACTCGGGTCCGAGAGCGGGCTGCCGTGCCGGGTGTTGATGCGAGAAGCTCATGCGACTTATTCGCATCACACTCGCAAGTGTGATGCCGGCCATAGATAGATAATAGATACCAGTAGTTAGATAGATAGATAGAAAATACATAGATAGATGGATAATAGATAGTTAGAAATATATATATATATATATATATATATATATATATATATATATATATATATTGTGAGACAGTGAGAGTATGTGTGTTGAATGGGGTGTACATTTCACCTAGATACTTTGCTGACTGGTATAAGGGAAATGTATGGCTTTGTAAACCTAGTGGTAGAGAAAGGTCACTACACCTTACATTCAGTACACACTTGCAGCTCAGGCCTGAAACCACTCAGCTGTTAATTAGGAGACCAGAAGTAGGTGTCTGCGAACACAGACAGAGAGCTCGCTTAGTCTGGACAAGGAGTCCAGGCACAAGAAGGAGTCTCCAGGAGTAAGAGCTCTCTCAGTCTGGGTGCTCGATGTACCCCGGACACAGGAGTAGTCTCTATGAGAATCCATGCGGATAGCTGCTGAATAGGAGGGGAGCTCTCTCAAGTCTGGACGTTGGATATGCCTTTAGACACAAAGAGGAGCCTCTGCGAACCTCCATGCTGGTAACTACTGAACATATGTGTTGTTTTGGGGACAGGCTGTTAGAGTCTGGACCCGGATAGAGAGGGAAATCTATCTAAGTGTAGTAAGTGGCTGGACAAGCCCAGGGCTTATGTTTATGATTTGGTTTTGATTATGTTCTGCTTGCTGTGGACTTTAATAAAACTGGTTGCGGCCAGTTTTTACCAGAACTGCTGTCTGTGAATGAACTGTTTCCGTGCCACTCCGTCTACCCGGACGGCGATCCCAGAGCTATATCCCCTGAAAAGCTTACAATTGGTGCTGGAATGTGCGTGCAACACAGTGGCGAGAGACAGCAATAAAAGGTGAAGTCTGTTGAAGCAGCAGCAGAGAAAGAAAAAAAAAGAGTGTGTCTGTTGGAGCAGTCTTAAAGAGACAGTGGCCCTAATAGAGTTTGCAGAGAAAAAAAAAAGTGTCTGCACAGCAAAGCTGAATTTTCTGTGGAAAAGACTGTGGAGTGTGTATGTCTTGAGTGAAGACTGCCGTTGTTGAGACAGAGAAGTCTGACAGCATGGATGACAGCATGGAGGCGCTGTTTGAACAAATGGCGCAAGTTAATGTGCAACATAAGACTGCCGTGGTTGAGACAGATAAGTCCGGCAGTATGGAGGAGCTCATTGAGTACCTGGTCCAGGCCCAGCGGAGCATGCAGCAGAGCATGGTGCAGCAGCGCCTGCAGCACCAGCAGCGCATGCAGCAGGCCCAGCAGCAATTCCTGCAGCAGCAGCAGGAGAATAACCGGTTATTTGTTGAGCAGATGGCAGCACAAAAAAAGGATTTCGGTGACGCGTCCCGAAGTAATGTGGCAAAGTCACCTGCATTGTCCGCTGTAAAGAAGGCGGTAAGACGGTCCCTGAAAAAGATGACACCTCGTGACGATGTGGAGGCATATCTCACTAGGTTTGAGGGACTGGCAGAGAAGGAGAATCTGCCCCTATCTGAATGGGCCATGATGGTCGCACCCTATCTGATTGGAGAACCCCAAAGGGCCTATGCTGACCTGAGCGAGCAGGACAGCCAAGACTATGCCAAGCTGAAAGCGGAGATTCTTACCCGGCTGGGTGTTACGGTGACAGCCCGTGCCAGGGGAGTTCATGACTGGAGATGCAGTTGGCAGTCTGCAGTCAGCAAACCTGATTATGGAGTTGAAAAGGTGATAGTGGACCGCTACACCCAAGCACGTCATCCTGAGGTACAGCCAGAGGTCGGACAAGGAGACCACCAGGATGCCAATCGTCTGGTCAGCCTGATGGAGAGGGCCTTCGCCACCAAAGACTGCCTCCGTGACCAGCCGTCTGAGAGGTCGTCACTTCAGAGTTCCTGGACGCCGAACTCTCCCGGTAAGAGCGTTCCAGCTGTTGGGGTCGTGTGGGTGGGAGAGTGTGTGTCAGTATTCCGGGTTTTCTAGGTAACTTTGTCAATGATTTTGCCCTTTGTTAAAATGGAGTTTGCTGTTTTGTGTGCCCTACTTCCTGTTCGTTTGTTTAAAACCCGGCTCAGGTGCTGGCTTTACTGCTGGAGTATTCTGCTTCCGTTTCCCTGCAACCCAGCTGCTTTGTTCCTCACAGATCTTTTGTGTATTTACCAGGAAAGTGCATAACCTTATCTTCAGGTGTTTCTCAGCCACAGCAGTTTCTACCCATGGCTCTGGACATTCTCTGCATAAGTAAAGGTACTGCCACACTAAGCTATCCCGCTAGCGATCTCGTTAGCGTTGCATACTAATGAGATCGCTAGCGGGATTGTTTCTATATCGCTAAATGCGGCCACATTTAGCGATATAGTTAACGACGCTATCGCCGTTAGCGATCTTCTTAACGACTTTAGCGGTACAAAAGTACCGCTAAATCGCTAAGAAAAGGTGCCACACAGCGATTAGATACTTACCCAGCGGGAGCGCCAGCGATGAAATAGGGTCCGGAACGATTCCAGCGACGAGCGAGATCACAGCAGGAAGCTCGTCGCTGGAAGCTGCCGCACTGAACAACATCGCTAACGGGATCGCTAAATAGTGACGTTTTTTAGCGATCCCGTTAGCGATATTGTTTAGTGTGGCATACCCTTTAGTTGCACGTACTGTGTTATCACTAAACTGTTGACTTGGGAATTTAACCCTTGGTTCACTCCATCTGATAAGAACTGTGTTTCTGAACTGTTGCTGTTTAACCCTTCGTGCATTACCTCTGGTGAGAGCTGTTGGAACTGTTACTGGAACCTTACTGACATATGAACTTGTTGTTGGACTTCACTGAATTAAGCCACAACTGAGATTAACTTGTTCCTGGACCTCCCTGTGTTTTCTGCATACCTGGATCTGACTCTTCACACACCAGCAGTGTGTAAATCCAGCCACGTTACCCGTGCATCAGACTTACCTTGTGGTCACATTTGTGTGAGGACTCCGTCGTAAGAACTTTACCACCCTCGCTATAGAGGTTCAAGGACTTATATATCCGGATTCATATAACTGGACTTGTGTATATATATATGGACTCATTGCATGTCACTACGGGTTGTTTGAATATTGTTTTTGGGTGTTTTGCTGTTTCACAAATACATTATTTGCATTAAAAAAAACCCGTCTCTGATTGTTCATTGCCCCACGCTATCAGAATCCTCGAGTTCCTACAATAGTATTACAGGATACTCCAGCCTAAAAAAGAGGATTCTGCTGGGGCAATGACGGAGACACGGGCAGACAAATTGTTCACCATAGTTAACTCCTTGCAGCAGGAGGTGGCGGCTGCACACAATCAGATTAGAGACTTGGAGTCTCGGGTTAACCACAATGCACAGGGGTTTGGTCAGGCTCTCCAAGATCTACGTGCTAGGTTAGGAGTCCTGGAGGCCTTACCTACTGAGCCTACCTCATCCACCAGTATGCCCAAATTGCCTCCATTCCGTTTTAATGGTGACCGAAGTCAATTCCGTGGGTTTGTTAATCAATGTATATTATTTTTTGATGTACATGCCTCCTACTACCGGTCTGATAGATCTAAGGTTCTATGTATTATTATTTGTTGACATCACGTGCACTGGCTTGGGCAAATCCTATGGTTGAAAGTCATGATACCCGTCTAAATAATTTGGACAATTTTCTGGCAGCCATGGCGCAAATGTTCGACGATCCCAACTGCCGTGCTACCGCTGAATCTGCCTTGCTTTCCTTACGCCAGGGGAAACGGTCAGTCATAGAATATGTTACTGAATTTAAAAGGTTAGTGGTGGACACCCAGTGGGAAAACAATGCTTTATTACCAATCTTTAGAAAAGGTTTGTCAAATGCAATCAAGGATGAGCTAGCTCGTTCAGAGTCTCCACAGGAGTTTGAATTGTTTATACAGCACTGTGTACGTATTGATATCCGTTTAACTGAACGCAGACAAGAAAAATGGGCCGCTGTAAATCGCATTACTAATTACTCTCTTCCGTCCAGGGAAACCACAGGCAAAAACCCGCGAGAGGCTGAGGAGGTGCCTATGCAGGTGGACTCACTGCAGAGACGTGAGAATAATGAACGCCGCGAACACCGTCTCCGTGAGCGCTTATGTTTCTATTGTGGTCAATCGGACCATTTCCTCATCAATTGTCCTAAATGTCCTAGGCGACCCAACAAGGTGTTGGCGGTAGTAGGGGATTATGATAACACAGACTCTGAGTCTGAAGTTTCGGAAACCAGTCTACATCTAGATGCGGTTTTTCCCCCAATACTGATGCCGACTTCCCCTAAAGATCAAGGGGAGAAATATTCGCATTGTTCTCTTCCTATACAGATTCAGTGGGAGGAACAGTGGATATCAAGTTCTGCCATGATAGACTCTGGAGCAGGTGGGAATTTCATGGATTCTTCTTTTGCAAAGGAACATGGTATAAAGACACAACTAAGAGCTTCACCAATCACTATGGAAATGGTGGATGGTTCCCCATTAGTTTCTGGACCAGTAGATCGGGAGACAGTGCCTCTGGAGTGTAAGATGGAACCAGACCATCAAGAAACACTTTCATTCATGTTAATATCTTCTCCTCATTTTCCTGTAATTTTAGGAATTCCCTGGTTACGGTCACAAAATCCAATCATCAATTGGGAAACCAAGGAGATAACCTTTCTCCCGAAGTGCAGTTCTACCATCAGTCCAACTGTAGCGGCTCCAGTTACCCAGAACTTGGAAGAGGTGATACAGGTACCTACTCTCCCTCTGATTTATCAGGAATTCTCAGACATTTGTGATAAAAGGAAGGCAGATCAACTTCCCCCACATAGACCGTATGACTGCCCCATAGAATTGCTTCCTGGAGCAGCGATTCCTTTCGGCCATGTTTACCCGTTGGCGGCTCCGGAATTAAAATCTTTACGAGAGTATATAGATGAGAATTTAGCTAAGGGGTTTATCCGACCATCTTCTTCACCAGCGGGAGCTCCAATATTCTTTGTAAAGAAGAAGGATGGTACTCTAAGACCCTGCATTGACTACCGGGAGTTAAATAAGGTAACCATTCGTAACAGGTACCCGTTGCCCCTAATTCCAGAATTGTTGGAAAGAGTTCACCAGGCCAAGGTATTTACCAAATTAGATCTTCGTGGGGCATATAATTTACTCCGTATACGGCCCGGAGACGAATGGAAGACAGCTTTTAGATGCCGGTATGGACATTTTGAATATTTGGTGATGCCATTCGGACTCTGTAACGCTCCTGCTGCTTTTCAACATTTAGCCAACGACATTTTCAGGGATTTATTGGACCAATATGTGGTAATTTACCTTGATGACATCTTAATCTTTTCTGACTCCTTACAGGAACATCAGGAACATGTCAAGACCGTACTTAGACGTTTGAGAGATAATCATTTGTACATCAAACTCGAAAAGTGTGAGTTCCATTGTTCTGAAATTCAATTTTTAGGCTATGTTATCTCGCCTCAGGGATTGAATATGGAGTCCAGCAAGATCCAGGCAATCTTGGACTGGCCGGTACCAGGAAACATTAAGGAGGTACAACGATTCATTGGCTTTGCTAACTTTTATAGACGGTTTATCCAAAATTTTTCAGAAATTGTCCGTCCCATCACTCTCCTCACCAAGAAGGGGAAGAAGTTTGAATGGTCTTCGCAAGCTCAGGAAGCCTTTGATCGCCTGAAGGGTTGTTTTACCACGGCTCCAATATTGATGCATCCGGATCCTGCACAGCCTTTTATCGTGGAGGTGGACGCGTCTGACTGTGCATTGGGAGCTATCCTCTCACAACGTACCGGAGACAAAGGTTTGCTGCACCCGTGTGCCTTCTTCTCTCGTAGGTTATCTTCTGCAGAACTGAACTATGATGTGGCAGATAAGGAACTTTTGGCAATTATTTCTGCCTTTAAGGAATGGAGACACCATTTGCAGGGGGCAACTCAGCAGGTAGTAGTACTCACGGATCATCGCAATTTGGAATTCCTTAAGTCTGCCAGGTGTCTTTCTCCTCGACAAGCTAGGTGGAGTTTGTTCTTGAACCAGTTTAATTTTATTATTTCGTACCGCCCAGGTTCACGTAATGGGAAAGCTGACGCATTATCCCGAATCCATACCGTGGATTCCGTGCCTGGGACCCCGTCGAAGACCATCTTGTCGGAGGCCAATTTCGTTGGAGTGCTCCGGAACCGGGACTTGTGGCAGGAGATCAAGCTGGCCTATGACGGTGACGTATTTCTTGCAGCTCCACCTGACAATGTGAATCTTGTCCTTCGGAATGGTGTGTGGCTTAGAGATCGATGTATTTATGTCCCAGAGGCTGTAAGACTTCGAGTTCTCAAATTGGTCCCGACTCTAAATTGGCTGGTCATAGGGGGTACAGAAGACGCAGGAATTGTTAACTCGTTTTTTTTGGTGGCCTACCTGCTTGAAGGATGTGAATGACTATGTCCGCTCTTGTGAAGTTTGTGCCCGGTACAAGGTTCCTCGCGTTTCACCTACTGGTCTTCTTAAACCGCTACCTGTACCGTCTCGCCCTTGGGGGTCTATTTCGATGGACTTTATTGTGGAGTTACCCACCTCTGGTGGTAAAAATATTATTTTGGTGGTAGTAGATCGTTTAACGAAAGCTGCTCATTTCATTCCGTGTGCTGGTCTTCCCTCAGCTACAGAGACAGTAGATCTAGTTATCCAGAACATTTTCCGGCTGCATGGGGTACCAGATGACATCATTTCTGACCGGGGAATACAATTTACCTCTAGATTTTGGAAAGGATTTTGTTCTGCGCTCCACATTAATGTTTGCTTGTCTTCTGCATACCATCCTCAGACCAACGGGCAGACCGAACGGACAAATCAAACCTTGGAGCAATATCTACGCTGTTACGTCAGTCATTTGCAGGACGATTGGCTGAAGCTACTTCCTCTAGCGGAATTTTCGTACAACAACTCCCAAAGCAGTTCCACGAAGGTAACGCCTTTTTTTGCCAACCTGGTTTATCATCCAAGTATTTTGCCTAGGTCTCCGGTTACGATTTCGGTACCAGCGGTTGAAGACAGAGTGACGGCGTTGCAACGTAATCTTGAAGTTTTGAAGGACTCCCTGACCACAGCACAGGAGCGTTACAAGAAGTCGGCCGATAGATTCCGGAAACCAGCACCTATGTATAAGGTAGGAGACTCAGTTTGGTTGTCCACCAAGAATCTAAAATTGGGTGTTCCTTCGCAGAAACTGGGACAGAAATTCATCGGTCCATTCAAGATCACTGGGATTGTGAGCTCTGTTGCCTGTCGGTTGAAGCTACCACGGACTTTAAAGGTACACCCAGTATTTCATGTTTCCTTATTAAAACCAGTCTCTCCTAACACGTTTCAGGGACGTATCGTACCTCCCCCTCCACCAGTGTTGGTTGATGGCGAAGAACAATTCGTGGTACAGGATATTGTTAATTCGAGACTTCATAGAAACCGGCTTCAGTATCTAGTTAGATGGCAAGGTTACTCTCCTGAAAATGATTCTTGGGAACCAGTAAGCAACATCAATGCGCCTCTGAAGATTGCTCAGTTTCATCGGAGATACCCGGACAGGCCTGGTCCAGGACCGTCCGGAGGCCGTCTTTAGGGGGGGAGTAATGTCAGTATTCCGGGTTTTCTAGGTAACTTTGTCAATGATTTTGCCCTTTGTTAAAATGGAGTTTGCTGTTTTGTGTGCCCTACTTCCTGTTCGTTTGTTTAAAACCCGGCTCAGGTGCTGGCTTCACTGCTGGAGTATTCTGCTTCCGTTTCCCTGCAACCCAGCTGCTTTGTTCCTCACAGATCTTTTGTGTATTTACCAGGAAAGTGCATAACCTTATCTTCAGGTGTTTCTCAGCCACAGCAGTTTCTACCCATGGCTCTGGACATTCTCTGCATAAGTAAGTTGCACGTACTGTGTTATCACTAAACTGTTGACTTGGGAATTTAACCCTTGGTTCACTCCATCTGATAAGAACTGTGTTTCTGAACTGTTGCTGTTTAACCCTTCGTGCATTACCTCTGGTGAGAGCTGTTGGAACTGTTACTGGAACCTTACTGACATATGAACTTGTTGTTGGACTTCACTGAATTAAGCCACAACTGAGATTAACTTGTTCCTGGACCTCCCTGTGTTTTCTGCATACCTGGATCTGACTCTTCACACACCAGCAGTGTGTAAATCCAGCCACGTTACCCGTGCATCAGACTTACCTTGTGGTCACATTTGTGTGAGGACTCCGTCGTAAGAACTTTACCACCCTCGCTATAGAGGTTCAAGGACTTATATATCCGGATTCATATAACTGGACTTGTGTATATATATATGGACTCATTGCATGTCACTACGGGTTGTTTGAATATTGTTTTTGGGTGTTTTGCTGTTTCACAAATACATTATTTGCATTCAAAGAAACCCGTCTCTGATTGTTCATTGCCCCACGCTATCAGAATCCTCGAGTTCCTACAATAGTATTACAGTGTGATGGACAGTGTTGGAGATGTCGTGAAATTGCAGCCAACTGTCCAATAGAGGGGGAGCCTATGTGTTGTGATGTTGGCGGATCCCTCTCTCCCTGCGCAGAGCCTGTGTGTGTGTCCACCTCAGCCGAAGAGACTGGACCACAGGGGTCCCGGTGGTTGTAAATGACTGCCCAGCACAGGCCCTCTTGAGTCCAGTGACTTCCGTATGTGACAGCCTGATTGATAGGGACTTCATCCCTGATAAACACCTGAGTGTGGTGGTGCATCCATGGAGACACCAAAGTCTACCCAGAGACTGCCGTGGACTTGATCCCCAAACGCGGGGAGGTTTCATGTGAAGTGGGGGTAGTGAAGAACCTGGTGCACCCCGTCATATTGGGTAATGACTTTCCCCGGTCTAAGGATCTCTGGGGGAAAAATGTTTCTGATGGACAGTGTGATGAAGCTCCTACTGAGGGTGCGCAGTCCCGAGGGGCGGAACACAATGCTAGTGGGGCCGTTAAACTTATGTGATAATGATGATGATGATGATATGATGATGATGATGATGATGACCATGATAATGATGCTGATAATGATGATGATCATGATAGTGATGATACTGATCATAATCATGATAATGATATTGATAGTGATGATGACTGTGATAGAGATGAAATTCCTTTGCAGGTGATGGTGGGAGACGAGGATGGTGGTTCTCGGGAACCGAGTGTCCCTGACTTACCTGTGTCCTGTGACAATTTTGAGAGTGAACAATGGCGAGACCCCACTCTTAAAACGGCACAGGAAAATATAATTGTTCTAAATGATGTTTCCCAAGAGCCTGGCTCTGAGGAGAGGTTTCCTCATGTTGCCATAAACACTCACCTGTTGTATAGGGACACTGAAGTCCAGGGAGAGGTCGTGAGCCAGCTCCTAGTACCTGAGCTATGTGGAAGTATAGTGCTGGGGTTGTCACATAGTCACATACTTGAGGGACCACCTGAGGGAAACCAGGGACCAGATGGTGAAGTTAATGTTGTGGATGACACGTTAACTAAGGTTCCAGATCAAGATGTGAATGAGAATGAATTGTATAACCCTGACAGTGAGCAGGATGTGAATGAAAATGAAGTGTATAACCCTGAAAGTGAGCAGGATATGAATGAGAATGAATTGTATAACCCTGACAGTGAGCAGGATGTGAATGAAAATGAAGTGTATAACCCTGAAAGTGAGCCAGATGTGGCTGAGAAAAAGGGGTCAGACAGGGAATGTGGTAGTGATAGTTGAATCATCTGATGACAATCAAGCAACCAGTGCAAATGAGGAAGGCATGGTAGCAGAGGAGGTTGAGAGTCCTGAGAGGAAGGCTGATGCTGACCTTGCAGCCGGACAGAAGATGGCATCTGAAGATGTTTTACAGTTGGCCGGTTCCCTGGCGAAGACTAAGGTGAAAGGAGGAGAGCTGAGCTTTAAAGGCAGGACTCTGAAACTGAACACAGCCCAAGTAGATGCTGTTGGAAATGTGAAGTTACCAAGGTATGGTGTGGATCTGTATCGTGCCAAGGACTCTGAGGGAGATGCTGCAGAGGTGGAAAAAGCCATAGAAGTGGTAGTCACCAAGCCAGATGCCTCATCAGAAGCTGAGGTCTCAAGTGAAGCTGTGAGGAACAAGACTGAAGATATGGGGACTGACTCTGTCCAGGAATCTGTTTCTGCCGAAGACAGCGGCGTGGACGGGTTACGGTTCGGATCAGTAGCTGCAACTCGTGAAGCTCAGGCTGGAAGTTCGGCGCCCGGAGCCCCAGCGGTGTTCCCGAGTGACACCAAGGATCTGGATAAGTCACAAGATGAGATTTTGAGACATCAGGCTGGCGTTGGTGAGCTCAAGCGCACTTTCATGGAGTCTACATCGGAGCCACGTCCCAACAAATGGGAAAAGCGATGTGTCACTCTGTTGCCGCTGCAGACACACGGAGCTCAGGTGAAGATACAGATAACAGTAGTGAAGATGAAGCTGATGAGGGCCATGACTGGTCCAGAGTTCACTGTCTCTTTTGGATTGTTGACCAGCCCTCCGGTCTGGATGACCAGCCCTCTGGTCTGGAGAAGAGGGGGGGGGGGGGGGATATGTGAGACAGTGAGAGTATGTGTGTTGAATGGGGTGTACATTTCACCTAGATACTTTTCTGACTGGTATAAGGGAAATGTATGGCTTTGTAAACCTAGTGGTAGAGAAAGGTCACTACACCTTACATTCAGTACACACTTGCAGCTCAGGCCTGAAACCACTCAGCTGTTAATTAGGAGACCAGAAGTAGGTGTCTGCGAACACAGACAGAGAGCTCGCTTAGTCTGGACAAGGAGTCCAGGCACAAGAAGGAGTCTCCAGGATATGAGCTGTCTCAGTCTGGGTGCTCGATGTACCCCGGACACAGGAGTAGTCTCTGTGAGAATCCATGCGGATAGCTGCTGAATAGGAGGGGAGCTCTCTCAAGTCTGGACGTTGGATATGCCTTTAGACACAAAGAGGAGCCTCTGCGAACCTCCATGCTGGTAACTACTGAACATATGTGTTGTTTTGGGGACAGGCTGTTAGAGTCTGGACCCGGATAGAGAGGGAAATCTATCTAAAGGGTATGCCACACTAAACAATATCGCTAACGGGATCGCTAAAAAACGTCACTATTTAGCGATCCCGTTAGCGATATTGTTCAGTGCGGCAGCTTCCAGCGACGAGCTTCCTGCTGTGATCTTGCTCGTCGCTGGAATCGTTCCGGACCCTATTTCATCGCTGGCGCTCCCGCTGGGTAAGTATCTAATCGCTGTGTGGTACCTTTTACTTTTGGGTACGCCGCTAAAGTCGTTAAGAAGATCGCTAACGGCGATAGCGTCGTTAACTATATCGCTAAATGTGGCCGCATTTAGCGATATAGAAACAATCCCGCTAGCGATCTCATTAGTATGCAACGCTAACGAGATCGCTAGCGGGATAGCTTAGTGTGGCAGTACCTTAAGTGTAGTAAGTGGCTGGACAAGCCCAGGGCTTATGTTTATGATTTGGTTTTGATTATGTTCTGCTTGCTGTGGACTTTAATAAAACTGGTTGCGGCCAGTTTTTACCAGAACTGCTGTCTGTGAATGAACTGTTTCCGTGTCACTCCGTCTACCCGGACGGCGATCCTAGAGCTATATCCCCTGAAAAGCTTACAATATATATAGAAAGAAAGATAGATATATAGATAGACAGAAAGATATATAGGTAGATAGATAGATACACACACAAAATCTTAACGCAATAGTTAATAAAAAAAAAAAAAAATAGGAAAAAAAATGGTGTGGGCTCCCGCACAATTTTCTACGCCAGAGGGGGAAAGCCGACAGCCGGGGCCAATATTTCTAGTCTTGGAAGGGGTTAATACCCATGGATCTTCCCATGCTATGAATATCAGCCCGCAGCTAGCCTTCACTGGCTATTAAAATAGGGGGACCCCCCAAAAAAAATGACGTGGGGTCCCCCTATAATTTATAGCCAGAAAGGCTACGCAGACAGCTGCGGGCTGATATTCATAGCCTAGGAAGGGGTCATGGATATTGGTGCCAATTCCGGCACTTAGCCCCTCTCTTCCCACTCCCCTGTAGCGGTGGGATATGGTGTAATAAGGGGTTAATATCACCTTGCTATTGTAAGGTGATATTAAGCCCAGTTAATAATAGAGAGGCATCAATAAGACACCTATCCATTATTAATCTTATATTAATAAAGGGTTAAAAAAACAACACACACATAAGAATAAATTATTTTAATGAAATAAAACACAAGACGGTCTTCATTACTCTTTATTATACGCTCAGATCCAAGCGACGCCCTCGATCTCCTGTAATAAAACGTAAAAAAATAAAACAACCATATACTCCCTGTCCGACGCAGTCCTATTACTAACGAATGTCCCACGACGGTTTCCCCTATAGAATGGTGACATCAGGTGATGCCACTGCTCTGTAGAGCCTCCCAGTGATGCACTGACAGGAGACAATGGCTCCTGCAGTGCATCACTGAGGTTACCTGAGTTCATTGTCTCACTTTATGGCAATGCTGCGTGGGAATTTTCTCACCCAGCATTGCCGTGAGAGAATGAACTGTAGTGACGTCATTCTCTCCCGGCGGCAGAGCGGTACACAGATGGATGGCGTCGGGGAATAGGTGAGTATATGCTCAATGTTACGTGTTGTATGTAATTGTATGTTCTGTATGTCATGTGTATGTTATATGCTGTATGTCTTGTATGTTTTATTTTTACATTCAGCACATTAGCCGGATGATGGGACTGCTACTACTGTCCCATCATTTTCTAATGTGTCAGTCACTGTAGCAGGCATACACAGATCACGCACACAGCCCCGCACACCGATCCCGCACACAGGCCCGCACACCAATCACGCACACACCGGCACACAACCACCGCCCACACACAAGCGCCGCACACTATACACGCCCACGCTCCGCCCACACACATAGCGCCACACACTATACACGCCCACGCACCGCCCACACACTTCCCTCCTGCCGAACTGCAGTGGTTTCACCCGCAGCAAAACCGGAGATCTCTTTTAGATCTGCCGTTTTGCTGCGAAAGTGCCCAACTCAATGCAAGTCAATGGGCGCCGAACCGCTGAAGTTCCGCACAAAGAATTGACATGCTGCGGAAAATAAAGCGCGGCAAAACAGTGCATTTTTTTCCGCAGCATGTGCACAGCAGACATGCTGTTCCCATTAGATTACATTGCATGTGCACTGTGCTGCGGGTTGGATGTGTTTCCGCACGTTGAAAAACGCTGCGGAAGCGCAACTAAAAATGCAATTTGTGCACAGGGCCTTAATCGCAGCTTTCATGCGTCTTGGCATGCTTTCTACCAGTCTTTCACTGGTTGACCTTATTCCACTCCTTTTAGAAAAATGTAAGCAGTTCTTCTTTGATGGCTTGTGACTATCCATCTTCCTCTTGATTACATTCCAGACGGTTTTAAATGGGGTTCAGGTCTGGAGATTGGGCTGGCAATGACAGGGATTTGATGTGATGGTCCTTAATCCACACATTGATTGACCTAGCTGTGTGGCATGGTGCATTGTCCTGCTGGAAAAACCAGTCCTCAGAGTTGGGGAACATTGCCTGAGCAGAAGCATTCAACTGTTTTTCCAGGATAACCTTGTATGCGGCTTGATTCAAATGTCCTTCGCAAAAATTAACCTGCCCTATTTCAGCCTTGCTGAAGCATCTCAAGATCATCACCGATCCTCCACCAAATTTCACAGTGGGTGCAAGACACTGTGGCTTGTACGTCTCTCCAGGTCTCCGTCTAACCATTAGACGACCAAGTGTTGGGCAAAGCTGAAAATTAGACTCATTAGAGAAGATTACCTTACTCCAGTCCTCTATTGTCCAATACTTATGGTATTTGGCAAACGTCAGCCTGGCTCTCCTTTCCTTCTCATTGATGAAAGCTTTTTTCTAGCTTTACATGACTTGAGCCCTGCCTCTAGTAGCCTGTTACGAACTGTTTTTGCTGTGTACTTCACCCCAGCTGCCATTTGCCATTCCTTTTGTAGGTCACTTTTTGTCATCCTGCGGTTGTTGAGTGATATTTGAATAAGATGATGGTCATCCCGGTCAGTGGAGAGTCGTTTTTGCCCTCTGCCGGTCTGTAGCTTTGTTGTCCCCAATGTCTGCTGCTTGACCTTGTTGTAATGGACTGCTGTCTTAGAAAAGGATGGAGGCAACATGACGCTCACTGTATCCCTCTGCTAGTAAAGCCAGAATTGAGCCCTTCTTTTCCTCACTCAAGACTTTTCTTTTCAACTCCCTTGGCATGGTTAAAAGTTATTTTTTCATTCCTATTACTTTTGGGATATTACCAGCTCCTGTTTTGCCATCCAACTTGTCCTATTGCAAGAGGATTGTGAACACCACAGCAGTGTTTTTTATACTTTCCTTCGTTAAATAAGATTTGGTTCAGGTGATCACCTAATCAGAAGCACATTAAGTAGAATGATGTGTACTCTGGTTGGAATTCAACTGACACTGGAATGGAATGGCTGTCAGACTTGTAGAGAAGCTGATTTTTAGAAAACTGTGCAGTGGTCTCTTAATTTTTGCCAGAGCTGTGAGGAGAATCATTTCGCCAGGTCATTTTTAACACACAACATACGCAATAACAATTCCCAGAAAACTGTAAGAATTGTGTTTTTTTTTTTCGCAATCTGACCACAGTTGGATTTTTTTTTACCTTTTTCCAGTACAGTATGTGGTAAAATTAATTTAGTCATTCAAAAGTACAATTTCTCCCACAAAAAGCAAGCCCTCATATTTCTATGTGGACAGAAAACTAAAAAAAATATGGCTCTTGGAAGAAGGGGAAGTAAAATCAAACCCGGAAATTGGCAGTATCAGGAGGTGTTAACCGTTTAATGGCGGCAGTTAAGGGTACTTAATCCTCAGCGCCGCATTTTAACGGCGCTGAGAAATAAGTGTATAGCACGCCCCAGCGTCAGAAATTCTCCAGGGTCTCGGCTACCGTGGATAGCTGAAACCCCGGAGAACTTGATTCGGTTGGTTTTACCAACCACAGTGATGCAATCACCTTTATTCACGGAATAACGACGACCGCAAAAAAAATGTCCGATTACCCAATTAATTTCTCTCTACTCTGATGTGATCTAGCATTAGGGTTGGGGCTGGGGCTAGAGTTAGGGTTGGGGCTAGGGTTAGGGTTGTGTTGGGGTTAAGGTTGTAGTTATGGTTGGGATTATGGTTAGGATTGAGATTAGAGTTAGGGGTGTGTTAGGGTTGTCATTAGGGTTATGTTTAAGGTTGGGTTTAGGGTTATGGTTGTGTTGGGGTTAGAATTGGGGGGTTTACACTGTTTAGGTACATCAGGGGGTCTCCAAACGTGACATGGCTCCCACCATCGATTCCAGCCAGTTTTGCGTTCAAAAATTAAAACGGTGCTCCCTCCTTCTGAGCACTGCTATGCGTCCAAACAGTGGCTTTCCCGCACATATGGGGTTCCTGCATGCTTAGGAGAAATTGCACAATAAGTTCTGTGGTTCATTTTCTCCTGATACTCTTGTGAAAATAAAAAAATTTGGTTCCAAAGTAAATTTTTTGTGAAAAAAGTAAAATGTTAATTTTTTCCTTCCTCATTGCTTTAGTTCTCGTGAAGCACCTGAAGGGTTAATAAACTTCTTGAATGTGATTTTGCGCACTTTGAGATGTGCAGTTTTTAGAATGGTGTCACTTTTTGTTATTTTCTGTTATATTAACCCCCCAAACTCACTTCAAATGTGAGGGTGGTCTCTAAAAAAAATGGTTTTGTAAATTTTGTTGGAAAAATGAGAAATAGCTGGTCAACTTTTAACCCTTATAACGCCCTAACAAAAAATATTATGTTTCAAAAATTATGCCCATGTAAAGTAGACATGGAAAATGTTATTTATTAACTAATATGTGTGACACTACTCTGATTTAAAGGGTACAAAAATTAAAACTTTGAAAATTGCTAAATTTTCAAAATTTTGCCAAATTTCCTTTGTTCATAAATAAATGCAAGTTATAGCGAAGAAATTTTACCACTAACATGAAGTACAATATGTCACGAAAAACATTCTCAAAATCAGTGGGATAAGTTGAAGCGTTCCAGTGCTGTAACTTCACAAAGTGACGGTGTTGAGAATTGTAAAAATTGGCTCAGTTATTAAGTATCAAATTGGCTCTGTCACTGAGGGGGTTAAAGTATGAACTTTAGAAATAAATTATTCAAAAAGAATACCAAAGAAGCCTAAAATGTTCATTTGATTACTAGAACATTCATTCCATATAATTTCCCACATCTACTTCAGATTAGTTTTAGAAAAGTCATATAATGGAAAAGTTAAATTCACAAGCCACCCCACCCCCCTGCATATCAGTTCTTGTTTGAGAGTGAAGAGAGAGGTTTGTGTACAGTTACAGTAAGTGGTCTGAGGTGCTTGTGAAGTGTGCTGTGCAATCCCAGAAAACTCAGAAAACACCAAGGTGCATAGAAAATGGATGTGGGAGTAATAAAATGCCAAATGACACCAATAGAACAGAAGCCACAAGACAATTAAGCGTAATAATGTATAATATTTTATTCAAAAAATATATATATAAATATACACAATTATGCAAAGAAACATGAATGTTAAAAAACGAGAGGGGAACCAATCATGAAAATGGCTCAAAAAACGGGACCAATTCTAATATTCAGGTAACATAGTATATACGTAAAAAATCGCTTATTCAAACAAAATGTGTATTAATAGCGCATAACATAGATAAATCACATAAAATTGTGACCAGGATTATTTAACTCAAATTGCATGAAAAAAATCCATTGTGAAAAATAATATAAATAAAATGCACACAACCAATCACTAATACAGTGTATTACAGTGAAAATAAATCAAATAAATGACTGGAAACCAGCCAATACATTAATTAGTGTACAAAATAGGTCGCCTGAAATAATAAAGTGCTTATAAATGTGGCCCCAAGTGCGCTATAAATGTGGCCTTAAGTGCGCTATAGATTTGATAAAGTGCGTTATAAATGTGGCCTTACGTGCGCTATAAATGTAACCATAAGTGCGCTCTTGGATATAGCATATAAAGGGAAAAGTTCCTGAAGGCCCAATGGCTCACCGGTTAACCACCCCAAAAGCGCCACGACGCGCGTTTCGGAATTGCTTCCTTCGTCTTTCTGTTTAGTGTGTACATCTGGACAGCTCATGATATTACACCCCCTCTTCAAGGCGCCATAATTCAGGCAAAGGCCAAAAGAGTGTCTTTTTGTCCACTATATTGCTAGTATACATTAGTATACCATGAAAAATTAACTATGGAATAAACTTGTTTTCTTGACTATTTCCATAGAGTGCAGCCTTTAAATAGTGTATCTTAACCCCTTTCTGACATTTGACGTACTATGCCGTCCATGTGACCTGGGCCTATCTTCCCATGGACTGGATCGTACATCATATGCGATCGGTCGTGCTCACGGTGGGAGCGTGGCCGATTGCGGCCGCGTGTCAGCTGATTCTCACACTAAGTTCCAGGTGCGGTCACAGACTGCTCCCGGCATTTTAACCCCTTGAACACTGCGATCAAACATGATCGCAGTGTTCCGAAACTGGCTCAGGGCTGACAGGCCCTCTGCCTATGGATTGAAGACCTTACGGTGCGCCGCGGGGTCTCGATCGCTATCATGGAGACCCGATGTTGTCATGATGACATTTGGGTCTCCAAAGTTGTGAAACTTCCTGTCATGCACAGTGCATGTCAGGAAGTCTCACAGGTCAGTGTACAGAAGCTGCAGCGCTGACAGCTTTGTAGCATGCAGATGCTGCTTCATCTGCATGCTATAGAAGCGATCAGCCTGCACAAAATCATTGTCTCATAGTGGGACAAAGTGTAAAAGTAAGAATTAAATGTAAAAAAATTGTAAAAATATTTTAAAAATAATAAAAAAATCAATATTTATTCTATCATTAAATAAATATTTGAATAAAAAAAATCTAAACAATAAAAGTACACATTTTGTATTGCCGCGTTCATAACAATCCAACCAATAAAACTGTCCCACTAGTTAACCCCTTTAAAAAAGGCAAAAAACAATGCTTTATCATACCACCGAACAAAAAGTGGAATAACACGCGATCAAAAAGATGGATGTAAATAAACATGGTACCGCTGAAAACGTCATCTTGTCCCGCAAAAAATGAGCCACCATACAGCATCATCAGCGGAAAAAAAAAAAGTTATAGCTCTCAAAATAAAGCGATGCAAAAATATTTTTCTATAAAATAGTTTTTATTATATAAAAGCGCCAAAACATAAAAAGATATAAAAGAGGTATCGCTGTAATCGTACTTGCCCGAAGTATAAAACCGCCCCCCCCAAAAGAAATTCATGAACATTCTGTCTCCCAAAACCAATAAAAACATCAACTTGTCCCACAAAAAAACAAGACCCTCACATGACTCTGTGGGCCAAAATATGGAAAAATTGCAGCTCTCAAAATGTGGTGATGCAAAAACTATTTTTTGCCTTAAAAAGCGTCTTTTAGTGTTTGACAGCTGCCAAACATAAAAAACGGCTATAAATAGTAAATCAAACCTCCCTTTATCATCCCCTTAGTTAGGGAAAAATAATGAAATAAAAAAAAATTATTTATTTCCATTTTCCCATTAGGGTTAGGGCTGGGTGTTAAGATAGGGTTGGGGCTAAAATTAGGGTTAGGGTTGTGGCTAAAGTTAGGATTGGGGTTGGGGCTAAAGTTAGGGTTAGGGTTGGGGCTAAGGTTAGGGTTTGGATTACGGTTATGGTTGGGATTAGGGTTTAGGGTTGAGATTAGGGTTGGGATTAGGGTTAGATTTGTGGTTAGGGTTATGGTTAGGGTTGGGATTAGGGTTAGGTGTATGTTTGGGTTAGGGTTGGAGTTAGAATTGGGGGTTTCCACTGTTTAGGTACATCAGGGGCTCTCCAAACATGACATGGTGTCCGATCTCAGAAAAAGAAAAGTGTAGTGCGCACCACATAAATATCACAGTCAAAGATCAACCATATGCATAAGCAAAGCAATACAGAACAAACCAAAGAGAAAAGTATGCATAACAAAGGTGTCCGATCTCATTTCCAGCAAATTTTGCATTGAAAAGTCAAACAGCACCATTCTATCATATAGACCCCTCAAAGTGACTTCAAATATGATGTGGTCCCTAAAAAAAAAGGTGTTGTAAAAATGAGAAATTGCTAGTTAATTTTTAACCCTTATGACTTCCTAACAAAAACAATTTTGGTCCAAAATTGTGCTGATGTAAGGTAGACATGTGGGAAATGTTACTTATTAACTATTTTGTGTGATATAACTCTGATTTAAGGGCATAAAAATTAAGTTTGAAAGTTGCAAAATTTCAGTTGGTCAAAACACAAATCATGGTTAAATGGGAGTCGGAACTTCATTTAACGTTTGACCACTCTGAATGGGAATATGCATGTACGCTTTCCTATGCATCTTCTCTCTCTATGGCCCTTCAAGAATCATACCACAAACTCCTCACAAGGTGATATTTTACTCCTGCTAGATTATCTAAAATTAACAAAATTCATTCACCTAATTGCTGGAGAAACTGTGGTCGTTATGGTAATCTCCTACACATTTTCTGGCAATGCCCGAAAATCCGTCCCCTCTGGAAGAAAGTTTCGGGTCTTATTAAAGGGAATGTGTCACCCCAAAATTGCCATATCAGATGAAGATATGGCTGAATAGTGCGTTCCATAACAAAGCTAACGGTGGGTATTATATATATCATGATACCCCCGTTTTCAGATCAAAATACCTTTGTAAACTTCGTTTTTTTTCCCTATCAATCATGGCAGTCAGGTCAGGAGGGCGGCGGTTTCCATGACCTCACCCCCCCGCTCCTCGGCATCCGTTGCGTATCGCCGCCTGTGAATCCCACAGACGGCGTTCAGCTTCCCGCAATTGCACAATTCAAATTAGGGCGGTTCATGCGCAGTGTGCTTTGCCCAACAGTGGGCAAAGCATAAAATCAGTACAGCGCATGCGCTTCTCTTTCCTTGCCCTGGAAGTCGTCCAAGGCATGCATGCGCCGCCCGAATTTGAAGTGCGCAATTGCGGGAAGCTGAACGCCGTCTGTGGGATTCACAGACGGCCATACGCAACGGATGCTGAGGAGAGGGGGGTTGAGGACATGGAAACCGCCGCCCTCCTGACCTGACTGCCATGATTGACAGGGAAAAAAACGAAGTTTACAAAGGTATTTTGATCTGAAAACGGGGGTATCATGATATATGATACCCACCGTTAGCTTTACCTGATATGGCAATTTTGGGGTGATAGATTCCCTTTAATGCCATCTCTTCTAAACAAATTCTAACACCTCAATTGGCCCTTCTCATACTAAATACTGAAAAACTGAAAAAATTTACCCACATTTCAGATTATTAATAGTCCACATCCTACTGGTAACCAAAAACAGCATTGCTTTCTACTGGAAAAAATCAGTCACCCTCTTTTCAAGACATTGTTGATAAAATCACACTTCATAAATCGTTTGAATATAAACATATAACCACTGTGATAAATTCTTCAAAAAATGGTCCAAATGGATGGAATTGTTTCCCTAATATACAAAATGTACTTGTCTGTTTTCTTTCTTATTAGTTCATTTTATGTTATAAACTTTGTCACTAATGTACTATAGTTACAATTTCATATTGTTTCCTCCTTCACTGCCTTTCCTGCTTTTTCCTTTCCCTTTCCTTCTATCTCCCTCTTTCCCTTCCTTATTCCCTATTGTTTCCCTAACCGTCCTTGAAAGTTTGAATAAAATTATTGGAAAAGAAAGTTGCAAAATATATTTTCTCAAAATTTCTGTTTATTTTCACAAATAAACGCAAGTTATATCAAAGAAATTTTTACCACTAACATGAAGTAAAATATGTCATGAAAAAACCTTCTCAGAATCGCCAAGATCCGTTGAAGTGTTCCAGAGTTATAACCTCATAAAGGGACAGTGGTCAGAATTGTAAAAAATGGCCTTTTCATTAACATGCAAACCACCCTTGGGGGTAAAGGGGTTAAACAGAAACCATTATGGGCAACTGCATGGCATCTATCACAGGCATGTGTTTACTGGACACATCAGGAGTTTTTTAATAACTGTTTGAGAAGTGTTTGGTTAACAGGTCTCAACATGAAATATGAACATAACCTAATAAAGTTTAGATCTGCCTATAGCTTAATTTTACTACCATAAAATTGAAAATGTATTATTTTTTATTATTTTTATAGAATTGTCTTATTAATTTTTTTAATTTTTTTTTGTATATATATTTTTTGCAGATCATCAGATGTCATTGGCCATCACTTCATGTTTACATTGTCTCTAACCTGCTTCTTGCTTTTGGGGCACAGCTCTATACTATATCCAGCAAAGGTAACACAACAATATTAATTTTTAGGCTAGAACATTAGTGTTTGACCAGTGATGTTAGTTTAAAGGTACCGTAGATCTGCTTAGGGCAGGAATGCTGTGCATTTTATCTGTGAATTGGCACAAGTGAAATCCTCATTTGTAATACAGAAGCTGGCATGGGGACAAGATTTTAATAAATGTCATCCACATTTTACAATAATTTCCTCTGGAAATGTTAAACTTTAATTGTATCCAGTGTGTCAATTTCTTTGTCAATTTCTGATTTTCTAGTTTTTCTTCCCTTTGTTCCAAGAGCCATAACTTTTTTATATTTTCAATCACATAACCCTATAAGGGCTTGTTTGTAAGACAAGTTGTACCTTTGAATGGAATCATTCATTTTATCATGAGATGCGCTGGAAAGAGGAGAAACAGTTCCAAGTGCATTGCAAAAAAAATCTAATTTCACATTGTATTTTATTTTTATGGGAGGAGTTATTTACAACGAAGGAGGTTTATTTTCACTGTATCGTAAAATTGACCTGGGAATATTATTCTGCGAGTGAGTACGATTTCGCAACTATCATGTATAACATGCATAGTTTTTTCTTTATGTGATGAAAAAACATTCAGGATTTTAAAAAAAGAAACAAACCTTTGCTTGTGTCGCCATTTTCTGAGACCCGTAACAATTTCAATTTTTTGGATATAAATCTGGATGTGGGCAGCAGAGCACACAGTATCGTGATACCCTATGGCGGCGGGAGAGTAGGACAGTGCTGGTTTAGCTCAACTGGTTAAGTTGTGACAGGCACAATTCCTGCGTAAGCATGAAGAAAAATAGCTGTTTCTGCTGCCCCGTGCTGGTGGATAAATCATGCAGGAAGTATAGTATTCAGTTGGATGAAACTTTGCAAGCTGGACTGTGATGCTGGAGTAAATCGATTCTTCAATAATTACACTGATGAGAATTAGGTTTTTTATCACAACACGTTTTAACTCCGTAACGCGTCTTTATCAAGTGAAAAATACAAATGTGCAAAACATGACAACAGATGGGTTTGTAAAGGCCCAAAATGAATGGCAATTACATATGGGAATGCCCACATGGATGTTTAACCCCTTTCCAACCTTGGACGTATTCATATGTTTTTGTGACCCAGGGCTTATTGACCTGGGACGTATGGATACGTCCCAACGATTTTGCGTGCACATGAGCTGTGCGCGTGCAATCACCGCCGGGTGTCAGCTGATTCTGATACCCGAAACTAAGTGCCAGTAGTGGTCCCGCACCACTCCCGGAACTTTAACCCCCTAAGTTCTGCAATTAAAGTCGTCTGCAGCATTTCAGAGCCCTGCAGAGGAATGACAGCCCCTCTGCCCTTGGATCGGAGACCCCGCGCCTCGACGTGGGGTCCTGATTTTTGCCTTGGTGACCCAATGTCATCATGACGACTTCCGGGTCACCAAAGCTAGGAAAGTTGCTGATCGTGCACAGTGCACTTTTTCAGTGCAGAGCTGACAGTTTGTATAGCATAGAGATGCTTCTGCATTTCTATGCTATTCAAGAGATCATCCTGCAAAACAATGATAGTTCCATAATGGGACAAAGTAAAAAAAAAGTTGTTAAAAAATATAAAAATAATAAAAAAAAACTAAAAATAATAATCAAAATATATTGTACCCATGTATAAATATTTGTAAGAAAAAAATATAAACAATAAAACTACACATATTTGAAATCACTGAGTCCGCAACGACACAACCTATGAAACTCTCACTAGTTAACTCCTTTAGTGAACACCATAAAAAAATAAATAAAAACAAGGCAGAAAACAATGCTTTATCATGATACCACCGAACAAAAAGTACAATAAAACACGATCAAAAAGACGAATATAAATAAACATGGTACCACTGAAAACATCATCTTGTCCCTTAACCCCTTAGTGACAGCCATTTTGCAGCTTATTGACCGGGCCAATTTTTACAATTCTGACCACTGTCACTTTATGAGGTTATAACTCTGGAACGCTTTAACAAATCCAGCTGATTATGTTTTTTCGTGACATATTGTACTTCACGTTAGTGGTAAAAAATTTTTTTATATGACTTGCTTT
Organism: Oophaga sylvatica; assembly: GCA_033576555.1. Taxonomy (NCBI): domain Eukaryota; kingdom Metazoa; phylum Chordata; class Amphibia; order Anura; family Dendrobatidae; genus Oophaga; species Oophaga sylvatica. Next base: position 155,411,414 of record JARQOD010000007.1, read on the forward strand.
TATTTATGAAAAAAACGGAAATATGGCAAAAATTTTGAAAATTTCGCAATTTTCAAATTTGAAATTTTTATGCCGTTAAATCAGAGAGATATATCACACAAATTTCTTAATAAATAACATTTCCCACATGTCTACTTTACATCAGCACAATTTTGGGAACAAATTTTTTTTTTTACGAAGTTATAAGGGTTAAAAGTTGACCAGCGATTTCTCATTTTTACAACACCATTTTTTTTTTAGGGACCACATCACATTTGAAGTCACTTTGAGGGGTCTATATGATAGAAAATACCCAAAAGTGACACCATTCTAAAAACTGCACCCCTCAAGGTGCTCAAAACCACATTCAAGAAGTTTATTAACCCTTCAGGTGCTTCACAGGAGCTGAAGCAATGTGGAAGGAAAAAATTGACATTTAACTTTTTTTGCTTTACTTCGGAACCAATTTTTTTTATTTTCACAAGTGTTAAAAGAAAAAATGAACCATAAAATTTGTTGTGCAATTTGTCCTGAATATGCCGATACCCCATATGTGGGGGTAAACACTTTTTGGGCGCACGGCAGAGGTCGCAAGGGAAGGAGCGCCGTTTGACTTTTTCAACGCAGAATTGGCTGATGCCATGTCGCGTTTAGAGAGCCCCTGATGTGCCTAAACAGTGGAAACCCCCCACAATTGACCCCATTTTGGAAACTAGACCCCTTAATGAACTTATCTAGATGTGTGGTGAGCACTTTGAATCTCCAAGTGCTTCACACAAGTTTATAACGTAGAGCCGTGAAAAAAAATCATATTTTTTCCACAAAAATGATCTTTTCACCCCAATTTTTATTTTCCCAAGGGTAACAAGACCCAGTTTTTGTGCAATTTGTCCTGAGCATGCCGATACCCCATATGTGGGGGTAAACCACTTTTTGGGCGCACGGCAGAGGTCACAAGGGAAGGAGCGCCGTTTGACTTTTTCAACGCAGAATTGGCTGGACGCCATGTCGCATTTGTAGAGGCCCTGATGTGTCTAAACAGTGGAAACCCCCCACAAGTGACCCCATTTTGGAAACTAGACACCCTATGGAACTTATCTAGATGTGAGGTGAGCACTTTGAACCCTCAAGTGCTTCACAGAAGTTTATAACGGCCTGGCTTGAAAATAAAAAATCATATTTTTTCCACAAACCTGATCGTTTAGTCCCCATTTTTTTATTTTCCCAAGGGTGACAGGAGAAATTAGACCACAAAAGTTGTCCAATTTGTCCTGAGTACGCTGATACCCCATATGTGGGGTGAAACCACTGTTTGGGCGCACGGCAGGGCTTGGAAAGGAAACAGCGCCGTTTGACTTTTTCAAACCAAAATTGGCTGGAATTGAGATTGGACACCATGTCGCGTTTGGAGAGCCCCATATGCGCCTAAACAGTGGAAACCCCCCACAAGTAACACCATTTTGGAAACTAGACCCCCTATGGAACTTATCTAGATCTGTTGTGAGCACTTTGAACCCCCAAGTGTTTCACAAAAGTTTATAATGCCTGGGTGTGAAAAAAAAAATTTTCCACAAAAATGATTTTTTTAGTCCCAAATTTTTGATTTTTCACAAGGAGATTGGACCCCAAAAGTTTTTGTCCAATTTGTCCTGAGTACGCTGATACAAACTATGTGGGGGGAACTGTTTGTGCGCACGGTAGGGCTTGGAAAGGAAGTAATAACGTTTTGGAATGCAGACGTTGATGGGGTCATGTTCCGTTTGCAGTGCCCCAGATGTGCCTGAACAGTGGAAAACCCCCACAAGTGACACCATTTTGGAAACTAGACCCCCTAAGTAACTTATCTAGATCTGTGGTGAGCACTTTGAACCCCCAAGTGTTTCAGAAAAGTTTATAATGCCTGGGTGTGAAAAAAAAAAAAAATTCCACAAAAATGATTTTTTAGTCCCAAATTTTTGATTTTTCACTAGGAAATTGGACCGCAAAAGTTGTTGTCCAATTTGTCCTGAGTATGCTGATACCAAATATGTGGGGGGGGGGGAAACTGTTTGGGTGCACAGCAGGGCTTGGAAAGGAAGTAATAACGTTTTGGAATGCAGACATTGATGGGGTCATGTTCCGTTTGCAGTGCCCCAGATGTGCCTAAACAGTGGAAAACCCCCACAAGTGACCCCATTTTGGAAAGTAGACTCCATAAGGAACTTAACTAGATGTGTGCTGAGCACTTTGAACCCTAAAGTGCTTCACAGAAATTTATAAACGCAGAGCCGTGAAAATAAAAATTTTTTTCCTCAAAAATGATTTTTTTAGCCAGCTATTTTTTATTTTCCCAAGGGTAACGAGAGACTAGAACCCCAAAATTGGTGTGCAATTTGTCCTGAGTACGCTGATACCCCATATGTTGGAGTAAACCACTGTTTGGGCACACGGCAGGGCTCGGAAGGGAGGGAGCGCCATTTGACTTTTTGAACGCCACATCGTGTTTGAAGACCCCCTGATGTGCCTAAATAGTGGAAACCCCTCAATTCTAGCTCCAACCCTAACCCCAAGACACCCCTAATCCCAACCCTAATCCTAACCCTAATCCCAACCCTAATTCCAACCCTAATTGTAACCCTAACCCTAATTGTAACCCTAACCCTAATTGTAACCCTAACCCTAATTATAACCCTAAGGCTAGGTTCATTTTGCGTTTTACCAGCCCGTTCAACACATAGCATTGATGGGCTGGTAACGGTATAGCATAACGCGATCGCGTTAAGCTATACCCGCTAGCGCAGACCGCATCTGGGGCTCCGTCACTGAATGATGGCACGTCGCGAACGCATGCCGCTTTAAGGCATGCGTCGCGATGCGCCCTCAAATGGGGGTGAATGCAGCGTTAATGGACTGCGTTACACCACGTTATACTGCAGTGTAACGCAGTCTGGCTAACGGACTGCCATAACGCAGTATGAACCCAGCCTAACCCTAACCCTAATTATAACCGTAGCCCTAACCCTAACGGAAAAATGAAAATAAATACAATTTCTACATTTTATTATATGTCCCTAACTAAGGGGGTGAAAGAGGGGGGGTTATGTACTGTTTTTTTTTTTATTTTGATCGCTGTGATAGTTTATCACAGTGATCAAAATGTACTTTTAGGAGAATGAATGAACATTCTTTTTTAATCTGCCGCCAGGCAGATTCGGCGGGCGAATTGCACATGTGCCCGCCATTTTTTTTTTTTACAGGAAGAAGACCCAGGAGCCTGGGGCCTGCAGGAGGACGGGGGACACCGGGAGGTACAGTGAGGTGATCGGGGGTTAACTGGGGACCCTAATTCTCTGCCCTCTAATTAACGGCGCTGTGGTTTAAGTACCCTTAATGACCGCGGTGAAAAGGCGTATCGGCGGTCGTTAAGGGGTTAAGAAAACAAGCCATCATACAGCTCCATCAGCGGAAAAATAAAAAAGTTATAGTTCTCAGAATAGAGATGCAAAATAATTATTTTTTCTATAAAATAATTTTATTGTGTTAAAGCGCCAAAACATAAATAAGATATAACTGTGTTACTGCTGTAATCGTATTGACACAAAGAATCAAACTGTCTTGTCAATTTTACCACACGTGGAACGACAGAAAAAAATATTAACCCCTTTCTGACATCCGACATACTATCCCGTCCATGGTACCTGGGCCCGTATGACCGTGGACGGGATAGCACGTCATATGTGATCAGCTGCGCTCACAGGGGGAGCACAGCTGATTGCGGCCAGGTGTCAGCTAATTGTCACAGCTGATACCCGGCCCTATGTGCCAGGAGCGGTCACGGACCTATAATGGATGTAAAAACCGTCAATTCCGTTTAAAGAATTGACATGCTGCGGATTAAAATCTGTAGCAAATCCGTGCAGAAAAATCTGCAGCATGTGCACAGCGTTTTTTTTTACATAGGTTATAATTGTACTGTACAATGCAGCAGAAACTGCTGTGGATCTGCAGGGCCAAATCCGCTGCTTTTCCGCAGCAGAATCCGCAAAGTGTGTACAGACCCTTAAATGGCTATGATACTGTAAGTGGAAGCTTTCATGGTTCGGCCGTATTAATGCGATCAAAATGGGTGTACTGCCTTGTTTCCTGTATATTTTCCAGACAGTTCCTCTAATTCCTCTTCCTTCTTTTCCAATCAGCCATCTCGAGATTTGTGTGTGGGGGGGTGGTAGACCCTAGATTGGCATGGGTACTTTATATAGGCTCAGGGGGGGGGCAGGTCTTCCAAATTTCAAATGGTATCACAAAGCAGCGCTGTTGACACGCATGCTAGACTGGCAGCACCACAGTTAGGACAAACAATGGGTGGGAATAGAACAAGATAGCTGTAAAATTCCACTCCATAACCTGCCCTGTATCAGCCCTAAAAGTAGAGGTCAATACAGTTCTGAATCTGACCTTCTTAAAGATACACTTAGATCATGGGATCTGGAAACCCGCAGAGGCTCTCTTTCCTTAGGCAGTGGACAGCTTACACCTTTCTTCTCTAATCCGGAGTTTCCCCCGGGGTGGAGAGGGATCGTTTTCTTGGGTGGGAGAGAAGGGAAAATACTAGATGCTAACATGTCCTCATGCCCGCTTTCGAATCACTGAAGCCGTTATAGGGAGGGCACCCTTCTGATTGGTTGGAATACCTCCAACTAAAATCCTTTCTCTCGTCTTCAGAAGGCACAGGCTCATACTCTTCCCTTCCTATGCCGTTTGAAAAGCTTTTCCTGTTGGGGTCGCCGTCTTCACATTCTGTCTCTTTAATTTATGCTCTTTTGAGCCAAAATACCAAAGATGAGTTCCCAAGTATGTGGAAAGGTGGAAGAGTGAGTTGGGAGTTGATATATCGGAGGCGGAGTGGAGGAAGGCGTTCGTATACTCACATAAATTCTCTATTGCCTGTGCCGCACAGGAAAAGAATTACAAAATTCTCACCAGGTGGTATCGCTGTCCTAATGTCTTAAACGCTGCTTTTCCCTCCGTCTCTGATAGTTACTGGTGTTGTGGAGTAGAGAGAGGTACCATGCTACTCATTTGGTGGGGATGTAATCATATTAAGCCATTTTGGGATTCTGTCTTTTTCGCTTATCAAGCCATTAGTGGTCATTCGGTGACCAACTCCCCCCAGGTGGCTTTGTTATCTATCTTCCCGGGCTTGTTTCGGTTCCAGAAAAAGGGGCTCCTAAGATTCTGCTTAACTGCTACGCGCACTGTGATCCCGAGACATTGGAAATCCTCCCAATCTTCGAATATGTCTTAATGGGTTAAGGAGATGACCAGCCTTCAAAATATGGATGAATTGGCCACTGAGGTGAATGGTTCAATGGAGAAATATCTGCAGGTTTGGAGTCCTTGGATTTTGTATATGGACTCGCAGGATTTTCAATCCCTCTTTTCTAAGCCATAAGGAAGATATATAGAACAATACGGGTTAGATGGACGTCATTATAGGGGTGCAAGTTGCCCCCTATTATATCAGACTTCATGGTTCCTCCCCCCCCTTTTTTCCCTTTCCTCCTCTCTCCTCCCCCCCCCCCCCCTTATTCCTCTTCTTCGTCTGATTCTTTCCTTTCGTGCTTACACCATTATTATTTGGAGTGACCTTGCTTTTCTTGTTTGGGTTGCTCTCTTTCAGCAGATACTTGATATGTATTGCCAAAGGTCATACAGTCTCCCTGGATAGGGGATTCCTTCATTTGCCATGGATTTACTTTTCTTTTCAGATTTTGTTGGACTTGATTGGATATGACTTTTGACCTGAAAGTTCTATTATTTCGGGACTTGTTGGCTACAGGTCTTGATATACAGTTGTAAATGAGATTTCTTTTTGTACTCAATAATCGTTATATTGTTGAACCCTTTGTTATTCGATTGTTTTAAATTTCTTTTCAATAAAAACATATTAAACATAAAATCGTCACTACACCTGTAGATAAATTCCCAAAGGGGTATAATTTTCAAAATGTGGTCACTTGAGGGGGAATACTGCTAGCACTTAAGAACTCTGTATATGGAGTCCGCAAACTATTCTAGGAAAATCTGCACTCCCGAAAGCAAATGGCACTCAGTCCCTCCCGACTCTCGCCTTATGGCTAACATTATTGTACAGCCACACTTATGGAGTATTTGTGCGTTCAGCAAAAACTGTGGGACACATTTTGGTGCAATTTTTACCCATTACCCCATGTGAGAATGTAAAATATAGGGCTAAAACAAAATTTTGGTGGTAAAAATATAATTATTTTTTTTCACTGCCCAATGGTCTAAACTTCTGTGACACTCTTGCAGTGTCAATATGATCAATACACCCTAGCTGACTTAATTGAGAGATGTACTTTGTAAAATCGGGTCACTTATGGGGATTTTGCTGTAAGGGCAACTCAGGGTCTCTCCCAGTGGGACATGGCACCCGCAAACCATAACAGTAAAATCTGCACTATAATATGGCGTTCCTTCCCTTCTGAGCTTTGCACTGTGCCTGAAAAGTGATTCCCAATTACATGTAGGGTATTGGCGCACTCAGGAAAAATGTTTTCCTTCTAGCCCTTTGAAAAATTAAAAACTCTGGGCTAAAACATTTTAGTAGGAAAAACATTTTTTTTTTTCATTTTCACGGTTCAATGTTGTAAAATTCTGTGAAGAACCTGTGTGTTCAGGATGCTCACCATACATCTAGATAAATTCCTTGAGGATTCTATTTTCCAAAATGGGGTCACTTGTGGGGGAGTCCCCACAATTTAGGCCGGGTTCACATTGCGTCAATGGCAATGCGTTGACTGCATCCGTTACATAGCGGCACTAACACTATGTAACGGATGCTTTAGCGCACCCATAGACTGCAATTATGTAGCGCATCGCTAACACATGTCATATTCGGCATGCGTTAGCGATGTGCCGTCATTCTGTGACGGACCCTCGGATGCGGACTGCAGCGTCCGAGGGTGCGTCGGGTCTAGCGCACAGCGAACGAACGCGTTCGCTGTGCATAGACCTGTATGGGCTAACGCATAGTAGCAAACTGCTACCATGCCGATAGCACAATGTGAACCTAGCCTAAGTCACGTCAGGGGCTCTCCACAGGCAGCATGCCACCCGCAGGCCATTAACTGCATTACAAAATGTCACTCTTTCCATCCTGAGATCTGCCGTGCTCCCAAACAGTGATTTTTCCCCCACATATGGGGTATCAGCATATTCATAAAAAATTGCTCAACAAGGTTTGGGTTCCATTTTATCCTGTTATACCTTATGAAAATAAAGAAATTGGGGCTAAAAGTATGTTTTTGTGTGAATTTTTTTATATATGTTTTTACTTTCACAGCTGTACATTAGAAATTTCTATGAAGCACGTCGGGGTTCAAGATACTCACCACATATCTAGATACATTTCTTGAGGTGTCTAGTTTCCAAAACAGGGTTTACTTTGGGGGGTTTCCACTGTTTAGGCTCATCGGGGGTTCTCTGTACGAGACATGGTATCCACACTCGATTCCAGCCATTTTTGCGTTGATAAAATCAGACAATGCTGCTTCCCTACTGAGCCCTGCCCTGCTCCCAATCTGTAGTTTTCATCCTGTGGTATAGCGGCTCATTCAGCTGACACAGAGTCCTTTCACCGGGTTTTTTATATATACTGTATGTAAAGGGACGGCCGTGGGGACGATACACTGAAAGCTGTGTGGTGTTTTACCTCTGCAATGTCTATTGTTCTAGAGTGTTCTCCTCCCGTGCGGGAGTGTACAGAGCAATTAGAGTCAGAGTCACGTCAAACAGTTCTGCTTTATTTTCCTCTGGATACAGCACATCTAAGACACCATAACACTTTTCATACGATACCAGCAATACATTCTTCACAATTCTGCTTCTTCTCCGCTGCCACACCAGAATGGACCAATAAGTATTGATGGGACGAGGAGCCCGGTGAAAACGGCACTTCAGTTGCTTCCCCTGGATACACTGCAATCCAGCATAAGAAAGACACATTTACTAGGTCGTCCCCCCTTCTCTGGTTATCCTGCCCGGATACTTCTGATGGCCCACTCGCTGCTACTCTTCAGCACGACCTCTTCTGCTGAGCGTTCCCACAGTGTTTTTTCCACTGGATTGCTGCTACGTAAACCCACTCTCTTTGGGCTCACGTTTCCCACGGTGAATCCTTCACCGGCTTCTTCAGGGGTTGCTGGTCTCCTCTTCTTCCTACCCTATGCTCAGGGCCCAGGAACGTGGATGTCCTCACACTAGCAAGGTCCACCCCCGACTGACTCCCGCTAAGAGGAAGTCTTCCTGACAGATTCCCGCTTGGAGGCAATCTTTCCCTAGCAACAAGTCCCTAACTATTGTCCCTATAGGACTGGATGTGCTCAATGCCCCCTCTAGTGACCCCTAGGATGCACTATCTGTCTAACGCTCAACCCCCACATATATATACATAACATTTACAAAGCATATATTTACACAGATGAACACCATTAAAGGGGATGAAACCTTAAATGGTTAATACCCTTCCACCTCCTTACATGTATACGGCATAAACCATGGTGAGGACAAAGTAAACACGGCCCCTCAGTGCAAAACGGAACTAAAACAAAATAGTATAACACAGTCCATTCATGTGTGTGAAATCCACCCGCTCAGCAAAAATCAGCATCAGTAGTATAGTAGGTATACCTTTCGTCAAACTCAATCTGACAGGTCGTCACGCCCCCTATCATTTAATCCGTCTCCCTGTGATTTGATCTGTCTGGGAAATCAGGACTGCTGAATCTGGGAATTTCAATCAAAGTGATTCATGAATTTATTCGTCTCTATTTATATTTTATCCATCTCCTTGTGGATTTGATCAGTCTGTGGTGTGGGGGAAAGGTGTATCAAGGCGAATCTTGATTTTATAAGGCTCTTTTTTGTGGGGGCTTTTTTAAGTCCAGCAGTAAATGTATGTAAAGGGATTTTCCAGCATGGGTGGCATTAAATCTGAGTGTGTGCTTCACTCGCTGTAAAGATATATCTTAGTAGTTTATGTACAGAGTAAAAGGAGTTTATCCTACAGTATTATCCAGTATATAAGTTTTTCCCCATGGTGAATTAAAGATAGGATACGTATTAGCAGGAGTGCACCAGGGATATGATATACAATTGAGAAAAGCTTGCATCTTAACAGGCTATTTAGATATGGTAATTCACTTGATAGAAATTACGCATTGTTAAAAATGCTTAATTTTGTATATTTTTCAAGGACTTGTTACCAGATGCGATACTTTAAAGAAAACGTCACGTTTCTTATATAAAAAAAAAATGTAGTGGTTTATTGGACTGTTTACCAAAAAAACATCATTACAGGAAACATAAAATGAGTGAAATAGTTACGTAGATATTGTCCATTTGTCCATAGCAAAGCTTATACACATCTTTCCTTGGTGTCCTGAATGGTAAAAATGACATTCTGTCTCTGTCAGGAACGTCTCAGAGAAACAACAAGTGGTTCCATGGCAGCTGGCTGTTCATTCATCATAGTCCTTGTCCCATCATCATAGTGTCAGAGTAAAGTGTCTGTGGAGAGAGAGAGCCCCCACCCCCCTTCGTGTAGCCATTATATAAAAGTCCCCTAGATCACGTGGTCTCTGTATATGGAGATGACACTTTACCATACAGAAATAGCATCTGTAATGTCAGCGAACGTTAACGTGCTTGGTACAGAATTGAGTGTATAAAGAATAAATCCATAACTAAATATTAATATTTAACAATTCCCCCTTTTGAGGGTGACTGACATTAATTGGAACCCTCAAAGTAGAGAAGTTCATCTTTAGGATAATCAGATCTTCTTTCTTCTTTTTCTTTTTCTTTGGCAAAAATAATTTAATTTCCATAATAATAATAATAATCATAATAATATCAGATTATTGTTATATGCACTCAATAACATAATTATGTGAATTCATGTTATGGTAAGCCGTGACCAATATTCATATAAAACATGTGTCTTATACTTTCCTAAACCTAAATCGAAGCATCTCGGGTCCAGTCATCATCATCTGATGTCATCTGGTCTTCATCTTGACGTCTTGTTCTTGATTCTTTGAAAACAGTCTTTATACGATAATTCCTTTGAAATAACATGTAGATATTGTGGAGACCGTGTGTCATGTGTCAAAGTCCATAAATTCAAATGTTGATAAGAAAACAAAGTCCATTGATGAAATGAAGCTTTAATATCTGAGCAGTGTCACCTTTAAAGACCTGGACTTACATTGGCTCGCCTTGGATATTTCTGGAATCCTCCATGCCATCCGTAATGGTCTTGGAACAGGTGTGACATCTTTGGTCAGCAAAGCAAGGGTTAAAATGACTCTTCCTTGCTAAAGATAGCACCATAACCAGTCCTTAGTCCTAATACACAGGACTCATGTCAGGGTTGTAGTTTCCTGACAACTTATTGTTCACCAGCTTTCATTGAAGCTTCATAGGTGATAGGAAACCACTGGAACGTGATAAAAGCGTGATAACACAGTTCATATTAGCATCATAGGATCATCGTCCTCTGCCATTGTCTGTCAGTGGTGGATACCGCGATCGTGGCTGTCAGTGGTGAATACTGCAGTTGTGGCTGTCAGTGGTGGATACTGCAGTTGTGGCTGTCAGTGGTGAATACTGCAGTTGTGGCTGTCAGCGGTGAATACTGCAGTTGTGGCTGTCAGCGGTGAATACTGCAGTTGTTGTCAGTGGTGAAATGAATTGTAATTGACACAGTCTATTATTACTCAGACATCATAGAGCCTTTTTACCTTCTGGAACTTCGGCTTTTTCTTCTTGCAACTTTTTAAATTTACTTGAATTTAGAAATATGAAAAGTCTTTATTAACGTAATTCCAATATCTTGCTTGAAGTCTTCATTCCCTATTCTATACCAAATCTGGTAATTTTCCTAACCTATAATATCACAGCGTACCATAGCAATCAGTAATATCCATAGAATTATTATCAGAGTAGTAATATGGAATTCATGTTTGTATGTGAAACAATCATAAATGTTAATGCATTATTAACCATATTCTTTATGAGACAGAACATTTTTATGTCATTGGTGTAAATACCTTTTCAACCCATAGGTGTCAGTGTGTTTTTTATGTAACAAGTGTTTCCATCTTTATTACTAAAACTTTATTAATGGAATATATTTATTAGACCAATAATAGGTAAGAATGTATAGCCATGAACCAAAATGTGAATATGAGTGAATGAATGAAAGAATGAAAGAATTATTGTATTTACTCAGAATTAGAACATTTTCTTCTAATGAACCGATATCTTCACTATATTTAATGAAGCAATATTCTCATACTTGACATTACTTTATTAAATATTGATGTTTCTTGATTGATTGAGATAAAAAATAAAAATTAAGAATCAAAAATAGAGATAAAGGAAGAATAAAAATTAAAAAATGAAAAATAAGAATAAAAACAAAAATAAGAATAAAAATGAAAATAAGAATAAAAATAAGGCCTTTATATGTTTATGACAAATGCTGAGTAGTTATGTTTTCAGTAACACATACCCTTAATATTTCCATTATCTGGATGATTTCATATTTGTCATGATCTTGTGTTACCAAAATATTCATATTATGCAACTTTGCATGTAATCCCCTTCTTAGTGTAAAGAAATTACTTTTTATAATACTTAATGTTATTATCTCTAGTAGTTATACCATTGTACCTTTTTATATTCTTTAAAATGTGTGAAGAAGACATATTGATGAAATGTGATGATATATTCAAAATCTAAAACACATTTCCCCCTTAATACCGGAAAAAAATATTAGTTTATGAAATAATTGATTTATCAAAACCAAAATGAAAAAAATAATAATAATTGTTTTATAAATTATTTATGTAACTTCTGTTTTAGCTTTATACCATATATTTGTCTGAAGATGTGTACCATCTATGTAACCATTAAAAATAAAAATAACATTGAATATCATAAAATTATCTTTTGGGAAAAAGGAAAAAAAATAATCTAAATGTAAATTTTCTTGATAAACCATTTTGATGTGTGATTCCACTTATCTACTATTAACTAAAAAACAATAATTACTAAAGGAATATATGTTGAGTAGATAATATTTCATTATGTATCTTAATATTCTAATAATTGAACTGATTTTTATTATTTCTCTTAAAACCAAGTTGTTGTTTTCTCGCATACCATGAATTATGAAACCTCTTTCATACATCACACGTACATTTTCTCTTAGCAGCTGCTCATACACGCATCTGTCATCTGTCACTCAGACTGTGACACGGATAAGTTCACATCACAAGTTTCTCATACAAAAAGGTAGTAATACATATATATTTTAACCCAAATAATTGTATCTTAATTATCAATGCGCATTGTAAACTACTAAATTTAATATTTTAATATTTCTTTGAATATTCCCCAAATACACATAATAAACTTTGTGAACCATTCTATAGATAAAAGGACTCATAAGAAAATTTGGTTATGAGCTGTTTCTATATTTGGTGCAAGGTTTGCAACTGAAATTGAACCCTAGAACTTAAAAGGCCTAAAGAAAAATTCTTTGACTTGCAAAGGCCGAGCTCACAGAGGCTACAAACGCTTTAAGTTGCAACCACTGAAATAGGGATATATGGTAATTGCCTTATAATTAGAACAGTTTGAATGTCACATGTGTGACTGTCATGCAGTAAGAACATATTGCCATGCAAATAAATAACTTCAAAATGTTAGCAACACACAAAAACTAAATTTAGATTCAGTTAGTTATATATTATTTCCTTTTAAGTGTTAAATATATAAAAACATGCAGTTATTACAAATTCCTGTGTAAATAAAGGAATAAATCCATGTAAAAGTTTTTCCCGATTAAATCCTACTTTGAAGTGAAAATTCTAAGGAATAATAAGAGATAAAGTTAATATCATATTCATACAAAAACAAACCAATTTCAATGTCTTATACATATATGTATTGGCTTTAATGTAATTCTAAATATTACTGTAGTATATTTTAATTATATCACTATAGATATAGATATACAGTTATACAATTTCTACTTATACAAGTATACTATATACTGTATACTGTATGAATATATATATATATATATATATATATATACTTACAAAAGCTGTGAACTACAGAATTATATTTATAAAATAAGTACAAATAACTGAATAATATATTGTATATCACTTTTACACAACATATAATTTCATTTTCAGTCAATTCCTAAACCAAATCTTATTTCTTTGTCAAAGATGTCCTGGAAAACTCTGTTAATCATTCCTTTTTTTAATGATTGTTTGAGCAGCTCCGATAATGAGCTGTAAACTGAAGACTCAACTATGTCTCTTTGAAGAATCACCTGTTCCTGTCTTTCAATGTCCGCCATTTGTCTCTTTACAGAGCGGTCTGAACTTTGAATTATTAACTCTTTCTGCAAAGCGGACTCTTGGATTTTTTTATAGGGCTTATAGCAAATATGTAATTTCCTCCGTATGTCATAGATTTGATTCCGGGGATGACTCAGTTTAGGAGATTTTGACACTGGCTTTTGAAAAGATCTTACTCTGTCTGTTTGATTTATTTTCCTATCACGATTCTCATGTTTTCTAGCAAAATCAAGGAATTGTGCACATTCAAGTAAAGTATCTTTTTGTGACGCAATAACACGAGATACAGAATTTAGGAATCCAAATTTGTCCACAAAATACTTTATCATTGATTGTGTTTTGACATTGGTAATTAGAGTTTTGTACAACCTTTCAAATATGGACATGAATGTAAAAGTACATTCTTTCCGACCAATCCTTAATTTTTGAAGAATCTCAATATCTGGACAATTTTCATTTAATGCACAGAAAATCAGAATTTTCAGTCTGTCTTTATCATCTAGATCTCCATGTAAGTTATCACAAGTCAACTTCAATGTTAAACGTCTGGAAAAGGTTGCAGGAAGCCACAATTTAAATAATTGATTTTTCTCGTCATTACTTAAATCAAGCTTGTCAACAAAGCTTTCGAAGATTTCAGAATTTCTGCATACATGGATTTTGTTATATGCAGGAATGATTTTGCATAATTTTAACAAATTTTTCCTAACTTTAATTTGGAGTTGGGCCTCTGAATTGTCTTCTATTTTTGGTGGCCTTTGAACATCCGTCTCTCGTACGTCATCTGCATCAGTTCTGAAGTCTCCTCCCATGTTCCCTCCTACATCAGTTCTCAAGTCTCCTCCCATGTTCCCTCCTACATCAGTTCTCAAGTCTCCTCCCATGTTCCCTCCTACATCAGTTCTCAAGTCTCCTCCCATGTTTCCACCATCTTTTTTTACGTCATCAGAGACAAGGTCACCTTGAGTAGCCATTACAGACACATGTCCCACATGTTGCTCAATTTCCTCATTACAGTCAATTTCGGGAACATCACTGGTATCTTCTGATACTATTTCTACACAGTCATCTTTAGATTTCTCTAATACAAACTTGTGAAATATGTGAACTAACTGTAATATATTTTTCAATTTCTCTCTTTCCCTATTAAAGGACACCAGCTTAGATTCTAGCTTTAGATTTTCCATTTCACATTCTGCATATAAGCTGAGCCATAAAACTTCTAAATTTGACTGATCTACAGACATAAATTTCAGTCTACTTTGCTTAGAAAAAGAAGTAATGACATCCATATTTCTTACCTTAAAATATCTCAGCTTGTAGCTCCTTTCTTGGACAATGCTCTTGTCATCAGCACGTCTGATTCCTGTAGTCAACTCTTAGTCCTCATTCATAGGTTCTTTCTTGATCCTGAAATATCGTAGTGTGATTTCTTTGACGACTTGCACATCTGACGTAATTTGCTTCTATTCCTCCTCCCCTTGCAAGTTATCAAAAATTCACACTCTAAAAATCAAGTGTGACTGGCTGGCTCTCCAAAATGTTAAAAATGCTTAATTTTGTATATTTTTCAAGGACTTGTTACCAGATGCGATACTTTAAAGAAAACGTCACGTTTCTTATATAAAAAAAAATGTAGTGGTTTATTGGACTGTTTACCAAAAAAACATCATTACAGGAAACATAAAATGAGTGAAATAGTTACGTAGATATTGTCCATTTGTCCATAGCAAAGCTTATACACATCTTTCCTTGGTGTCCTGAATGGTAAAAATGACATTCTGTCTCTGTCAGGAACGTCTCAGAGAAACAACAAGTGGTTCCATGGCAGCTGGCTGTTCATTCATCATAGTCCTTGTCCCATCATCATAGTGTCAGAGTAAAGTGTCTGTGGAGAGAGAGAGCCCCCGCCCCCCTTCGTGTAGCCATTATATAAAAGTCCCCTAGATCACGTGGTCTCTGTATATGGAGATGACACTTTACCATACAGAAATAGCATCTGTAATGTCAGCAAACGTTAACGTGCTTGGTACAGAATTGAGTGTATAAAGAATAAATCCATAACTAAATATTAATATTTAACACGCATAGTAATTAGCCCTGTATTGTGTACAGCCCGGCATACTCAGCTTAGCCCTGACATGTCCTGGCATGCCCGGACAAGTCCCTTAAATGCTCATATTATGAAATGGTCACATTATGAAATGGTCACGGGCATATTATGTATATGGCCGTGTTACAATATTACACATGCAAATGTTTTATTCGTATTTTAAAAAGCAATGACGCGGTATTGTAAAACAGGGTTCCAAGATTTTATTGCATTAAATAAATACATCTCAAAGACATTTCAGGCATTGAACTAATTGTGACACCAAAATGGCGATACAAATTTACTGCCGGATTGTTCCTTAAAGACACAGCTGGTCACCATAATAACCGAAGCTTGGACGGCCCAAATGCCGGATTTATTAAAAGAGCCGCTGCAACCCACCGCTCCAAACCACTGGACCTCATTGGTCCAATTTTTGGTGATATATTTAATCAACCAAAGCTAATATTGAACGGACTCGATCTTAAGGTTAAGCTAACGAGAAATAAGGACGCTTTCTGCCTCATGTCGGCTGAGGCCGATCCGCTGAAAGTGCAAATCATGCAAGCCGCTCTCTTTGTAAAGAGAGTACAAGTGTCCCCCGCGGTCCGAATAGGCCACAGCCAGGCCCTCTTGGCAGCGACAGACAAGTACGCTATTGACCGGACATGCATGAAAGTGTACAGTATAGCCGCTGGAACACGGATCACGAACCACGAGAATCTCTTCCTAGGCCAGATACCGAAAACTGTTATATTGGGTTTTGTAGATAATGAAGCATTTAGCGGGTCTTACGCC
Organism: Oophaga sylvatica; assembly: GCA_033576555.1. Taxonomy (NCBI): domain Eukaryota; kingdom Metazoa; phylum Chordata; class Amphibia; order Anura; family Dendrobatidae; genus Oophaga; species Oophaga sylvatica. The sequence continues at coordinate 155,427,728 of JARQOD010000007.1, forward strand.
AGAAATCCCCTGTTCTTCCATCACTACAATGTCAACCACGCAGCCCTCTACCTGGACAGGCAACAGAATTTTACAACACTTCCATCATCACCAGAGGGACAACCGTAATTTCAGTGCGCGCATACATACCGATCATTTTAGGTTTGTAAATTTGGAGCGTGTACGATCGTTTGTCGAGGCTGTGAACATTGTTCACGACAGTATTCAGTCATTACTTGATAGAGTCATTAGGGACATTGAACCCGGTGACTTTGTGCAGTTAAGGCTTGAAGGTGGCGATGCTTCAGACCCCATTTTCACTACAAAGCAGAGCCGCGAGGATTTTAATTCTGAATCTTTTTTAAATGCTGTTGCTCGCACACTTCAAAGTAATGCTGAGTGCTTGGCAAGCAATACCCTAAAACTAGTCATCACTACCGTGAAAAAACCGCCGAGGCGGTGTAAAAAGACGCTTGAAATCTATAGCGAGCAGTCGAATCATTAAACAAAAGATGCAGTGGCTGTATGATTTTAACAATTACAGTACAAATCTGTGTTTGGCCGCTAGTGTGTGCGCCCTGATTGAGGACGCGGATGTCAGTGATGCGGTTTTACTGAATCGCTCTAAAAACATACACGCGGCGCTGTGGATCCCTGATGAGCGATTAGTGAGTTTTAGCGACTTTCCAGCATTTGAGAAATATTTGGGGGTCACCATTAAAGTAGTGTACTACAGGCAGGGTGATTGGCACTACTTTCAGACTGACAATGCAACTAGTGGTAAAACCGTATTCATATTGTTCCATGATAACCACTACTACGGTATCAAGAATATGAAAGGTTTTATCGGGAGCAATTACTTTTGTGAACTCTGCAATTCATTGTATACTAACAAGAACACCCATTCATGTCAATATTTTTGTAAAGCGTGCCAGAGAGTGGGTTGTGTGGAGAGTACAGGTGTACAACAAACCCCGCGGTGCCCCGTATGTCGGGTTCATTGTCGGTCTAGTGGGTGTTTAGATCGTCACAAACAATTAGCTCTGGTTGATCCACCGTTCTGCAGGCTTAAAATATTTTGTGATGAGTGCCATCGCTTTGTGTTCAGGAATAGTGAGGGCGTGCATGAATGTGCCGGTTTACGTTGCCCCGTATGTCGTGGTCGTGTAAATAAATTTGACGCCCATCTCTGTTACATGCGGCGCTATGTACCAGGGGACGAGACAGATTGTTATATCTTGTACGATTTTGAATGTATGCAGGAGACAGAAAAATATTTAGAGTTGAGAGTCCTCAGTGGTTGATACCTTTTAATGGCTAACTGAAAAGATGGTAACAAATTGCAAGCTTTCGAGACTACTCAGGTCTCTTCATCAGGCATAGGCTAATACAACATCTGAAGAATCACATATTTATACACAAAATAGCACAGAAAAAATGCAATAGGTAGGACAAGTGACGTGAAGCAGAATAGTCATTATGGCAGAGGGATGAGCATAAATATTGGAACAGTTCATAGATAAGGAGTGTGAAAGTTTTATTACCCTCTGATTGGGGTCTGGTAATGTTTTGTGATGTTTTCACAGGGTATTTGGAGTAAATTCCTTAATTGATGTAGTAGGCCATAAATCCATGTGATAGGTTCATTCCAGCATTAAGAGTGTCAAAGGTCACCATCAATTTGTATTCGTAAATTCTTCTTTGTCTCAGAGATGTGAAATTGCCTCTGAGTACAAGTATTTTCATATCTAGCAAGCTATGATCAGGGGAGCAAAAATGTTTTGCCACAGGTAGATCCATTCTTTTTTCTCTTATTGTGTGGCGATGAGAATTCATCCTTGTTCTCAGTTTTTGCCCGGTCTCCCCACACATACAGACCCCAGTTGGACATTTAGTACATATAATTAGGTACACCACATTAGATGTGATGCAGCTGAAAGTACCTGGTATCTTGTAGTCCCGATGGGAGTTGGGGATCTTTATCTTGTCCGTGGTCATTATAAATGGACAAGTTTTGCATTTCTTCTTGTTGCAAGGAGAGGTTCCTGCCGCTGTTGGGGAGGACAGGGAACTTCTGACAATGATGCTTCTAAGATTTGGGGGCTGCCTAAAACACAGTAGAGGGGGATCTGGAAATATGGATTGTAATCGGGCATCTTTTTGTAGTAAAGGTTGTAGTTTCCGTGCAGCTCCCCTTAGCACCTCCAGATTTGGATTGTAGGTGACCACTAGAGGCACCCGGTTATTTTCTTCTTTAGCTTTGTAATGTAGCAGGTGATTCCTTGATATTCTGGTGGCTCTTGTAATTTGGTTTTCAATTGTTCTTGGATGGTAGCCCTGATTTAAAAAGGTCTTTCTAAGGCGACCAAGGTGTTCATCTCTATCCATGGGGTTGGAACATATACGGTTGTATCTGATGGCTTGGCTGTAGACAATAGAGTTTTTTATGTGTTTTGGATGGAAACTGTCCCATTTAAGGTATGTTGGACGGTCGATTGGCTTCTGATACAGGGATGTCTCTATTGCATTGTTCTTTAGCTTAATGATGGTGTCCAAAAAGTTAATTTCAGTGCTGGAGTAGTTGAGTGTTAAGTTGATGGTGGGATGAAATTGATTGAACTGTTCATGGAACGTCTTTAGCTGTTGCTCAGACTCCGTCCAGATGATTAAGATATCATCAATGTAGCGGTAGTAGGCCCGAGGCCTGATGGGACATGAGGACAGAAAGTCGCTTTCAAGCTTGGCCATGAAAAGATTTGCATACTGAGGAGCCATTTTACTTCCCATAGCTGTGCCAGTCTCCTGTAAATAGATCTTGTTGTCAAATTCAAAGTAATTGTGGGTGAGGATGAATTTTGTGAGTTTCACCACAGAATCAGCATCATTCCCGGTGTTTTTCATGAAGTCTTTGCAGGCATTTAATCCATCCTGGTGTGGGATATTAGAGTACAAGGATTCCACATCCATGGTGGCCAGGATGGTTCCTTCTGGTAGAGGACCTATTGCTGCTAGTTTATTCAGTAGGTCAGTTGTGTCCTGAATGTAGCTGGGTGTATCCTTTACCAGGGGTTTAAGAATGCCCTCTACCCATCCAGATACCTGCTCAGTAAGGGTGTCCACACATGAAATAATCGGCCTCCCTGGATGTCTACAGCCAAGCCATCAGATACAACCGTATATGTTCCAACCCCATGGATAGAGATGAACACCTTGGTCGCCTTAGAAAGACCTTTTTAAATCAGGGCTACCATCCAAGAACAATTGAAAACCAAATTACAAGAGCCACCAGAATATCAAGGAATCACCTGCTACATTACAAAGCTAAAGAAGAAAATAACCGGGTGCCTCTAGTGGTCACCTACAATCCAAATCTGGAGGTGCTAAGGGGAGCTGCACGGAAACTACAACCTTTACTACAAAAGATGCCCGATTACAATCCATATTTCCAGATCCCCCTCTACTGTGTTTTAGGCAGCCCCCAAATCTAGAAGCATCATTGTCAGAAGTTCCCTGTCCTCCCCAACAGCGGCAGGAACCTCTCCTTGCAACAAGAAGAAATGCAAAACTTGTCCATTTATAATGACCACGGACAAGATAAAGATCCCCAACTCCCATCGGGACTACAAGATACCAGGTACTTTCAGCTGCATCACATCTAATGTGGTGTACCTAATTATATGTACTAAATGTCCAACTGGGGGTCTGTATGTGGGGGAGACCGGGCAAAAACTGAGAACAAGGATGAATTCTCATCGCCACACAATAAGAGAAAAAAGAATGGATCTACCTGTGGCAAAACATTTTTGCTCCCCTGATCATAGCTTGCTAGATATGAAAATACTTGTACTCAGAGGCAATTTCACATCTCTGAGACAAAGAAGAATTTACGAATACAAATTGATGGTGACCTTTGACACTCTTAATGCTGGAATGAACCTATCACATGGATTTATGGCCTACTACATCAATTAAGGAATTTACTCCAAATACCCTGTGAAAACATCACAAAACATTACCAGACCCCAATCAGAGGGTAATAAAACTTTCACACTCCTTATCTATGAACTGTTCCAATATTTATGCTCATCCCTCTGCCATAATGACTATTCTGCTTCACGTCACTTGTCCTACCTATTGCATTTTTTCTGTGCTATTTTGTGTTATAAATATGTGATTCTTCAGATGTTGTATTAGCCTATGCCTGATGAAGAGACCTGAGTAGTCTCGAAAGCTTGCAATTTGTTACCATCTTTTCAGTTAGCCATTAAAAGGTATCAACCACTGAGGACTCTCAACTCTAAATATTTTTCTATCTACTGGCTAACACGGTACAAAGATATACATCTTTACTGTATCAAAATGCAGGAGACAGGCACACACATCCCAAATTACATTTATGCCACAACACTGAGTGGTGAGCAGTCCTGGGAGTTTGAAGGTGATAGTTGTACACACGACTTTCTACTGTTCTTTACCAGCGGGAAATTTTCAGGCTATACATTTATAGCCCACAATGCAGGGCGCTACGATTCTTACTTTATTATTAAGGAGCTGATTTTTGAAAAACTACAGGTAAAGCTGATAGCCCAAGGTGGCCGGCTCTTGTGTGTGATGGTGCCCGATTTGTCTTTAAGGTTCATAGACTCGCTAAATTTTATCCACATGAAGCTCAGTAAATTACCTCAGGCCATGGGCTTTTCAGGTGCCAAAGGTCATTTTCCACACTTTTTTAACACCCGAGAAAACCAAAACTATGCAGGTCCCATACCCGATGTGAAATATTATGGGTTGGAGTACATGGCACCGGATGAGAAGGTAGAGTTCCTGGCATGGCATGAGGGTCAGAAACACACAGTTTTTGACTTCAAGAGTGAACTAAAATCATACTGCAAACAGGATGTTGAAATTTTGAGACGTGCCTGTGAGATCTATAGAGAGCGCATTATGGAAATGACGCTGAAAAGTGTTAAAAAATACTGTGACATTCAAAAAGAAATGGTTGTGGAGAGCAGCTGTATTGACCCTTTTCAATTCATCACCCTGGCCTCTGTATGTATGTCAATGTATCGATTTAAATTTCTACCAGAAAAAACTATCGCCATTTTACCAGGTGATAATTATCACAAGGCGAAAAAGCGCTACTCATCCGCCGCTATACAGTGGCTCATGTATGTAGCGCATACCGAGAACATTGACATTCAGCATGCCTTAAGAGGGGGTGAGAAACAACTCGGTCAATATTTTCTAGATGGTTATGCCTATGTTAATGGTCAGCACATAGCTTTTGAATTTCAGGGCTGTTTTTTCCACGGCTGCCCGTCGTGCTATAATGAGAATGATACAAATAAAGTTACAAACACCACCTACGGTCAATTATATCAAGCCTTTTTAGCTAAAAAGCTCTACCTGCAGCTTGCCGGGTACACCATAAGAGTGATATGGGAGCACGAGTGGCGTGAAATGGTTAAAAACGATTCTAACCTCCAGGCATTTCTCCATCAAATGGATTTCCCCGCTCCCTTAGACCCCCGCGATGCGCTTTATGGGGGTCGAACTAACGCCATTAAGCTCTATCACCAGGTGGAAGCTGATGAGACTTTACATTACTACGACTTCACCAGCCTGTACCCCTTTGTAAACAAAACTAAAACATACCCTGTAGGTCACTCCGACATCATCTATGACAACTTTGGTTTCATTAAAAAATACTTTGGCTTAGCTAGAGTCAAGGTCTATCCCCCGAGAGATTTATTTTTTCCCGTTCTACCGGTAAAACTCAACAAAAAATTGATGTTCCCCCTTTGCTATACATGCGCTGTAAATTCACAGGCCGGGGAATGCAGACATAATGATGAAGAACGCTCCCTGACAGTTACCTGGTGCACCATAGAGCTCGAGCTGGCGATAGATAAAGGCTACCGGATCGCCCACATCTATGAAATATGGCATTTTCCAAACACCAGCGATGATCTGTTTGCCCCCTACATTAAATTACACCTTAGGGATAAGCAGGAGGCGTCAGGGTATCCTAGCTGGTGCACTGATGATGCCAAGAAAAAGCAGTACATTGACAATTTTCTTGAAAAAGAGGGTGTGCGGTTACGACCTGAAAATATAGCCGTCAACCCGCTAAAAGGCAGATCTCCAAACTTTTCTTAAATTCTTTATGGGGGAAGTTTGCTCAGCGGGCCAATCTACCAAGCACCAAGATTGTTAGGGATCCTGATGAGCTTTTTAGGTATCTCTTCCTGCCCTACTATGACATTTCTACGCTGGATTTTATCGATGATGAAACCGCAACCATTAACTGGAAATATGCGGAAGGGCACCACACAGTCAGTAAAAACAGAAACATCTTTATAGCCTGCTTTACCACCGCGTATGCGCGGCTAGAGCTCTATTCTCTGCTGGACAGGCTACAGGAGAGGTGCCTTTATCACGACACAGATTCAGTCATTTTTGTGCCCAGGGAAGCTGAGTGGCAGCCGCCTCTAGGCGATTACCTGGGGGAATTGACGAGTGAGATACCCGAGGGCACATACATCACAGAGTTTGTTTCTGCAGGGCCCAAAACTTACGGGTACAAGCTCAACACAGGGAAAACTGTCTTAAAAGTGAAGGGAATAACGCTAAATGTTGGTAACTCTCAATCTATCAATTTTAGCAGTCTGAAAGATCTAGTTCTGGACTACCCCCGTAATTCAGCCCCTGAAACTCAGAAGCGCATCGTCGTACAGCAACAGGGCATTGTGAGAGATAAAAAATATTGGAATATTGAATCCCGTATCCTACAAAAGACCCAGAAGTGTGTCTACACAAAGCGCCGACTATTAGACGAATTCACCACCCTGCCGTATGGCTATTAGCACAGTATTGTGATGGATATGCGGCTACAACACCCGCTCTCGTGCATTCTAGCGGGGCCGTCTAATTCTGGAAAGAGTTATTTTGTAAAACAAATGCTGTATAATATTGAAAGAAAAATATTTAGAGTTGAGAGTCCTCAGTGGTTGATACCTTTTAATGGCTAACAGAAAAGATGGTAACAAATTGCAAGCTTTCGAGACTACTCAGGTCTCTTCATCAGGCAAAGACTAATACAAAATCTGAAGAATCACATATTTGTACACAAAGCAGCACAGAAAAAATGCAATAGGTAAGACAAGTGACGTGAAGCAGAATAGTCATTATGGCAGAGGGATGAGCATAAATATTGGAACAGTTCATAGATAAGGAGTGTGAAAGTTTTATTACCCTCTGATTGGGGTCTGGTAATGTTTTGTGATGTTTTCACAGGGTATTTGGAGTAAATTCCTTAATTGATATAGAGCGTCATAAATCCGTGTGACAGGTTCATTCCAGCATTAAGAGTGTCAAAGGTCACCATCAATTTGTATTCGAAAATTCTTCTTTGTCTCCGAGATGTGAAATTGCCTCTCAGTACAAGTATTTTCATATCTAACATGTTATGATCAGGGGAGCAAAAATGTTTTGCCACAGGTAGATCCATTCTTTTTTCTCTTATTGTGTGGCGATGAGAATTCATCCTTGTTCTCAGTTTTTGCCCGGTCTCCCCCACATACAGACCCCCAGTTGGACATTTAGTACATATAATTAGGTACACCACATTAGATGTGATGCAGCTGAAAGTACCTGGTATATTGTAGTCCCGATGGGAGTTGGGGATCTTTATCTTGTCCGTGGTCATTATAAATGGACAAGTTTTGCATTTCTTCTGGTTGCAAGGAGAGGTTCCTGCAGCTGTTGGGGAGGACAGGGAACTTCTGACAATGATGCTTCTTAGATTTGGGGGCTGCCTAAAACACAGTAGAGGGGGATCTGGAAATATGGATTGTAATCGGGCATCTTTTTGTAGTAAAGGTTGTAGTTTCCGTGCAGCTCCCCTTAGCACCTCCAGATTTGGATTGTAGGTGACCACTAGAGGCACCCGGTTATTTTCTTCTTTAGTTTTGTAATGTAGCAGGTGATTCCTTGATATTCTGGTGGCTCTTGTAATTTGGTTTTCAATTGTTCTTGGATGGTAGCCCTGATTTAAAAAGGTCTTTCTAAGGCGACCAAGGTGTTCATCTCTATCCATGGGGTTGGAACATATACGGTTGTATCTGATGGCTTGGCTGTAGACAATAGAGTTTTTTATGTGTTTTGGATGGAAACTGTCCCATTTAAGGTATGTTGGACGGTCGATTGGCTTCTGATACAGGGATGTCTCTATTTCATTGTTCTTTAGCTTAATGATGGTGTCCAAAAAGTTAATTTCAGTGCTGGAGTAGTTGAGTGTTAAGTTGATGGTGGGATGAAATTGATTGAACTGTTCATGGAACGTCTTTAGCTGTTGCTCAGACTCCATCCAGATGATTAAGATATCATCAATGTAGCGGTAGTAGGCCCGAGGCCTGATGGGACATGAGGACAGAAAGTCGCTTTCAAGCTTGGCCATGAAAAGATTTGCATACTGAGGAGCCATTTTACTTCCCATAGCTGTGCCAGTCTCCTGTAAATAGATCTTGTTGTCAAATTCAAAGTAATTGTGGATGAGGATGAATTTTGTGAGTTTCACCACAGAATCAGCATCATTCGCTGTGTTTTTCATGAAGTCTTTGCAGGCATTTAATCCATCCTGGTGTGGGATATTAGAGTACAAGGATTCCACATCCATGGTGGCCAGGATGGTTCCTTCTGGTAGAGGACCTATTGCTGCTAGTTTATTCAGTAGGTCAGTTGTGTCCTGAATGTAGCTGGGTGTATCCTTTACCAGGGGTTTAAGAATGCCCTCTACCCATCCAGATACCTGCTCAGTAAGGGTGTCCACACATGAAATAATCGGCCTCCCTGGATTTCCGGCTTTGTGGATTTTGGGAAGCATGTAGAATGTCCCTGTTCTTGGACTCTCTGGTATCAGGTCATCGGCTCTTATGGATTTGTCAGACAGACAAGATACCAACTTGCTTAGTTCCTTGTAATAGTCCTGTGTAGGGTCCGACTCCAGTTTTCTGTAGTAGCGTGTGTCCGTAAGTTGTCTGTTTGCTTCCTTCATATAGTCTGATGTGTTCATCATGACTATTGCACCTCCCTTGTCAGCAGGTTTAATGATGATTTCTTTGTTGGTTTTCAGAGACTGTATAGCCTTTCTCTCCTGGGCACTGATGTTGGATGCTTGTCTCCTGTTGGTGTCTATGATGGTGGATTTTATCAAATATCTGAATGAGTCTATATATTTATCCAAATGAGGGTTGCGTCCAGGAGGAGGTGTCCAGTCTGACCTCTTCTTGGTTGTTGGGATACCTTTTCCTTCAGTCCGAGTGTTTTCTGAATCTTCTGTATCATTGAAGTATTCCCTCAGGCGCAGTCTCCTGAAAAAATGTTCCATATCACTGCAGAGTTCAGTTTTATCCAGGGCCTTAGTAGGACAAAATGAGAGTCCTCTAGAAAGCACGGCCAGTTCCACCTTGTTGGGTTTGTAATCCGAGAGATTGATGACACAGTTAGATGCTTTTGTGTCTGGAATGGAGTGGTTGTCAGAGTTGTCAGGTTTTGGCTTTGTTTTGGATCTGTTTGTATAGAGTCCGGAATTGAGACGCAATCTGTGTAGTTTCTTTTCTTTGTTATGAATCAGAAAGGTCCGTAGTTTGTTGTAGTATTGTTGTAATTTTTGTTCTGTGGTTTCTGTAAGTGTTTTCCTTCCATCCAAGAACAATTGAAAACCAAATTATAAGAGCCACCAGAATATCAAGGAATCACCTGCTACATTACAAAACTAAAGAAGAAAATAACCGGGTGTCTCTAGTGGTCACCTACAATCCAAATCTGGAGGTGCTAAGGGGAGCTGCACGGAAATTACAACCTTTACTACAAAAAGATTCCCGATTACAATCCATATTTCCAGATCCCCCTCTACTGTGTTTTAGGCAGCCCCCAAATCTAAGAAGCATCATTGTCAGAAGTTCCCTGTCCTCCCCAACAGCTGCAGGAACCTCTCCTTGCAACCAGAAGAAATGCAAAACTTGTCCATTTATAATGACCACGGACAAGATAAAGATCCCCAACTCCCATCGGGACTACAAGATACCAGGTACTTTCAGCTGCATCACATCTAATGTGGTGTACCTAATTATATGTACTAAATGTCCAACTGGGGGTCTGTATGTGGGGGAGACCGGGCAAAAACTGAGAACAAGGATGAATTCTCATCGCCACACAATAAGAGAAAAAAGAATGGATCTACCTGTGGCAAAACATTTTTGCTCCCTGATCATAACATGTTAGATATGAAAATACTTGTACTGAGAGGCAATTTCACATCTCGGAGACAAAGAAGAATTTTCGAATACAAATTGATGGTGACCTTTGACACTCTTAATGCTGGAATGAACCTGTCACACGGATTTATGACGCTCTATATCAATTAAGGAATTTACTCCAAATACCCTGTGAAAACATCACAAAACATTACCAGACCCCAATCAAGGGTAATAAAACTTTCACACTCCTTATCTATGAACTGTTCCAATATTTATGCTCATCCCTCTGCCATAATGACTATTCTGCTTCACGTCACTTGTCTTACCTATTGCATTTTTTCTGTGCTGCTTTGTGTACAAATATGTGATTCTTCAGATTTTGTATTAGTCTTTGCCTGATGAAGAGACCTGAGTAGTCTCGAAAGCTTGCAATTTGTTACCATCTTTTCAGTTAGCCATTAAAAGGTATCAACCACTGAGGACTCTCAACTCTAAATATTTTTCTATCTACTGGCTAACACGGTACAAAGATATACATCTTACTGTATAATATTGAAAGTAATTTTTCTCACAAGCCGGATAATATTGTTTGGTTTTATTCATGCTGGCAGAAACTATATGATGAAATCTCTCTCTCTTTTCCCAACACCAGATTTGTGGAGGGTTTGCCGAATACATTCGTAGATGACGAATTATTCCCACCGGACAAGGTGAATTTGGCGATTGTTGTTGATCTCATGGATAGTGCTAGCGAAAATTGCGAGATAGAAAAAGCGTTCACCAAGTATGTGCACCACAGAAATCTCAGTATTTTCTACCTGGTACAAAACATATTTTGTCAGGGTAAGAAAAGCCGCACCATAAATTTAAACACAAAGTACATGGTTCTTTTTAACAATCCACGAGATAAATTACAAATTTTAACACTAGCTCGTCAGATGTATCCTGGAAAAACACGTTTTTTCCTTGAAGCATTTGAGGATGCTACGCGGGAGCCTTATGGGTATTTGCTGGTCGATTTGAGAGCTAATACACCGGAGGATCACCGCTTACGGACGGGGTTGTTTCCACCGGCGTTGCCAGCTGTCTATGTGCAGAAGAAAACCGCATCTAAAAAGTGAATTTTATGCGGGCTCGCACATTCCACGCTGTGTGCGTTGTGCTGTAAAGATGTCCGAGAGACTCCGGCGTAACTGGGCTCTCTTAAAAACACTGGTGAAGGCAACCCCATCCGTCCGGAAATCTATTTTGCGCAATGCGAGCGTGGATTTAATCACCGCTATAGGTGAGATTGCTTTAAACATCTTAAAAGGCAGAATCCCGCTGAAAGAGCGCCAAAAAGGCATCTGAAGAAGTGGCGTAAAGCTATAAGAACCATGAGTGATAGAGCGCAGTCCATAAAGAAAAAGAAGCGAGTACTGAATCAGACCGGTGGCTTTATCGGGCCTCTTTTAGGTTTTGCAATACCCATAATAACGAGTCTGCTCGCGGGCAAATAATGGAGCATGCAGAGAAAATGTATCTAGTCCCCAAACAGA
>JARQOD010000007.1:155439603-155591519 GCA_033576555.1 Oophaga sylvatica
TTAGAACAAGGAAAACTAAGCTAGCAAATTTTTATATTTTTACTCCAAAAGAATAGGCAGTGTTTACAAAAGTATAAAAATACGTTACAAAATGAGACAATTACAATATGTACAGACAATTACAAATAAAACGGGATTAAAAGTGAAAATAAACACTTAAAGTTATCTCAGACCATAGTAATCCGTGTGGTGTTGGGGAAGGAGAGACATCCCAATGCATAGAGTCAGGCTGCACAGCCTCTGGTAGCTAACTCCCCAGGCAAAAAAGACCCCCCTTGTCTGTGCCTCTGAGTTTCATACCCTTGCCCAAAACTAAGGGTCCCCCCGGATGACCTCATGGGGTGAGTGGAGCTATGTAATGCACTCCCCTTTCTACCAGGACTGAAAACTTGCTAAAACCTTATTAAATCCATATCTCGGGCTGGGACCCTCGCAGAGCGACTGCGGGACCATCGCCTATCTTGTTTTGAAATTAGCTTTCTATTAAACCCAAACATGGAGTGGAAGTATGACCTGGTTAAGCAGATACCCGTTTCTTGGATTCTGCTGATGCTGGAATCTAGAAAACTCACTGGGTGGTGGTTCTACTGTTGTAGATGCCAGAAATGTGAGATTCACACCTATATGAATAATTGGTGCCATTATATTTGATCTTTAATCAACACTGTACTAGGACAAAGAAGTCTTGGTTTGCCGTGTGCTTCTTGCACACGGCTGGGGAGCTGCTTACAACACATTCTTGAGGGAGGGGGAAGAGTGGTATAGAATTACGCACTCACACTGAGGGGGCCATGCAGCTGCATGTCTGCATGGAACTTTGTATATACTGTAAACACCTAGTGGGGGGCAGGGCTCTAGCATGTTAGTCACAAAACCATAATGACTATTCTGCTTCACGTCACTTGTCCTACCTATTGCATTTTTTCTGTGCTATTTTGTGTGCTCCCCTGATCATAGCTTGCTAGATATGAAAATACTTGTACTCAGAGGCAATTTCACATCTCTGAGACAAAGAAGAATTTACGAATACAAATTGATGGTGACCTTTGACACTCTTAATGCTGGAATGAACCTATCACATGGATTTATGGCCTATTACATCAATTAAGGAATTTACTCCAAATACCCTGTGAAAACATCACAAAACATTACCAGACCCCAATCAGAGGGTAATAAAACTTTCACACTCCTTATCTATGAACTGTTCCAATATTTATGCTCATCCCTCTGCCATAATGACTATTCTGCTTCACGTCACTTGTCCTACCTATTGCATTTTTTCTGTGCTATTTTGTGTATAAATATGTGATTCTTCAGATGTTGTATTAGTCTATGCCTGAAGAAGAGACCTGAGTAGTCTCGAAAGCTAGCAATTTGTTACCATCTTTTCAGTTAGCCATTAAAAGGTATCAACCACTGAGGACTCTCAACTCTAAATATTTTTCAGTCACAAAACCAAGGAGATGTAGCAGCGCTCAGTGTGCGAGATTGAACAATAAGACTTACGTCATATTTCATGACAAAGATAGTACGTCAGATGTCAGAAAGGGGTTCAAGAAAATAACCTCTTCAAAGAGGAAGAGTGTGGCGACACAGCATTTAATCTGAATTATCCAGACGTATTATTTCATTTAGGCCCTGGGACATGAGCTAGCGACATCCTACTTTGGTTTGATTTGGGGCTATAATTTTCAAGTGCAAGTGAATGAGTTATTGAAAAAAAGGTCTAACACATGAATGACATCTGTTTTTACCTAACTTGTTGCTAGAAAACTAGATCTGAACTGAAAAAGTAAGTTGATGTGTATGCAAAAAGTAAATGCATATTAACACATGACCATTACACAGAAAATCAGGCACAAAAAACAAATGTCCTAAAATAAAACAAATAAAAAAAATTTTTGCAAAAATTGCATGAAGGTAGTAATAATTATAAGGGTATTTAGTAAGCATAATTTTGATCAAAAGAATGTACAAGCCATCCCGCCACGTCAAGGCAACCCTTTGTGGGACAGTCCTACTCTAATATTAAAAACCTTTCCACTTGTCAAGTGACGTAAATGTGAACAAGGCAGAGGGACTGAACCCACCAGTTGAAGCATAGGCCAGACAGAATGGATTTTTCAACTCAGAAACAGGGCGGTCCCACCCTTATATGCACAGAATGCACTCTGAACTACATAGAAAACTAGATCTGAACTGAAAAAGCAAGTTGATGTGTATGCAAAAAGTAAATGCATATTAACACATGACCATTACACAGAAAACCAGGCACAAAAAACAAATGTCCTAAAATAAAATAAATATTTTTTTTTTTTCAAAAATTGCATGAAGGTAGTAATAATTATAAGGGTATTTAGTAAACATAATTTTGATCAAAAGAATATACCAGCCATCCCGCCACGTCAAGGCAACCCTTTGTGGGACAGTCCTACTCTAATATTAAAAACCTTTCCACTTGTCAAGTGACGTAAATGTGAACAAGGCAGAGGGACTGAACCCACCAGCTGAAGCATAGGCCAGACAGGATGGATTTCTCAACTCAGAAACAGGGCGGTCCCACCCTTATATACACAGAATGCACTCTGAACTACATAGAAAACTAGATCTGAACTGAAAAAGTAAGTTGATGTGTATGCAAAAAGTAAATGCATATTAACACATGACCATTACACAGAAAACCAGGCACAAAAAACAAATGTCATAAAATAAATAAAAAAAAAAATTTTAAAAAATTGCATGAAGGTAGTAATAATTATAAGGGTATTTAGTAAACATAATTTTAATCAAAAGAATGTACAAGCCATCCCGCCACGTCAAGGTTCCCTTGACGTGGCGGGATGGCTTGTACATTCTTTTGATCAAAGTTATGTTTACTAAATACCCTTATAATTATTACAACCTTCATGCAATTTTTGCAAAAAAATTTTTTATTTATTTTATTTTAGGACATTTGTTTTTTGTGCCTAACTTGTTGCTAGTAGAATCATAGGAAACCATCTGATTTTTTTGGAATATGAGAAAGAAAGATGGCATGTGAATGGTGAATATGGACATGGGATGTAAAACACACCATCACATAGATGAAAAACAATATATTTTTTGTGTATGCAAACATATATTGATGTGTGAATATGGCCTCAGTAAATACTTGCATTTCAATTAATAATGCAGAGGCATCTTTTATGTTAAATTCATCTTTAATTCCTGCTGGAAATACAGAAATGAAAGAACAAGTTGGTGTTTGTATTCTCCTTGAAAATAGGATGCTTCTCTATATACTGCTCAAAAAATAAAGGGAACATGTTGTGAATGGACTTAAGATGAGTTCTGAGCAGAGGCTCCCTCTGGTGGTTACAAGCGGTACTGGACTGTCTAGTGAAGATTGTGAGGATTGGGAATCAGGTGTTACTGACTGGTCTTATATAAGGGAGTCACCTTCCCATCAGGGTTGCCGGTGATCAATTGTTCTGGTCTCAATCCTTGATTCCTGTTTCCTTTGTAGCCTGCTGTTTCGTGTCTGCATCTCCTGCTAACAGATAAGACATTTTCTTCTTTTTGCTTTTGTGCTTGATTTTTGCATTTTGTCTTGCACTTCTGTGGGGGCCTTCTGGGTCCCCTCCGGGGGCTTTTGCCCTCTCAGTTTTGTTCAGCCACTGATGTTTGTACATTTGCTTTTTCCAGTTTTTTCAGTGGCTGCTGTTTTGATTTTGTTACACCAGAGAACTAATTTAGGTGGTAGAGGTCGTGTGATCTCAGGTGTTTTTGAAATTAGTACAGTTGGTGCTTTTCAGGGTTTTTTGGGATTGCAGTAAGTGCCCTTCCTATCCTTTTCTATTTAGATAGTTTGGGCCCCAACGTTTGCTCATACTATTTTCTGTCTGTGTCAGTATTTCTTCTTGTCTAACCGCCATTACATGTTTGGGGGCTTTCTATGTTCTTTGGGGATCTGCTCCGGGGCAGATAGCTTTCCTCTTTCTATCTTTAGGTATAGTTAGTTTCTCAGGCTGTGACGAGGCGTCTAGGACCAACGTAGGAACGCTCCACGGCTGCCTCTAGTTGTGGTGGTTAGTCAGGGTACTGCAATCTCATAGATTCCAACTGCTCTGGTGTATTGCCTTTTTTACCTGCACTCCTCAGCTACCGAATCATAACAGGAACACTTAAACAGAATATAACTCCAAGTAAATCAAACTTCTGTGAAATCAAACTGTCCACTTATGAAGCAACACTGATTGACAATCAATTTCACATGCTGTTGTGCAAATGGAATAGACAACGGATGGAAATTATTGACAATTACCAAGAGTCTGGAGACGCCGTGGAGAGTGATCTGCTGCCTGGAACATCCTTCAGCATGACCGGTTTGGCAGTGGGTCAGTAATGGTGTGGGGTGGCATTTCTTTGGAGGGCCGCGCAGCCCTCCATGTGCTCGCCAGAGGTAGCCTGACTGCCATTAGGTACCGAGATGAGATCCTCAGACCCCTTGTGAGACCATATGCTGGTGCGGTTGGCCCTGGGTTCCTCCTAATGCAGGACAATGTCAGACCTCATGTTGCTGGAGTGTGTCAGCAGTTCCTGCAAGATGAAGGCATTGAAGCTATGGACTGGCCCGCCCATTCCCCAGACCTGAATCCGATTGAGCACATCTGGGACATCATATCTCACACCATCCACCAACATCACGTTGCACCACAGACTGTCCAGGAGTTGGCCGATGCTTTAGTCCAGGTCTGGGAGGAGATCCCTCAGGAGACCATCCGCCGCCTAATGAGGAGCATGCCCAGGCATTGTACGGAAGTCATAAAGGCACAGGGAGGTCACACAGGCACGTGGAGGCCACACACTACTGAGCGTCATTTTGACTTGTTTTAAGGACATTACATTCCACTTCAATTTTGTGGGTGACTCCAAATCCAGGCCTCCATTGGTTAATAAATTTGATTTCCATTGATGATTTTTGTGTGATTTTGTTATCAGCACATTCAACTTTGTACAGAACAAAGTATTCAATGAGAATATTTAATTCATTCAGATCTAGGATGTGTTATTTGAGTGTTCCTTTTATTTTTTTGAGCAGTGTATATTCTTGAACTGTTGACTTTAACCCATTATCGACATTGGGCATAATAGTACGCCCATGCTTGACTTCCCCTGTTTGGCATGAGCCAGCACAGTTGCATGTGGTTAACATTGCTGTTAACTCACATAAGCTAATCCCGCCCATCGGTGACCCTGTCACATGATCGCGGGTCACCGATGGGTCGTCATAACAACTAGATGTCTGCAGCTGACCTTTATGATGGTTATTGCCAGATTGCTATGAGCGCCACCCCGTGGTCGGTGCTCATAGCAAGTGTGCATTTCTGCTACACACAGGCAATCTAATAATCGCTAGTGTGTAGCAGAAGAGATTAAAGTATTGCAGCTTTTATTCTCCCATAGACTATTGAAGCATGCAAAAAGTAAAAAAAAAAGTTTTAAAAAATATTTTAAAAATTGTAACTTGTCTTAACCCCTTCATGATGACCCAGCCTATTTTGACCTTAAAGACCTTGCCATTTTTTTTTTTTTTTTTTTCAAAAGCTTTATTGAAGGGTTTTTAACAATTGGGGAAGGGGAAATGTAAAAGCGTTACAAAAGATTTTTCATTAAATGCAAAATGTAATATGTAATAAGGAAATGTTATAACATACTAATCAATAAGCTTATAAACAATACAATAGTATAAACAGTAGCAACAAGAAAGTTTCGTGCCAAGGGAAGAAAGGGGAGGTAAAGAGGGGAGGGAAAGAGGGGAGGGGGGGGATCAAGGAATATTATCATGCCAGTATGACCATTTTTTAGCAAATTTTGAGTAATGGTTGTTAACTAGAGCAAACCTACGTTCGAACGACTCATGTAAAACAATTTGGCTAACCAGAACCTCGAAATTTGGAGGATCCTGATCCTTCCATTTAAAGGCAATGGCCTTTTTTGCTTCTTGCAAAATATGTAAAATCAGTGCTCTAAGACCTGGGTCAAATAATTCTAAGTCAAATGATACTAATGCTAACTGTGGGGTAAGGTTGATGGTTTGTTTTGAAACTTTATTAATCAACGTTGAAATTTGTGACCAGAATGATTGTAGGGAGGGACAAGCCCAGAACATGTGGGTCAGAGTTCCTTAAGGCCACAGTTCTTCCAACATAAGGGTGAGTTAGAAGAATTAACGTGAGCTAACTTGGAAGGAGTATAATACCACCTTGTGATAACTTTTGAGTAAGATTCGTGAAGTGACATGGAAACATTGGAAGCATATGTATAAGACAGGGCGTTCTCCCATTTTTCAGGAATAGATGGGATTTCCAGATCTTTTTCCCATTTTTTCATATTAGGACTCGTAGTGAACTCTGTATCGTTGTTGAACCAAGAATAAATATATTTATGACTCCAAAAAACCTTGTGGGAAGGATTATTCAAGAGGTTGACTGAGGCCTCAGAAACCTTTTGACTTTTGGACAGGAAGGGGAGAATTGAATCTTTTAGGACCAAAAATTCTAAAAACATATGTGACGGTAAATTGAATTTCTCTCTCAAGTTATTGAATGACAAAAATTGGTCGTTATGGGAAATATCTCCTAGGAATTTTATGTTGTGTTGTTTCCAATCTGAAGCTAGAGGATGATTGAGGCTCATGGCGATTGTATGGAGTGAGATCCTTTCTTTGACTTTACGACTATGAGTGTTGGATTTAATACGGTGAAGTTTTTTCCAAGCTTGGAAGGCGGCTGAAAAAATAGGGTGTGGATTTAAGGTTAGGTCACCTCCTGACATAGATTTAAAAATTAACTGACTAGGGTGTTTGTTATTATTCAGGGCGATTTCCAAATCCATCCAAGCAGGGTAGTCAGAGGAAAGGATCCATTTTTGACTCTGTTTAATAAGAATTGCGTGGTAATGAGCTATTAGATTTGGAAAACCTAGTCCTCCATGAATTTTGTTTTTGTATAGTGTGCTACAAGCAATTCTGGCTCTTTTATTATTCCATATGAAAAGATTTATAGATTTCTGCAGGAGCGTGAGGTGAATTGTTGGTATTAGGACAGGAATAGATCTCAAGATATATAGGATTTTAGGGAGAATGTAGCATTTGATCGTGAGATTCCTACCCCACCATGACAATTCTTTATTTTTATAGGAATGTAAATCTCTAGTGATTGTTTCTGAAAGAGTCTTCATATTCGATTGAACCAGTGAGTCGATGTTGTTGGGGAGATTGATACCTAGGTACGTAAATTCATGATTGGCCCAACTAAATGAAGAAATAGCTTCTAACTTTCTTTTGAGTGGATCTGACAGGTTAAGCGGAAGTAGTTTGGATTTAGCAGAATTAATTTTAAAGTTGGAGAGTTTTGCGAAATAATCAAGACATTTTTGGACTTCTATCAACGAATTAATTGGATCGGTCAGGGAGAGGATGATATCATCAGCGAAGAGACTGATTTTTAAATGGCGAGTGGGAGTAATAATACCTTTTATGAGGTTGTTTTGTCTAATAGATTGAGCCAGTGGTTCCATTGCCATTATGAAAAGTAAAGGGGAGAGGGGGCATCCTTGTCTGGTACCGTTAGAGATAGGGAAAGGATTAGAAATATGGTTATTAGAATAAATTTTTGCCTTGGGGTTTTTGTAAAGAGCCATTATTGAGGAGATGAAGAGATCATTGAGTCCAAATTTTTTCAGTGAAAGTTCTAAAAAGGTCCAATTAAGACGGTCAAAGGCCTTTTCGGCATCAAGAGAGATGAGGATGGCGGGGATTCTTTGTTTGTTGATGAATTTAATAGAGTTAATCGCTCTCCTAGTACCGTCCGCCGAAAAACGTCCTTTTACAAAACCCAATTGATCGTCCTTAATTAGAGATGGGAGAATTAAATTAAGTCGATTTGCAAGCATTTTGGAGTATAATTTGATGTCCGAATTGATTAGGGAAATGGGTCTGTGGTTTGCGGTACTGTCCAAATTTCCTTTCTGTTTGGGAATTAAAACGATGGTGGCCTCCAGCATTTCTGCTGGGAAGGAACCAGAGGTTGAAGCCATATTAAATATCTCCGTTAGATGAGGGGATAGAATGTTTGAAAAAGATTTATAATATTCATTACAAAAGCCATCTGGACCTGGCGATTTAAATAATTTCAGTTGGGCAATGGTATTTTCAATTTCTTGAGATGTGAAAGGGACTGTAAGAGAATCAAGGTCCTCACTCTTAATTTTAGGTAACTTTATTTTAGAAAAGTAGGATTGAATTGAATCCTTTAAAATGGTTGGATCTTGGATATTTGGGTCTAAGTTATATAGGTCGCTATAGAATTTAGCGAATTCTTCCACTATGTCTTGTGGGTGGGAAAGAGAAATGCCTTTGTCATTGACAATTTTGTTGATCCTACTATTAATGCGATTACTTTTTAAACGGCTAGTCATGTACCTGTTAGGTTTATTGACAGAGGTATATGACTTGTATTTTCCGGCTTTAATAATTGAATCATATTGGGAAAAAATTACGGATCTTAGTTCCTGCCTGAGAGAAAAAAGTTCATCTTGTAAAGATGTAGATGGAGTAGAGAGACTGAGTTGCTCGTATTCCTTATTTTTAATTTTATTCTGTAAGTCGGTAATTTTATTCCTATTTTCTTTTTTAATTTTGGATGATAAATACATAATTTCTCCTCTAATTACCGCTTTATGAGCGCACCACTTTATAAAAGGGCTAATAGAGTCCGAGTTGTTTTCTTTAAAGTAGTTCTTCAGAGCAGTTTCAATTACAGCTTTGTGGGAGGGATGATTAAGAATATTCGTATTGCATCTCCATAAGGAGCTATTTTTTAGAGGAGGGCCAAGGGAGACTACCCCAGTGACCGGGGAGTGATCCGAGATAGATCTATTTCCAATATAAATTTTTTTAAATTTAGGGAGAGTAAACACATCTGTTAATATGAGGTCGATACGGGATGCAGATTGATGAGTATTAGAGAAGTGTGAGTACTCTATAGAAGAGCTGTTAAGGCACCTAAAGGTGTCAAAGAGTTCGTTATTGTAGATCCAATTGTTAATAGTTCCAGAGTCAGGTCTATTCGGGGAGGATGAGTCTAGTTTTTTGTCGGGTACCGCATTAAAATCTCCCAATAGAATCAGGTCTCCTTTTTTGAGGGAATCTATTTTCTTCATAAGTTTATTCAGGAATCTGGTCTGTCTCACGTTGGGGGCATAGAGGTTTACCAGAGTGGTGAGAGTATTGTTAATTTTGCAAATCAATATATGATATCTGCCATTAGGGTCTGGGAACTCTTCTATGAATTCGAACGCAATGGAATTTTTTATAATTCTGGCAACACCTGCTTTCTTTTTCTTGCCACTAGCCTCATAGACATATGGGAATTTATTATGAGAAAATTTAGGGTGATTATCAGATATGAATTTGGTTTCCTGGATACAAATGACGTCAGAGTTTGATTTTAGCATTTCAATCCATAATGAACATCTTTTTTGAGGACTGTTCAGACCTCTTACATTGTAGGTCATAATTTTTGTCATGATTAATGAAGTAAGGAGTAAGGTAGGAGGGAAAGGAAAAAATTATTGGCACAAACTTCTTTAAACGAACTGGTAAGCTATAACTATTTACACTAATATTTAGAATGGAGATGGAGAGGGGATATTATATCCTCAAGATAAAGAAGAAGGAAAGGATGGGGTTAGGAAAAACTGGCACAAGGATTTTCTTTTTCCTCCCTTTTTGACCAACTTCGACTGTGTCAAAAAAGGAAGGTTTTATTCAGTAAATACAGTTTAGAACAAATTATAACCGAGACAAAAGGACAAATGTCCACAGGAACTACACTAAAAAGTGTGTTCTTCTAATCTATGGGGAAATAAGACAGGAAAGACATTCGTGCTTCCCCGAGGAAGCAACCTAAACATAAGATATCATGGTATAAGGAGAAAAAACCAAAACATTTGGTAACAGTAAGACAAATATCTATACATACTTTAAGAGGATAAATAGAGATACAGAACTAAGTCTAAGATATTCAATTTATGCACAAAGGTAACGCAAAAGGTGACCTCGGGTATGACTATTATGGACCAATCGATCAGAGGTACAAGGATGGGGGGAGATACCAAGAGATTTCAAGAAACTATTTCCTTCCTTCGGGGATAAAAGAACATGAGTTTTTCCCTTTACATTAACCAAGAGTTTGAGAGGAAAGCCCATTTGTAGGGAACATTATTATCACGAAGAAGGGAAGTAATAGGGTTGAAATTTCTCCTGCCCTCAAGCGTTTCTTTGGATAAATCCGCGAAAAGCTTGAGATGAGAGTACTGATCAGGAAAACCTTTTTCGTTTTTGAAGGAATTCATGATTTGTTCCTTTACGTGATAAAAATGAACCCTCATAATTGTGTCTCTTGGGAGATCTTTTGCAATGTTTGTGGGTTTAGGAAGGCGGTGTATCCTGTCGATGGTAAGTTCGCCTTTGGAAAGATTAGGCAGGATCTTTTTAAACAGCTTAGTAGTATAATCTAATAAGTTGGCGGGGGAGACATCCTCAGAGATGCCTCTGATTTTGATGTTGTTCCTCCTGCTCCTATCCTCTATATCCGCCAATTTATTTCTAAGTCTAGTAATCTCTGAGTGGGCATTTTTGTTTTCAGTAGTCAGAGAATCCATTTTCTTTTCCAATGCCTCAATCCTTGATTCGTGGTTGTCTAACCTCTTATTGAAGATTTCAAATGTATTTTGAAATATTTCGTTTTGTTTTTTGAGATCCTCACTTATACGTACGCCAATCCTATCTGTTAGAATGGAAAGAAGAGACTCCATTGAACCAAAATCCGTCTGAATCTTATCAATGGATATATCATCTCTCTTTTTTGAAATGGGTTTATTCGGACTAGAGTTTGGGGAAATGTCTTCCGATTCTTCCTCTGATGAATTATGAAAGGAATAGTATTTTTCCCCACTCGCACCTGGATTTTTCCGTTTAGCGGAAATTGAAGTATCCATGGAGTCTGCGGAGCTGAGAGGATTGGCGGAGGCACGATAAAGATCTCCAGAAGGGATACTTTTTTGGGATCTAGACATAGATGGCTTGTTGTGGCTATGACAAGTTGGCAAGGTATCTCCTTTAAGAGGGGATCTTGACTTGTAGGGACTCAATTGATTGATTGAATCCATTGAGGGAGAGCGGTTTATCCCTTTATATTTTGATTGGGATATTGATGGCTGTTGTTTCTGAGAAATAGGTTTAGAAATAGTTGTTTTTGAGTTTTTATGACTCATTTTAGGACGAGATTGAGTGAAGTGAGAACAAGTTTTGACACACAACACAAGAGGTACAATCCTGAGTATAATCACAGATATAGGATTGGTGGCTCAATTAGAGAAATTAGATGTTGTAAGAGATAAAACTACTTGTTATAATGAAAGCAGTTGAGGTGGAGGAGAGAAGGAGCTGTTACAGGTAATACCCTAACAGGCGAGCAATGGTGCAAAATAGTGAGATTAGCCGACTTTTGTAGGAACTGTTAAGAGGCGAACGGGGGCTTAATGGCTTTTGGATACAATAGCTTAGAAAAATTGAATTTCACCCCTAGCGACCTTTAGGTGAGCTGCAACAACAATAATTCCTTTATCAAATTTACGTGGCTAATGTGGCGGTATGGATAGGGTCACTGCTGCAGGAATAAGGTAGTATCTGCACTATATACCAAATAGATAATACAAAATGCAAAATCTGCAATGCGATCTGAGTTTTGTATTACAGCCGCAGCTACACCCAAAGGAGACAGTATAATGTATGACGGTATTACAGGGTTTGATATGGAACCTTTTAAATGTATGCTCCTGAACCAAAGACAAAATGACCAGATATGAAGACTTTTATAAGCCTGATTAGAGTCCCTTTTTTTTTTTTTTATTAAGATCAGCAAGTTCTGCAGCACCTGCTGCTGCTGGAAACACCAAATGGCAAAATGTGATGTGAATGATGCCAGGAGAATCACTTAAGAGCCACTTCAGTGGCAATTCAGAGCCGGCACTTTTCCTCTGTCACTGACTCCGTAGCAGAGCGGAGATAAATTTACAAAGAGGGGAGGATGTTATGGAGTGACAGTCTCCCTGAAGGCGAGCGCTGAACTTCACTCACCGCCTGAATACTCAAGAATCCTCTGTGACAATACAACAGACAGAGAGGGTCGTTACCACGGAAACCTGGGAGAGCTACTTCAGAGCTGGATCAGAGCCGGCTCCTCCTCCGTTGCCACTCCCCTTCCTGCAGCGTGGAAAGCTTCCAAAGGAGGGGAGGATGTTGTGGGATGCCTGACACTCCAAGCACAGGCACTGTAAGCTCTAAAAAGTCACAGCAGAAGGGGAGGGGATCCTCACTCACCGGCGCTGTATCCGGGAATCTTCAGCAGCGTCACAGTACTGGAGAAGACAGGCAGAAGAGGTTGTTAACGCAGGAGCCTGATGGAGCCGCCTCAGAGCCGGAACAGAGCCGGCTCTTCTCCTGCAATGCCGGGAGGCTTCCAAAGGAGGGGAGGATGCTTTTGAGAGATCAGGTCTCCCTGCTGACAGGCACTGCGGGCCCGAAGTGCTGTAGAAGAGGAGCTGGAAGAATGGGACACCAGACCAGTCCCAGGCGATCCTAGAGGAATCAGTCACAGAGCCGAGGATTTATCTTCTGTGTAGCGGTGCTACACTACGCTGGAGAAAAGATTCGGGAGGAGGGGAGGACAGGACACATCCAGACGACTACTTCTCCTCGTCGCCTGCCGCCAGAAGCACTCCCACCACCCTGCTTGGAAGCGGTAAGTAGAGAACGGGGACCGGGGCTCCCTGGAGACTGCCGGAGGGGGGAGCTGTATGCCGGGACAGAAAGTTAGGCGAGGAATCCCCCGGAAACCAACGGGGGAGTCAGTAGGCCTGCGGATCCCCAGAACAAAGTTATATATTGGCTCCTATAGGGCAGCGATGAGCGCCGGGCTCCTAGATATTGTTGCGGCTGATGGCCCTGATAGAGCGGGGATCGGGGCTGCAGGGAGACCAGGCCCGTAGAGCAGTGCGGCCTCTTACCTGCAATCTCCCGTTCAGCACGGGGGAATGGACTTCTGTCGGCCCGATCCGCCGATCCCGCTGTGGATAGAGGTGGTGTTGCTGGTAGGGCTTTTTACCAGGGTGATGATGTTCCTTGGAAGTTTTCTTCAACCCCCTCGGTGTCTGTGAGGATGATGATGATCCACGATGTAGGCCTGTGGGCGCCTGGAAGGCCGCAGGCCTGCGGCCTAGTCACACTTTGTGCTGCTGATTAAAAGTGTTTGTAGAGCACCAAAAAGGATGATATTGGTCTCTAAATGTAGATTTCTGATAAAAGATGAGTTCTCCTACTAGGATGGTGTACTTAGATGCTTTTTAGCCGAGATGAAGGTTGATTTTCGAGGAAGCTTCCTCAGAGAGCAAGGGATGCACGTCCTATCTCATGGTGTGCTAAGCCACGCCCCCAAGACCTTGCCATTTTTAACAATTCTGACCAGTGTCCCTTTATGAGGTAATAACTCAGGAACGCTTCAACGGATCCTAGCAATTCTGAGATTGTTTTTTCGTGACATATTGGGCTTCATGTTAGTGGTAAATTTAGGTCGATAATTTTTACGTTTATTTATGAAAAAAATGGAAATTTGGCAAAAAATTTGAAAATTTCGCAATTTTCAACTTTTGAATTTTTATTCTGTTAAACCAGAGAGTAATGTGACACAAAATAGTTAATAAATAACATTTCCCGCATTTCTATTTTACATCAGAACAATTTTGGAAAAAAGTTTTTTTTTGTTAGAAAGTTATAAGGGTTAAAAGTTGACCAGCGATTTCTTATTTTTACAACAAAATTTTCAAAACCATTTTTTTAGGGACCACCTCACATTTGAAGTCACTTTGAGGGGTCTATATGGCAGAAAATACCCAAAAGTGACACCATTCTAAAAACTGCACCCCTCAAGGTACTAAAAACTACATTCAAGAAGATTATTAACCCTTCACCGGAACTATAGCAACGTGGAAGGAAAAAATGGACATTATAATTTTTCCAACAAAAATTTTCTTTTAGCAACAATTGATTCATTTTCACACTGCCAACAGGATAAAATGGATCCTAAAATTTGTTGGGCAATTTCTCCTGAGTGCACGGATACCTCATATGTGGTCATAAACCACTGTTTGGGCGCACGGCAGGGCTCGAAACGGAAGGAGCGCCATTTGACTTTTTGAAGGGAAAATTAGCTCCAATCGTTAGCAGACACCATGTCGCATTCGGAGAGCCCCTGTGTGCCTAAACATTGGAGCACCCTCACAAGTGACCCCATTTTGGAAACTAGACCCCCCCCAAGGAACTTATCTAGATGCATAGTGAGCACTTTCAACCCCCAGGTGCTTCACAAATTGACCCGTAAAAATGAAAGTACTTTTTTTTCACAAAAATTTTCTTTTAGCATCAATTTTTTTATTTTCACAAGGGCAGCAGGATAAAATGGATCCTAAAAATTGTTGGGCAATTTCTCCTGAGTACACCGATACCTCATATGTGGTCATAAACCACTGTTTGGGTGCACGGAAGGGCTCGGAAAGGAAGGAGCGCCATTTGACTTTTTGAAGGGAAAATTAGCTCCAATCGTTAGCGGACACCATGTTGCATTCGGAGAGCCCCTGTGTGCCCAAACATTGGAGCACCCCCATAAGTGACCCCATTTTGGAAACTAGACCCCCAAGGAACTTATCCAGATGCATAGTGAGCACTTTTAACCCCCAGGTGCTTCACAAATTAATCCGTAAAAATGAAAAAGTACTTTTTTTCACAAAAATTTTCTTTTAGCATCAATTTTTTCATCTTCACAAGGGCAGCAGGATAAAATGGATCCTAAAATTTGTTGGGCAATGTCTCCTTAGTACACCGATACCTCATATGTGGTCATAAACCACTGTTTGGGCGCACAGCAGGACCCGGAAGGGAAGGAGCGCCATTTGACTTTTTGAAGGGAAAATTAGCTCCAATCGTTAGCAGGCACTATGTCGCTTATGGAAAGTATATTTTGTATGTCAGGTTAGTGTGTAGTGTAGTATACACCACACACACACACCAACAACCTGATGTACACTATATTACACCACACCAACTTGACGTACACTACGTTGGTGTGTGTGGTGTAGTGTACGTCAGGTTGGTGTGTGGTGTAGTGTACGTCAGGTTGGTGTGTGTGTGGTGTAGTATACACCACACATTCACACCAACCTGACGTACACTATGCCACACACACCAACCTGACACACTATGTCAGGTTGGTGTGTGTGGTGTTGTGCATGTCAGGTTGGCGTGTAGTGTATGTCAGGTTGGTGTGTGTGGTGTAGTATACACCACACACACACCAACCTGACGTACACTATGCCACACACACAAACCTGATGTACACTACGCCACACACACCAACCTGACACACTACGTCAGGTTGGTGTGTGTGGTGTAGTACATGTCAGGTTGGTGTGTAGTGTAGTGTACATTAGGTTGGTGTGTGGTGTAGTATATACCACACATACACACCAACCTGACATACACTATGCCACACACACCAACCTGACACACTACGTCAGTTTGGTGTGTGTGGTGTAGTGCATGTCTAGTTGGCGTGTGATGCAGTGTACTGTATGTCAGGTTGGTGTGTGTTGTGTAGTATACACCACACATACACACCAACCTGACGTACACTATGCCACACACACCAACCTGACACACTATGTCAGGTTGGTGTGTGTGGTGTAGTGCATGTCAGGTTGGCGTGTGGTGTAGTGTAGTGTATGTCAGGTTGGTGTGTGTGTGGTGTAATATACATCGCACACACACCAACCTGACGTACACTACGCCACACACACAAACATGATGTACACTACGACACACACACCAACCTGACACACTACGTCAGGTTGGTGTGTGTGGTGTAGTGCATGTCAGGTTGGCGTGTGGCGTAGTGTAGGTCAGGTTGGTGTGTGTGGAGTAGTGCATGTCAGGTTGGCGTGTGGTGTAGTGTACGTCTGGTTGGTGTGTGTGTGGTGTAGTATACACCACACACACACCAACCTGACGTACACTACGCCACACACACCAACCTGATGTACACTTCGCCACACACACCAACCTGACACACTACGTCAGGTTGGTGTGTGTGGTGTAGTGTATGTCAGGTTGGTGTGTGTGTGGTGTAGTGTACGTCAGGTTGGTGTGGGTGAGTTCTGTAGGGGAATGTCAGGATGTGTTTAGTCCACGGACGTGTGATGAATTCTGAAGCATTCATTCAAACACAGTCCAGGTTTGTCAGGACACGTTTCACAATGGAAACAAGTGTTTTTTCTTGTCCCCCTTTTATAGCACACACGGCACCTTTTTCTTATCCCCTCACTGGGAAAATGTTGCCCTGGTACCATGCGGGAAACTTGAGTTCCAGGGGTGCTGGGGCGCGCTCCGTCCTCCTCTCCAAAAATCATGGCCTTTACCACCGCCTCCTGGAACAAGGATGGTGTTGTTGGTCTGGCCTGCACTTCTTGATAGCTCGTATTTGTTATAGAGTGCCATTTGCACAATGTGCACAGCCAGTTTTTTCATACCACACCTTCGTCTTCCGCAAGGCACTATAGGGCTGGAGGACTTGATCAGAAAGATCAACTCCCCCATGTGTTTGTTGTACCCCAGGGCACAGTCCGGTTTGTGGCCCTGTGCTGGGGTACCATGAACGGTGGTGGCCGTGGTGCTGGGACCATGGATTGTGGTCAAGAAAAAGACGTCTCTTTTGTCTTTGAACTTGACCACAAACATGTTGCCGCTACATTGGGCTCAGCTCTCACCCTTTGGGAGAGGCTGCTCAAGTAGCTGCAAAGGGAGACCCCTCTGGTTTCTGTGCACGGTACCGCAAGCGACGGTAGCTCTGGCAGAGAGGGATTGAAATAGTGTGATGCTTGTATAAAAGTTATCAACGTACAGATGGTAACCTTTATCAAGCAGAGGGTGGACCAAATCCCACACTATTTTTCCACTCGCCCCCAGAGCAGGTGGACATTCTGGGGTTGGATCTTGGTGTCCTTCCCTTGATAAACTCTTAAAGCACTGCCACACTTAGGCTAAGTTCACACGTTGTGGAATTGCCGCGGAAATTTCCGCGGCAATCCCGCGCTTCTCTGCCGCGGGAAATACGCATTTTTTTGGTATGCGTATTCCCGCCAGAAACTAGCGTTTTGCAAGTGTAATTAGCTTGCAGAATGCTAGCGTTTTCCTAGCGATCTGTAGCATCGCTGGGAAAACTGATTGACAGTTTGGTCACACGAGTCAAATATAGTGTTTGACTCGTGTGACCAACTTTTTACTATTGATGCCGCCTATGTCGCATCAATAGTAAAAAGATCTAATGTAAAAATAATAAAAAAATAATAAATAATGATATTCTCACCTTCCGGCGGCCCCCGCAGCCTTCCCGCCTCAACGATGCTCCCGTTCCCAGTAATGCATTGCGACAGACCCCAGATGACGTAGCATCACGCGAGACCGCTGCGTCATCTGGGGTGTTCTCGCAATGCATTACTGGGAACGGGAGTGTCGCTGAGAGGCGGGAAGGCTGCGGGGGCCGCCGGAAGGTGAGAATATCATTATTTTTTTATTTTAATTATTGTTTTACCAGGGATATGGTACCCAGGGCCTGGAGGAGAGTCTCCTCTCCTCCAGACCCTGGGTACCATCCGCACATGAACCGCTTACATTCCGCATAGCCACATGCAGAAAGTAAGCGGTTCAATGCATTCCTATGGCGGCGATTCCGCTGAGATTCCGCAAAATTAATGAACATGTTGCTATTTTTTCCGCGAAGCGTTTTTTTCGCGGAAAAAAAAACGCTGCATGTGCACAAAAATTGCGGAATCCAGTTAAATGAATAGGATGCTTAATGCTTTCGTTTTTTCGCGTTTTTGCCGCGGGAAAAAACGTGAAAATTCCTGCCGTGTGCACTTAGCCTTAGCGATCGCACTAGCGATCACGACAACGACTTAACCTGGCGAAATCGCTAGTGCGATCGCTATGTGATCGCTATGTGATCGCTAGTTAGATTCCAAACACAACTCATCAGCGATCTGTGATTCCAAACACATCTCATCAGCGATCTGTATAACGACCTCTGCAGTCGTTGGGAAAACCTAGTCCCACCTGCGATGCTGGTGAAGTCGTTCATAAAGGGTGTCACACTCAGCGATTCAGGCTCACCAGCGGGACACCAACGACCAAAAAACGGCTCAGAACGTTCGTAAGCGATCAATGACATCGCAGCAGGGGCCACATCGCTGCTACATGTCACACACAGTTAAGTCGCTAACGAGATCGCTACTGCGTCATAAATGGTGACACAGTAGCGATCTCGTTAGCGATCTCGCTTAGTGTGGCATACGATTTAAGCTGTGAGTGTACCCTGAGGTACTCTCACACAGCTTGTAGAGTTTTATCCCGTACCTCGCCCTCTTGCTGGGTAGGTACTGACGGAACTGAAGCCTCCCTTTGAAGTGGATGAGGGATTCATTCACACAAATTTCCCTTTCGGGAATGTACACTTCAGCAAATTTGTTGCTGAAGTGTTCGATGACCAGCCAAATTTTGAACCGGGTCATCGCGGGGAAGGCTGTCTGTGTTGTCCCTGAAATGAAGAAACTTATGAATCGCCTCAAAACGTTTGTGAATCATAACCATGCCAAATACTAGAGTTTGATAGAAAATATCAGTACTCCAGTATTGGCGAATTTCTGGTTTCTTCACAATCCCCATGTGAAGGACCAGTCCCCAATATTTCATCTTTTCTACAGAGTCAACAGGACTCCAAGCAGGAAATGATGAATTTGGGTTTTGGGCAAAAAATTGCTGGGCGTATAAGTTTGTTTGTTCCTCCATGAGACTGACGATTGACTCAGAGAAATAGACTATTTCCCTGAAGTTGGCAGTCTCAAACTGGATTCCTGATTCTGGAACAAAATCAGGAATCCGTGGAGCAAAATTTTCAGGGACGGGGGTCCAGGTGGGGGCACTAGTGCTAGGTTGGGCGTGACTAGCACTAGGTTGGGGGAAACTCACAGTTGGCTGTTGGGCTTCCTCCAAGGACTCTAACTTTTCCTCTAAGGCCTCCGGCTCTTCCTCCCTGGGCTCCGGACGGTTTCTTGTCCTGCGACATCTTGGTGTTGGTACGTCTGTGTCACTGGAGGAGGAAGAGGGGGAGGAATAGAGAAAGGTGGTGTCCTCTCCCTCACTATCAGTTTCGGAGGCAGGAAAGGCATATGCCTCCTCAACTGAGTAGACCCTCTGTGACTGGGATGACTTTGATATTGTGTGTGTGGTGTGTGTGCGTGTACAAAATCTAAACTTTATTATAGTGTGTGCGTGTGTATGTGCGAGTGTTTGGTGTAACTTTATACTGCAGGAGGAGGCTGTCAGGTGCGGGGGGCTGTCAGGCGCAGGAGGAGGCTGTTAGGCGTGGGGGGCTGTGAGGCGCAGGAGGAGGCTGTCAGGCGCAGGGGTAGCTGTCAGGCGCAGGAAGAGGCTGTCAGGCATGGGGGCTGTCAGGCGCGGGGGGGCTGTCAGGCGCGGTGGAGCTGTCAGGCACGGAGGCAGGAGGGGAGCAGAGAACGAGCTGTAGATGGAGCAGCAGCAGGTGATCAGCGGGGCAGGGGGTGATCAGCGGAGGCACGGGGTGATCAGTCGTGGCGGAAGGGGTGATCAGCG
Organism: Oophaga sylvatica; assembly: GCA_033576555.1. NCBI lineage: Eukaryota > Metazoa > Chordata > Amphibia > Anura > Dendrobatidae > Oophaga > Oophaga sylvatica. Next base: position 155,459,426 of record JARQOD010000007.1, read on the forward strand.
GAGGCACGGGGTGATAAGCGGAGGCATGGGGTGATCAGCAGAGGCACGGGTAATCAGCGGGGTACGGGTGATCAGTCGGGGGAGGGCAGAAGGGGAGCAGAGGACCAGCTACAGATGTAGCCGGCAGCAGCAGGTGATCAGGGGGAGCAAGGGGTGATTACCAGGGGAGGATGGGGCTGTCAGGTGCAGGTGGGGGCAGGAGGAGAGCACAGGACCAGCAGATGCAGACGAAGGCAGCAGCAGGTGATTAGGGGGGGCAGGGGGTGATCAGGGGGGTGATCACCAGGGGAGGGGGATATCAAATGGAACTGTCAGGCGCGGGGGGGTTTAGGAGGGGAGGAGGGAAGCAAATGGAGCCCGCAGGAGAGGGGGAGATAATACAGCAGCAGAAGATTTAGGTTAGCAGGGGAGATCACCAGAGCAGGTGGTGTTCAGGGGAGACAGGGGGGAGAGAGTGGAGATCGGGGGGGAGTGGAGGACAGGAGGGGTCAGTACCTGTCCTCAGCAGCGGTGGGACAGACAGAGGCTGTGGCGGCGGCAGGCAGCAGCGGGCGGCAGCGGCGGCGATCGCGATCTCTGGGGGGGCAGGTGAACGGTCAGGAACCTCGCTCCTCAGCTTCCACAGATGGGATGAAGCTGAGGAGCAAGGCAGCCATTATTTTACTCCGCCCCTCCACCTCTGATTGGACGGCTAGCGTCACATGAACGCTAGCTCCAATCCGAGCTGAGAGGGGAAAAATAAAGGACAGCATGAGCGATCGTACACCTGGGGGGGCTAAGCCACTCCCCCTGGGGTCAAGTATAGGTTCCCCTGTACCTGCGGGTCGGGTGACCGGGGTCAGTGAACGGTCACCCGGCCCGCAGGAGGGCGATAATTCCATGACACAGGGTATGCGTCATAGGTCGGATTGGCACCGACTTTCATGACGCATACGCTGTGTCACAGGTCGGGAAGGGGTTAAATCTTAAAGATAGAGATTACACCCACTACTCATCAGTTCACAACTCGTATAGTAGAAGTGACTAATTTTTGGTTTGTCATCATTTGCTTAGCTGGGGTCCATCTGCTTCTGTAGGCACTATGACCTGGTCAGACCATGCTCCCATCTTCTTTACATTCCAGCCACCCACGTCTGAACCACGCCCATTGCATTGGCGTTTAAACTCAAACCTTCTTGACATTGACACCAAAAATGCTGAAGAACAAGCCATATCTGAGTTTTTGCATCATCATGGAATGGATGATACCCCCCTCCCCATCCAATGGGAAGCTCTAAAATGCATAACTAGGGGTGGTTGTCCTAATCAAAGAAGGCAGTAGACTTAAGATAGCAAAAACCCATGTGATAGACAATCTTTTAAAGCAAATACATTACCCTGGAAAAATCCAATAAAAAATTGATATACTGATATCTTGCGTAACTCGAACAAGCAAAAAGATGACCTGAAGGGACTTCTAGATCAAAGCTACTCAAAACATAGGGAAAGGTTGCAGCAGCTCTTTTATGAATTTGCAGACACATGTGGTGGCCCTTTAGCTAGAAGCATCCATCCTAAAGCCCCAACAACATTTATCCAATTGATACAGGATGCTACAGCATCTGTAATCAATGAATCCAAACAAATTGCTGAGGCTTTCAAAGAATATTATAACTCTCTGTACAATATTGAGGGCCAATATGTACTTATGTCACCAACCCAACTTCATTTGAAAATTGATCAATACATGAAAGACACTGCTCTGCCCTTAATACTGCATGACACAAAGGCATCTCTAAGAGCAATCATTTGAAGAAGAGGAGGTACTTCAGGTCATCAAAAGCTCCCCATCTAATAAAATACCCAGGTCCAGATGGTTACTCTGCCAAATTTTATAAAACATTTGCTACGCAATTCATTCTTAACCAAAGTATTTAGTTCTGTTTCGACTGAAAACCCTTTTCCCAGAAAAACTCTTGAACTCCGTATTTCTGTTATATGGAAACCTGGGAAAGACCAAACATTATGCTCATGTTACAGGCCAATATCCTCAACTACCATTGATGTTAAACTTTTCTCTAAAATCATAGCGACCAGATTATCCCCCCTGATTATCATGCACATTTGTGCCCCAGAGGGAGGCAAGAGACAACATGATTAAAACGATGCTGCTTATGTCCTATACAAAATTGAAAAAGCTCCCACCATGCATTCTATCGGTTGATACTGAAAAAGCATTTGACCAGGTTAGCTGGACATTTCTACATAGTGCTCTTAAATAAATCAATTTAGGTCCCAAAATTCTCCACAAAATAATGGTTTTATATCAAGACCCCTTTGCCAAGGTCTGTTGCAATGGTACCTATTCAGAATCTTTTGGAGTGTCAAATGGAACAAGACAGGGGTGTCCACTCTCCCTTATTGTGATTGAACATCTGGCAATGGCCTTCTGGAAAAACTCCAATATTCAGGGAATCCCAGTTGGGCATGAATCTCATAAATTGGCGCTATACGCAAATGACCTCCTATTGTACATCACTAATCCTAAAACATCACTGACCTCTATTCTGAAAGAATTTGAGACATATAGTCGACTGAGTAATTTTAAGGTACCGTATATACTCATGTATAAGCCGAGTTTTTCAGCCCCTTTTTTAGGCTGAATAAGACCCTCTCGGCTTATACACGAGTCGTACGCCAGAAAGCTGGCAGGGGAGCAGGAGACATCATACTCACCCTCCTGACATTTGCATATCAGGCTCTGCTACATCTCAGTTCCGGCATCTCTCTTCCTGTCTTCTTCCTGTGTGGTCACATGGTACCGCTCATTAAAGTAATGAATATGGACGTGTTTCCACTGCCATATTCACCTGTTCTTGCTCCACCGCTGCGCTCAGTCTCCTGGGTCCTCTGACTGTGACGTGATTAGTGTGCGTCCTCTGCCTGAACAGTCACTGCAGAGAGGTGGCAACGCTGAGGAGCAGCGGCGAGAGGCGAGTTTGTATTTTTTTTTTAAATCACAGTAGCAGCATTATATGGGGCATATATTAATATGGAGCATGTTATGGGGCTACCATTAACCTTTGTGCAGCATTATGTGGGGCATACAGTACAGACCAAAAATTTGGACACACCTTCGACTATGAAAATTGTGCATTCACACTGAAGGCATCAAAACTATGAATCAACACATGTGGAATTATATACTGGAATGAAACAACTGAAAATGTGTCTTATATTCTAGGTTCTTCAAAGTAGCCACCTTTTGCTTTGATTACTGCTTTGCACATTCTTGCTATTTTCTTGATGAGCTTCAAGAGGTAGTCACTGGAAATGGTTTTCACTTCACAGGTGTGCCCTGTCAGGTTTAATAAGTGTGATTTCTTGCCTTATAAATGGGGTTGGGACCATCAGTTGTGTTGTGCAGAAGTCTGGTGGATACACAGCTGATAGTCCTACTGAATAGACTGTTAGAATGTGTATTATGGCAAGAAAAAATCAGCTAAGTAAAGAAAAATGAGTGGCCATCATCACTTTAAGAAATGAAAGTCAGTCAGTCCGAAAAATTGGGAAAACTTTGAAAGTGTGCCCAAGTGCACTTGCAAAAACCATCAAGCACTACAAAGAAACTGGCTCACATGAGGACCGCCCCAGGAAAGGAAAACCAAGAGTCACCTCTGCTTCGGAAGATAAGTTTATCCAAGTCACCAGCCTCAGAAATCGCAGGTTAACAGCAGCTCAGATTAGCGACCAGGTCAATGCCACATAGAGTTCTAGCAGCAGACACATCTCTACAACAACTGTTAAGAGGAGACTTTGTGCAGCAGGCCTTCAAGGTAAAATAGCTGCTAGGAAACCACTGCTAAGGACAGGCAACAAGCAGAAGAGACTTGTTTGGGCTAAAGAACACAAGAAATGGACATTAGACCAGTGGAAATCTGTGCTTTGGTCTGATGAGTCCAAATTTGAGATCTTTGGTTCCAACCACTGTGTCTTTGTGCGACGCAGAAAAGGTGAACGGATGGGCTCTACATGCCTGGTTCCCACCGTGAAGCATTGGGGAGGAGGTGTGATGGTGTGGGGGTGCTTTGCTGGTGACACTGTTGGGGATTTATTCAAAATTGAAGGCATACTGAATGAGCATGGCTACCACAGCATTTTGCAGAGGCATACTATTCCACCCGGTTTGCGTTTAGTTGGACCATCATTTATTTTTCAACAGGACAATGACCACAAACACACCTCCAGGCTGTGTAAGGGCTATTTGACCAAGAAGGAGAGTGATGGTGTGCTACGCCAGATGACCTGGCCTCCATAGTCACCAGACCTGAACCCAATCGAGATGGTTTGGGGTGAGCTGGACCGCAGAGTGAAGGCAAAAGGGCCAACAAGTGCTATGCATCTCTGGGAACTCCTTCAAGACTGTTGGAAGACCATTTCCGGTGACTACCTCTTGAAGCTCATCAAGAGAATTCCAAGAGTGTGCAAAGCAGTAATCAAAACAAAAGGTGGCTACTTTGAAGAACCTAGAATATAAGACATATTTTCAGTTGTTTCACACTTTATTGTTAAGTATATAATTCCACATGTGTTAATTCATAGTTTTGATGCCTTCAGTGTGAATGTACAATTTTCATAGTCATGAAAATACAGAAAAATCTTTGAATGAGAAGCTGTGTCCAAACCTTTTGGTCTGTACTGTATATTAATATGGAGCATGTTATGGGGCCACCATTAACCTTTGTGCAGCATTATATGGGGTATATATTAATATGGAGCATGTTATGGTGCCACCATTAACCTTTCTTCAGCATTATATGGGGCGTATTTTAATATGGAGCTACTTATGGGGCCAACGTTAACCTTTTTGCAGCATTATATGGGACATATATTAATATGGAGCATGTTATGAGGCCACCATTAACCTTTCTGCAGCATTATATGGGGCGTGTTTTAATATGGAGCATCTTATCGGGCCACCATTTTACTTTTATTAGTTTCTATTTTTGAAATTTACCAGTAGCTGCTGCATTACCCACCCTCGGCTTATACAGGAGTGAATACGTTTTCCCAGGTTTTTTATTGCAAAATTAGGGGCCTCGGCTTATACTCGGGTCGGCTTATACTCAAGTTTATATGGTAAATCTTTCTAAGACAGATTTTGAACATCAATATCCCACAGGAGGAGGCACAATTGTTAAAGGGATTCTTTCCTTTTCATTGGTGTAAGGGTATGTGCACACGTTGCAGATTTGCCTGTGGAATTTTCTGCGCAGATTCTACCTCTCTTGGCAGAAAACACAGGTAAAAATCTGCACGTTTTTGATGCGGATTTTTATGCGTTTTTGTAAGCTAAATAAAGATATGTTAGTTAACAAAACAAAAAAAAATTGTGATGTAATTTCTTTGTCATCCTCTTCTTTTATGAACTCCATTGAACACCATAATATCATCACATACCATGTTCTAAAGTAATGTTTACATACATAAAACAAATATAAGTGAATATCTATAGATAGATAGATCTATCTATAGATTAATCTATAGATAGATCTATCTATAGATAGATAAATATATAGATAAATATATCTATAGATAGCTATATCTATTGATAGATCGATAGATAGATAGCTATATCTAGATAGATAGATCGATGGATAGATAGCTGTATCGATAGATACAGTGGTGGCCAAAAGTATTGGCACCCCTGCAATTCTGTCAGAATTTGCAATCAGTTTCTTCCGGAAAATGATTGCAAACACAAATTATTTAGTATTATTATCTTCATTTAGTTTGTCTTCAATGAAAAAACACAAAAAGAATTGACCTAAAGCCAAATTGGATATAATTCCACACCAAACCTAAAAAAGGGGGCGGACAAAAGTATTGGCACTGTTTGAAAAATCATGTGATGCTTCTCTAATTTGTGTAATCACCAGCACCTGTAACTTACCTGTGGCAACTAACAGGTGTTGGCAATAACTAAATCACACTTGCAGCCAGTTAACATGGATTAAAGTTGTCTCAGCCTCTGTCCTGTGTCCTTGTGTGTACCACATTGACCATGGAGAAAAGAAAGAAGGCCAAAGAACTCTCTGAGGTCTTGAGAAACCAAATTGTGAGGAAGCATGAGCAATCTCAAGGCTACAAGTCCATCTCCAAAGACCTGAATGTTCCTGTGTCTTCCGTGCGCAGTGTCATCAAGAAGTTTAAAGCCCATGGCACTGTGGCTAACCTCCCTAGATGTGGAAGGAAAAGAAAAATTGACGAGAGATTTCAACGCAAGATTGTGCGGATGGTGAATAAAGGACCTCGACTAACATCCAAACAAGTTCAAGCTGCCCTGCAGTCCGAGGGTGCAACAGTGTCAACCCATACTATCTGTCGGCGTCTGAATGAAAAGGGACTGTATGGTAGGATACCCTGGAAGACCCCACTTCTTACCCCGAGACATAAAAAATCCAGGTTGGAGTTTGCCAAAACTTACCTGAGAAAGCCTAAAACGTTTTGGAAGAATGCTCTCTGGTCAGATGAGACAAAAGTCAAGCTTTTTGGGAAAAACCATCAACATAGAGTGTACAGGAAAAAAAAGAGGTATTCAAAGAAAAGAACACGGTTCCTACAGTCAAACATGGCGGAGGTTTCCTGATGTTTTGGGGTTGCTTTGCTGCCTCTGGCACTGGACTGCTTGACCGTGTGCATGGCATTATGAAGTCTGAAGACTACCAACAAATTTTGCAGCATAATGTAGGGCCCAGTGTGAGAAAGCTGGGTCTCCCTCAGAGTTCATGGGTTTTCCAGCAGGACAATGACCCCAAACATACTTCCAAAAGCACTATAAAATGGTTTGAGAGAAAGCACTGGAGACTTCTAAGGTGGCCAGCAATGAGTCCAGACCTGAATCCCATAGAACACCTGTGGAGAAATCTCAAAATGGCAGTTTGGAGAAGGCACCCTTCAAATATCAGGGACCAGGAGCAGTTTGCCAAAGAAGAATGGTCTACAATTCCAGCAGAGCATGGTAAGAAACTCATTAATGGTTACCGGAAGCAGTTGTTCGCAGTTATTTTGGCTAAAGGTTGTGCAACCAAGTATTAGGCTGAGGGGAGCCAATACTTTTGTCTGGCCCATTTTTGGAGTTTTGTGTGAAATGATCAAGGATTTGATTTTTGCTTCATTCTCTTTTGTGTTTTTTCCTTGCAAGCAAATTAAATGAAGATAAAAATAGCAAATAATTTGTGATTGCAATCATTTTCAGGAAGAAACTGAGTATTATCTGACAGAATTGCAGGGGTGCCAATACTTTTGGCCACCACTGTATATCTATAGATAGATGTATTGATAGATAGACATATCGATAGATAGATAAATCTATAGATGGATAGATATATCTATAGATCTATGTATCTATCGATATATCGTTTTGTCTATCGATATATCTATTTACCTATCGATATATCTATTTATCGATCTATCTATAGATATATCTATGAATAGATATATCTATCTATAGATATATCTATCTATAGATATAGTAATCAAAAAGCAGGAACAGCACACCGTTTTCTTGTGAAAGGTAGAGCTAATTTATTAATCCCATAGTGGCGACGTTTCGGTCCTAACAGCACGGACCTTTTTCAAGCAATGAATATGTGCCAGTACAGAGTATTTTAAAGGGTGTACATAATTGCAGCAATAAAGATAAACTTATTTAGAAAACACTGATTCCATTTACAAAAGGACATACAAATAGTACAAAGTTCATATGAACAAACGTTCAATACATAAAGTGCAGTGCAGAGTATGTAAACATTAACCCCTTAACCCCCAAGGGTGGTTTTTTCGTTAATGACCGGGCCAATTTTTACAATTCTGACCACTGTCTCTTTATGAGGCTATAACTCTGGAACGCTTCAACAGATCTTCACGATTCTGAGATTGTTTTCTTGTGACATATTGTACTTCATGATAGTGGTAAAATTTCTTTGATATAACTTGTGGTTGTGGAAATATGGCGAAAATTTTGAAAATGTTGCTATTTTCAAACCTTTAATTTTTATTCCCTTAAAACAGAGAAATATGTCACACAAAATAGTTACTAAATAACATTTCCCACATGTCTACTTTACATCAGCACAATTTTGAAACTATTTTTTTTTGTTACGAAGTTATAAAGGTTAAAAGTTGACCAGCGATTTCTCATTTTTACAACAAATTGTACAAAACCATTTTTTTAGGGACTACCTCACATTTGAAGTCACTTTGAGGGGTCTATATGGCAGAAAATACCCAAAAGTGACACCCCTCAAGGTACTCAAAACCACATTCAAGAAGTTTATTAACCCTTCAGGTGCTTCACAGGAGCTGAACCAACTCGGAAGGAAAAAATTAACATTTAACTTTGTAGTCACAAAAATGATATTTTACAAGCAATTTTTTTATTTTAACAAGAGTAAAAGGAGAAAATGGACAGAAAGTTGTTGTGCAATTTCTCCTGAGTACGCCGATACCCCATATGTGGGGGAAAACCACTGTCTGGGCGCATGTCAGGGCTCGTAATGGAAGGAGCGCCGTTTGACTTTTCAAATCAAATTTGTCTGGAATTGAGATTGTACGCCATGTCGCGTTTGGAGAGCCCCTGATGTGCCTAAACAGTGGAAACCCCCCACAAGTGACACCATTTTGGAAACTAGACCCCCTAAGGAACTTATCTAGATCTATTGTGAGCACTTTGAACCCCAAAGTGTTTCACAAAAGTTTATAATGCCTGGGTGTGGAAAAAAAAAAAAACATTTTCCACAAAAATGATTTTTTAGTCCTCAATTTTTGATTTTTCCCAAAGAAATGGGACCCCAAAAGTTGTTGTCCAATTTGTCCTGAGTACGCTGATACCCCATATGTGGGAGAGAAATACTGTTTGGGGGCATGTCAGAGCTCGGAAAGGAAGTAATGATGTTTTGGAATGCAGACTTTGATGGGTGTCTTGTTCAGTTTGCAGAGTCCCTGATGTGCCTAAACAGTGAGAATCCCCCACAAGTGACCCAATTTTAGAAACTAGACCCTCTAAGGAGCTTATCTAGATCTGTGGTGAGCACTTTGAACCCCTAAGTACTTCACACAAGTTTATAACGTAGAGCCGTAAAATTAAAAAATCATATTTATTCCACAAAAAATGATCTTTTCACCCCAATTTTTATTTTTCCAAGTGTAACAACACCTCAAAAGTTAATGTGCAATTTGTCCTGAGTACGCTGATGCCCAATATGTGGGGGTAAACCACTGTTTGGGTGCATGGCAGAGCTCAGAAGGGAAGGAGCGCAGTTTGACTTTTTCAACACAGAATTGGCTGTATGCCATGTCATGTTTGGAGAGCCCCTGATATGCCTAAACAGTGGAAACCCCCCACAAGTGACACCATTTTGGAAACTATACCCCCTAAGGAACTTATCTAGATCTGTTGTGAGCATTTTGAACCCCCTAGTGTTTCACTAAAGTTTATAATGCCTGGGTGTGAAAACAAAAATAAATCCACAAAAATGATTTTTTTAGTCCCCAATTTTCCAATTTTTGATTTTTCCCAAGGAAATTGGACCCCAAAAGTTGTCCAATTTGTCCTGAGTACGCTGATACCCCATATGTGGGGGGGAATACTGTTTGGGCGCACGTCAGGGCTCGAAAAGGAAGTAATGACATTTTGGAATGCAGACTTTGATGGGTGTCATGTTCAGTTTGCAGAGCCCCTGATGTGCCTAAGCAGTGGAAACCCCCCACAGGTGACCCCATTTTGGAAACTAGACCCCCTTAGGAACTTATCTAGATCTGAGGTGAGCACTTTGAACCCCCAAGTGTTTCACACAAGTTTATAATGCCCGGGCATGATAATAAAAAATCCTATTTTTTTTCCCACAAAAATTATCTTTTAGTCACCAATTTTTTATTTTTCCTAAGGGTAAGGAGAGAAATTGGACCCCAAAAGTTGTTGTCCAATTTGTCCTGAGTACGCTGATACCCTGTATGTGGGAAAAAACTACTATATGGGCACACGTCGGGGCTCGGAAGTGAAGTAGTGACTTTTTGCATTGCAGACTTTGATGGAATGGTCTGCCGGTGTCATGTCGTGTTTGGAGAGCCCCCGATGTGCCTAAACAGTGGAAACCCCCCACAAGTGACCCCATTTTGGAAACTAGACCCCCAAAGGAACTTATCTAGATGTGTGGTGAGAACTTTGAACCCCCAAGTGCTTCACAGAAGTTTATAACTTTGAGCCATAAAAATAAAAAATCATATTTTTTTCCATAAAAATGATATTTCGCTCCCAATTTTTTCCCAAGTGTAACAGAAGAAATTGGACCCCAAGAGTTATTGTTCAATTTGTTCTGAGTATGCTGATACCCGATATGTGGGGGGGTAAACTACTGTTTGGGCGCATGGGAGAGCTCAGAATGGAAGGATCACTGTTTTACTTTTTCAACGCAGAATTGGCTGGAATTGAGATCAGACGCCATGTCACGTTTGGAGAGCCCCTGATGTGCCTAAACAGTGGAAACCCCCAATTCTAACTCCAATCATAACCCCAGCACACCCCTAACCCTAATCCCAACCCTAATCATAACCCTAACCACAAACCTAACCCTAACACACCCATAACCCTAGTCCCAACCCTAACCCTAACTTTATCCCCAACTCTAACCCTAACTTTAACCCCAACCCTAACGCTAATGGGAAAATGGAAATAAATACATTTTTTTAATTTTATTATATTTCCCTAACTAAGGGGTGGTAAAGGGGGGTTTGCTTTACTATTTATAGCAGGTTTTTATGATTGGCAGCTGTCACACGCTAAAAGACGCTTTTTATTGCAAAAAATTGTTTTTGCATCATCACATTTTGAGAGCTATATTTTTTTTTTATTTTGGCCCAGAGTCATGTGAGGTCTTATTTTTTACGGGACGAGGTGACGTTTTTATTGGTACCATTTTTGGGCACATTACATTTTTTGATCGCTTTTTATTACGATTTTTGGGAGACAGAATGAACAAAAACCAGCAATTCATGAATTTCTTTTGGGGGGGGGCATTTATACCGTTCTGCGTGTGGTAAAATTGATAATTCAATTTTATTCTTCGGGTCAGTACTATTCCAGCGATACCTCATTTGTAACATTTTTTTATGTTTTCTCACTTTTATACAATAAAAGCGATTATATATCAAAAATAATTATTTTTGCATCGCTTTATTCTGCGAGCTATAACTTTTTTATTGTTTCGCTGATGATGCTGTATGGCAGCTTATTTTTTGCGGGACAAGATGACTTTTTCAGTGGTACCATGTTTATTTATATCTGTCTTTTTGATCGCGTGTTATTCCACCTTTTGTTCGGCGGTATGATGATAAATCATTGTTTTTTAGCCTTGTTTTTTTTTTTACGGGGTTAACTAAAGGGGTTAACTAATGGGACAGGTTTATAGGGCGGGTTGTTACGGACGCGCCGATATTAAATGTGTACTTTTATTGTTTTTGCTTTTTTTATTTACATGAAGAAAGAAGTTTATTGGGGAATATTTTTTTTCTTTATTTATGAATTTTCTTTTACACTTGTTATTTTTATTTTTTTGTCCCAGGGTGGGACATCACTGTAAAAGGTCAGATCGCTGGTCTGACAGTGTGCACAGCACTCTGTCACGCCAGCGATCTCACTGGCACTGCTGCAGGCTTTCTGCCAGGGGTTAAGGTGCCGGGAGCGGTCCGTGAATTTCCTGGCACATAGTACCGGCTGTCAGCTGTGATAATTAGCTGACACCCGGCCGCGATCAGCTGCGCTTCCCCCGGGAGCGCAGCTGATCGCATGTGACATACTATTCCGTCCTTGGGAATTAGCTCCAGGGTCACAAGGACGGAATAGTACGTCTGATGGGATAAAGGGGTTAAAGTATATTTACAATACATATTATTGTTTCAATTGGCAATAAGTGCAATGATTTGTACCATTAAAAAGTTAATTATGACAATTTCATGGCTTACCCAATTGCATACAAAAACAGATCCACGCGCCCGTCAGCGTCCTGCTTGGAACATCAATTTTTGAAGAGGGCTATATAATAATTTTTGATACAACTAATATTTCTGGCGTTGTTTGCATTGTGGATATTTATTCTATACACAGAAAAACTTTTCCCATTGTTCTTGGATGCTCACTATATGGCGATTTTAAGGGGAGTATTGCATCCAATTGAGATATGAGGTTGAGACGCACCGTACTGGTTGCAACCCCATTTTCGTTCATTTGCATCCTTTTGGGGCCTCTTTATATTGCTTACAATGGCCAGTTTACATTGTATAATTACCCTTTTGTGTATATCAACACCATTGTTAAAAGTATTTTTTGACTTTGATGAGGGTCAATGTTTTCAATTCTTTTGCCAGTACTTCCAATGGTGCTATGATGGCTTATATACCTTCTACGCAGCCGTGCTTTTCTGTCATGCGTAATGGCCCTTATCTTCTGTCTCCAGTAGCTGTAATGGCGATGAGTTTCCAGAATTTTTTTACAGCGCAGGCGGGTATTTTCTTTTTGGCTTTGGAACATTGTTGCTGATTTGTGCAATACAGATTGCAGGATGCTGACGGGCGCGTGGATTTGTTTTTGTATGCAATGAAATTGTCATAATTACGGTAACTTTTTAATGGTACACATCTGTGCACTTATTGCCAATTGAAACAATAATATGTATTGTAAATATACTTTAATGTTTACACATTCTGCACTGCACTTTATGTATTGAACGTTTGTTCATATGAACTTTGTACTATTTGTATGTCCTTTTGTAAATGGAATCAGTGTTTTCTAAATATGTTTATCTTTATTGCTGCAATTATGTACACCCTTTAAATACTCTGTACTGGCACATATTCATTGCTTGAAAAAGGTCTGTGTTGTTAGGACCGAAATGTCGCCACTATGGGCTTAATAAAATAGCTTTATCTTTCACAAGAAAATGGTGTGCTGTTCCTGCTTTTTGATTACGGCATTCAAGGCTTGGTATTTGCCTTTGGGAGCGATTTTGCACCCCGACTCCACTTTTTTGTCTTTTGTGCTGTTCTAAGTCTATTTTTGATATCTATAGATATACCTATCTATCTGTATAACCGCTCTACAGGGCCTCCAGTGGCACACTGACAGGAGACAATTGCTCCGGCAGTGTTATCACTAAGGGGTCACTGGAGTTCAGGCTCTCACTTGACGGCAATGCTGCATGAGAATTTTCCCACGCAGCGGTGCTACAAGTGACAGGATGAACTTCTGTGTCCACGGCGGAGTGATACACTGCGGAAGGATACCTTCCGTCATTGTATCATCGGAGGCCCCTGGAGAGTGGACACATCTGTTGGTGTGACAGGTCTCCATGCGAGATCGTCGCGGGACACTCGTTATTATATGGATTACGTTGGAACAGGGAATATACTGTTGAGTTCATTATTTTTTTTTTTTTTTTACATGGGATCGAGGCCGTCGGGGACTAGCTGTATGGTGAGTATGGTTACTATATGTCTGTATGTGGGTTTTCTTGTTTTTACTAGTCAACACAGATCCCACAGGACTACTACTGTCCCATCATCGGCTACTGATGTCACTGTAGCAGACATAGCAGGATGGGACTAGTAGTCCCATCGGATAATGCCTACCTACACACAGACCTGCATACACACACACACACATAAATACACACAGACATTCACCGTACACACAGTCTCCGCCCACACACTCTTCCTCCTCACTATCTGCAGCGTTTCTCACACGCAACTCTGCAGCAAAACCTCAGATCTTTTTAAACCTGTGGTTTTGCTGCGGATTTGACTGACTCAGTCAAGTCAATAGGTGCAGAAACACTGCAGATCCGCAAGAAGAATTGACTTGCTGCGGAAAATAAAACTCTGCAAATCTGCACGTATTTTTCCGCAGCATGTGCACACCAAATTCAGGATTCCCATAGATTATCATTGGCTGTGCACTACACTACGGATTTGATACAATTCCGTATGTCCAAAAAACGCTGGGCATCTGCATCAAAATCTTCAACGTGTGTACATACCCTAATGGTTCTATGAAATATCCAATTGCCCTCAGACTCAAGGCTTATGACACAATCTTGGTTTGGTAATTTTTATGCCCTTAAATCAGAGAGATATGTCACTTAAAATAATTAATAAATAACATTTCTCTCATGTCTACTTTACATCAGCACAATTTTGGAAACTTTTTTTTTTGTTAGGAAGTTATAAGGGTTAAAATTTGACCAGTGAGTTCTCATTTTTACAACAAAATTTACAAAACCATATTTTTAGGGACCACATCACATTTGAAGTCACTTTGAGGGGTGCACATGACAGAAAATACCCAAAAGTGACACCATTCTAAAAACTGCATCCCTCAAGGTACTCAAAGCCACATTCAAGAAGTTTATTAACCCTTTATGTGCTTCACAGGAACTGAAGCAGTGTGGATGGAAAAAATGAACATTTAACTTTTTTTCACAATCATTTTACTTCAAAACCAATTTTTTTTTTATTTTCACAAGTGTAAAAAGAGAAAATTAACCATCAGATTTGTTGTGCAATTTCTCCTGGATACGCCGATACCCTATATGTGTGGGTAAACTACTGTTTGGGCGCACGGCAGAGCTCGGAAAGGAAAGCGCTCCGTTTGACTTTTTCAACGCAGAATTGGCTGGAATTGAGATCCGACACCATTTCGCATTTGGAGAGCCCCTTATATGCCTAAACAGTGGAAACCTCCCAATTCTAACTCCAACCCTAACCCCAACACACCCCTTACCCTAATCTCAACCCTAACCATAACCTATAACAGCGTGTCCCTCCCCCCGGCCTGTGTTCCTGGACTGTAATATAGTCAGGCATAGATCCACCTCGCTTGTACTGCATCTAGTGGGGGATTCTGTCTTTGTTCTTCTCGGCATGGGACTCATCCAATACACAAGCCTGCAAGACAGAATGGAGCTGATAGCTTCTGGAAACTTCTCAATGTAGCCACATGATGTGAACCTCCCCCATTGATCCCACAGGACAATAGACTCATATTTTGGCCGAGTCAGTTCTGTGGTGACTTGCGAAGGACTGGGATCTTATGTTGATGCAAGATCCCTGTGACCGTGCATATTGTTAGAGGCTGCCACGTTAGACTGTGTTGTGTCCCTCATCTGCTGGATCCATTGAATTCACCCAAGGAATATTTCTATTTTTCTGGCATCGGATTGCCGGGTGGTGCACCCTGAACTGCTCCCTTTGTATGTACTAATTGTAGACTCTGCAGAATTACCTTCATTTGTGCTGCCCAGTTCCCTGTTCCAGTAAATCTTGTTAGATTGTTTATCGTCCTGGTGTCTCTTCCTGCTCTGTACTGTATTCAAAGGAAATTCGTAGTTAAATTTCCGCGCTGACACTGGGATGAACTTCAGGAGAATGTAGTCGATTCACAGTGGTTTTTTCAACTTGTTTTAGGGGTCATATGCCCCCATCAGGAAATACCACACAGTATATAAAGCCATCACAGGCATATATAGTTTTGAAAGGACTATGAGTTACAAAAATGAGTGCCAAGAGATCAGATGACTCAGTGTCACATACCCTGTCACATAACCCTAACCACAACCCTAACCCCAACACACCCCTTACCTTAATCCCAACCCTAACCATAAACCTAACCCTAACACACCCCTAACCCTAATCCCAACCATAACCCTAATCCCAACTCTAACTTTAGCCCCAACCCTAACCCTAGCTTTAGCTCAACTCACTTTATCCCAACTGTAACCCTAATGGGAAAATACAAATAAAACATTTATTTTATTATTTTTACCTATCTCAGGGGGTGATAAAGGAGGGTTTTATTTACTATTTTTTTTTTTATTTTGATCACTGTGATAGAGTCCATCACAGTGATCAAAAATCTCCTTTTGTTGCTGGATGCCGGCCGGCCGATCTTGGCGGGTGCACTGTGCATGCCACCGCCTCTTTCTCCTGGAAGAAGATGCCGGCGGCCCAGGGGACTTCAGGGTGGCATGCAGGGACACCAGAGGTACCGGGGAGGTGAATGATCGGGGGACCTTAAGTAAAGGCTTAAGTACCCTTAACTGCCGCCGTTAAAAGGCGTATCGGCGGTCGTTAAGGGGTTAAACAAATTTTTTAAAAATTTTTCACCACTTACCGTATATACTCTTGTATAAGCCGAGATTTTCAGCCCATTTTTTAAGGCTGAAAGTCCCCCTCTCTGCTTATACACGAGTTATATACCGGGAGTCGGCGGGGGAGAGGGTGCGGGGGTCAGATCATGCTCACCCCCTCCTGGCGCATCTCTGCAACCCCCCTGTTTCTCCCACGATCTCAGGCTCCTTCCTTCATTAAAGTCATGAATATGCGCATATTCATGAGTTTAATGAGTGGTACCACGTGACCACTGAAGGAATAGCTGCAGGAGACCGCGGGAGAAGCAGGGGGGCTGCAGAGACGCGCCAGGAGGGGTAAGTATAAGCGATATTCACCAGTTCCCGGTCCACCGCTGCACACCGCTCTCTCCTCTGCATCCTCTGGCTGCGATGTTCTGATCAGAGGGCGCGATGACATAATTAGTGCGCGCCGTGCCCTCTGCCTGAGCACTCACTGACAGAGGACCCGGAAGACAGCGGCGCGCAGCGATGGACCAGGGACAGGTGAATATCTCAGGTGCCGGGGCCCTGAGCCAGCGGTGACACCGGCACCTGTCCCACATAGCGCACCGGTGTCCCCGCCTGCTCAGGACACCGGCACCTGGCCCCCAGTGAAGAGAGGTGAGTATGTCATTTTTTGTTTTCATTTGCGGCAGCTTATGGGGCATATTCTATAAGGCATAATCTAGGGGGCCTATACTGTGGAGAATTTTTATGGGGTGTATACTATGGAGCATTTTATGGAGGCATAATCTATGGAGCATCTTATGGGGGCTTAATCTATGGGGCATCATATGGGGCATGTACTATGGAGCATCCTATGAGGGCATAATCTATTGAGCATCATATGGGGGCATAATCTATGGAGCATCTTATGGAGCATCATATGGGGGCATAATCTATGGGGAATTTTATGGGGGCATAATCTATGGGGCATTTTATGGGGGCATAATCTATGGAGCATCATATGGGGGGCATAATCTATGAAGCATCATATGGGGGCATAATCTATAGAGCATTATATGGGGGCATAATCTATGGAGCATCATATGGGGGCATAATCTATGGAGCATCATATGGGGGCATAATCTATGGAGCATCTTATGGGGCACAATCTATGGAGCATCGTATAGGGCATAAAATATATGGAGAATTTTATGGGGGCATAATCTATGTAGCATCTTATGAGGGCATAATCTATGGAGTATTTTATGGGGGCATAATCTATGGGGCATAAAATATATGGAGCATCTTATGGGGGCATACCATATTTTTCGGACTATAAGACGCATCCCAAATTTTCAGAAGGAAAATAGGGAAAAAAAAATAATGTGTCAAATGGAGGTCAGTTTTACAGTACGAATTCAGCTTACCGGCGAAGGGATCAGCACAGGTAGAGGAGTGGTCACAGGGGTCGTTCAGTGGTCCAGGCTGGTGCGGTGGTGGTGCTCTATGTTGAAGGGGTGCTCTGTGGGGTGGCTGTGCTCTGGAGTGGCTGCGTTCGTGGGGTGGCTGTGCTCTGTGGGGTCGCAATATACTTACAAATCCTGTGATGGCGGTCCCGTGGCGGTGGTCACGATGCAGCCTCCCTGTGCTCTGTGGTGCGGTGGTGTCGGGTCTCTGTAGTGTGGCTGCAGCGGGGCTCTGTAGTGTGGCTGCAGCGGCGCTCTGCGCTGCGTGGGGGGCTCCGCCGGCATTCCGTCAAAGCCCGAAAGCCCCTCGCAGCTCTGTTGCTGAGACGTGGAGGCCTCCAGAATGATGGTCGCCAGGGGCTTCCGGAAAGATGGCCGCTGGGGCGGCACATGCCCAGATTCAGATCTCCGACGAGATCTTGTCCCGAGATCTCAGGAGAGGAAATCTCTTTGTCGAGATTTGATTTTCAGTATGCGCCGCCCCGGCGGCCATCTTTCTGGAGGCCACCGCGTTGCAGCAATGGAGCTGCAGGGGGCTTTCGTGCTATGACGAAATGCCGGTGGAGCCCCCCATGCAGCACGTAGCCCCCCACGCAGCACAGAGCCCTGCTGCCGCCACATCACAGAGCTCCGACACCACCGCACCACAGAGCACAGGGAGGCTGCATCAGGACCGCCGCCGCCACCGGATTTTTAAGTATGTTGCGACCATAAGACACACCCTCATTTTCTTCAAAAAATTTTTGGGAAAAAAGTGCGTCTTATGGTCCGAAAAATACGGTAATCTATGGAGCATTTTATGGGGCATAATCTATGGAGCATCATATGGGGCATAAAATATATGGAGCATCTTATGGGGGCATAACCTTTATGGAGCAGCATATGAGGCATATTATTCTATGTAGCATCTTATGGGGCCATTATTAACCTTTGTGCTGCATTATATGAGGTATTATTCTATGGAGCATCTTATGGGGCCATTATTAACCTTTATGCAGCGTTATATGGGGAGTATTTTGTATGGAGCATCTTATGGGGCCACCATGAACTGTATGGAGCATTATATGGGCTTCTGATTCAATATGGATATTCAAAAACCTTTAACCTACTAATTTCTCAGTTAATTTTACTTTTATCGGTATCTGTTTTTTTTTTTTTTTTTTTAAATTTACCAGTAGCTGCTGCAGTTTCCACCCTAGGCTTATACACGAGTCAATAAGTTTTCCAAGTTTTTTGTGGAAAAATTAGGGGGGTCGGCTTATACATGGGTCGGCTTATGCATGAGTATATACTGTAAATAAAAAAGAACCTAGACATGTTTGGTGTCTATGAACTTGTAATGACCTGGAGAATCATAATGGCAGGTCAGTTTTAGCATTTAGTGAATATAGTAAAACAAACAAAAACCTGTGGAATTGCACTTTTTTTTGCAGTTTCACCGTACTTGGAATTTTTTTCACGTTATCCAGTAGACGATATGGTAAAACCAATGGAGGCATTCAAAAGTACAACTTGTACCACAAAAAATAAGCCCTCACATTGCCATATTGATGGAAAAATAACAAAGTTATGGCTCTGGGGAGAAGGGGAGCAAAAAATGAAAATTCAAAAACTGAACTACCTCTGGTGGTTAAGAGTTTAAAAAGGAAAATAGTAACACTGTGCTCTTCAGTTATACAGTTGCAGAAGAAATACTAACGCAATGGGACCACACCAGTTAGGAACCAAAATAGAAAAAGAATACACTAAAACAGACATTTCCAGATAACTGACATGTTCACTCTCAAAAACAGAAACCCATAGGTGAACTATTTTTTTTTATTTCACATTCACATCTGTATTAGAGGTTGTAATAACCAATTAATTTAAATTTATAGATATTGTTTTAAAGCTGAGAGAACACTGATTAATTCCCCAGTGTTTTAGGATATTTTAAGTCTTCTCAATTGCTTTCCAGGCTACAGTTTAGAATTTGATTCATCATTGGATGTTGCAGCTAAACCATACAAGGTTGACCCTGTTGTCAACATCTGTCGATTCTTTCTAAGGTAAATGTCTTTTCTTTTTTATCATTTGTATATTAAAACTATATTGCTTCGTTCATAAATATTTGGATAAAATGAACATAGTAGAGTTTAAATTAAAAGAGTTGAGAGGGACATTTATAGAATTTGATACTGATTGTAACGTAGAATCCTGATATTCTGCAATATTTACTTTTAGGACTTGGTTTTCACACTAGTCACCATTGTCATGCGACCACTCCATAAGCGATCTGCATATTCATGATTGTGTGCCCTCGATTTTCATTTCCTCTTTTCTCAATGGTTAAATAAGAAAACAAATGCATACAACATTGCTACAATTTTATTTGCATATTTTTGTGCAGATTACATGTCATTTGTCTGCAATACATGTTTAATAACATTAGATTTACTGTATTCACCAAAAATGCAGCAAAAAAGTTGCAAAATGTATTTTTTGTAGCATTTTCACACTTTCTGATTGCTTTCCATGGGTGAAATAAAACAACTGCAAAAATGCTGAAAGAATTGACCTTGCTGACAGAAATATTCAAAGAATTGCTGCAAATTTTGCATAAAGAAAAACGGTGCAAAAAGGCTACATGTGAACATAGTCTTAAATGTGTTAATAGTCTATGCCAGTGATAGCGAACCTTTTTAGAGTCCGAGTGCCCAAACTGCAATCCAAAACCCACTTATTTATCGCAAAGTGCCAATACAGCAATTTAACCTGAATACTGAAGTTTTTTCGATTAGAAAAACAACTTGTATATTATCGTGCTATACAGTCTATAGCAAAGAGCTTGTAAGCACTTCACTCCAAGCCTAAAGGCTATGTGCACACATTGCGGAATTGCTGTGGAAATTTCCGCCGCAATTCCGCACATCCCTGCCGCGGGATATACGCATATTATAGGTATGCGTATTCCCGCTAAAAACTAGCGTTTTGCAAGCGTAATTAGCTTGCAGAATACTAGCGTTTTACAAGCGATCTGACAGGTTGGTCACACGAGTCAAACAAGTGTTTGACAAGTATGACCAACTAATCTAGATCTAATGTTAAAAAATAATTTAAAAAAAAATAACTTGTGATATTCTCACCTTCCGGAGGCCCCGCAGCCTTCCCGCCTCTCAGCGACGCTCCCGGCCAATCCCGTTCCCAGGGATGCATTGCGACAATGACCCCAGATGACGTAGCATCATGCGAGACCGTACGTCATCTGGGGTGATTCTCGCAATGCATTACTGGGAACGTGATTGGCCGGGAGCGTCGCCGAAAGGTGGGAAGGCTGCGGGGGCCGCCGGAAGGTGAGAATATCACAAATTTTTATTTTAATTATTATTTTAACATGGATACGGTACACAGGGCCTGGAGGAGAGTCTCCTCTCCTCGGGACCCTGGGTACCATCCGCACTTGAAACACTTACTTTGCGCATGGTGGGCATAGCCACATGCGGAAAGTAAGCGGTTCAATGCATTCCTATGGCGGCGGAATCGCCATGATTCTGCAAAAAGAATGAGCATGCTGCGGATTCTTCCGCGATGCGATTCCGCCGCTGAAAAACACGCAGCATGTGCACAGCATTGTGGAATCCCATAGGATATAATGAGGTGTGTTGTGTAAGCGTTTTTGCTGCAAAAATGCTAAGATTCCGCAACGTGTGCACAGACCCTAAGATACTAGCCACCGATTGCAGTGGATGTCTGTTCTTGAGAATGGAGAGGATTTTGAATTAAAAGTAAAATTGCAAAGTTTGTTTTACAACCTCTTTACAATTGTAGCCATTTATAATGATGAAAATAACCCTTTAAGCCAGGTATGTCAAACTCAAATACACAGAGGGCCAAAGTTAAAAGCTTGCATAAAGTCACGGGCTAATGTTGATATTTGTTAAAAAAAAAAAAAAAAAAAGTCTTCAATTGAGGAAGCTTTTCCTTATTAAATAAACTGATTAACTTTTGGAAATATAGTGGAATAATACAGTATAATATGTAATTTAAGAGCAGTAAAAAGCATATAGCCCAATGGCATAACTTAAAAAAGTATACTGTATAATGGCCCCATATAGTGCTCAAAACTGTATAATGTGCCCATATAGTGCTCCATACTGTATAACAGCCCCACATTGTGCTCCATAAAGTATAATGGCCCCATATGATGCTCCATACTGTATAATGGCCCCACATAATGCTCCATACCTTATAATGGCCCCACATAGTTCTCCATACTGTATAATGGCCCCACATGATACACCATCCTGTATGATGGCCCCATATGCTTCATACAGGTAACTTGAGGGGGATTCTGCTTTCCTAGCACTTAAAGGCTCTATATATGGAGTCCGCAAACTATTTAAGGAAAATCTGCTCTCCAGGAGGCAAATAGCTCTCTGTTCCTCCCGAGTCTCGCAGTGTGGCTAAGCAGTACTGTACAACCGTACACAGGGTAATTCTACATTCAGCAGAAATTGTGGGACTAATTTTGGTGCCATTTTTACCCTTTCCTAGTATCTCCGTGTAATTAATTTTTGTTCACCGCCCAATGATTTAAAATTCTCTGACACACCTGATGTCATTATGTTCACTGCATCCCTAGATGAATTCATTGAGAGGTGTAGTATCTAAAAATGGGGTAATTTTTATGGGGGGTGGGTTCTGCTACTTCAGGGGCTCTTCCAATGTGACATGGCACCCTCAAACCAGTGCAGAAAATATCTGGACTGAAATATGGTGCTCCTTCCCTTTTGAGATCTGCACTGTGCTTCAAAAGTAGTTTTTGACCACATATGGGGTATCAGTGAAATCAGGAAAAATTGCACAACAAATTAAAGGGGTCCATTTTCTGCTGCTACCCTTATGAAAATACAAAATTTGGGACTAAAACAACATTTTCATGTGAAAAATGTTTGTTTGTTTTTTCACGGCTCAATGTTATAAACTTCTATGACGCACCTGGGGGTTCAAGGTGCTCAATACACATCTAGATAAGTTCCCTGAGGGGTCTAGTTTCCAAAATAGTGTCACTTGTGGGTGTTTACACTGCTTAGGCACATCAGGGGCTCTCCAAACACGACATGGCATCTGCTAATTATGTCAGCAAATTTTACATTCAAAAAGTCAAATGTCGCTCCTTCCCTTCCGAGCCCTGCCATGCGCCCTAATAGTGGTTTCCCCCATATATGGGGTATTGACATGCTCAGGAGAAATAGCTCAACAAATCGTATGATCCACGTTCTCCTGTTACCCATGTGAAAGTAAAAAAAATGTGACTAAACGAACATTTTTGGAAAAGAAAGTGAAATGTTTATTTTTTCCTTCCACATTCCATTAATTTCTGTGAAGCAGCTGAAGGGTTAATATCCTTCTTAAATGTGGTTTTGAGCACCTTATGGGGTACAGCTTTTAGAATGGTGTAACTTTTGAGTATTTTCTCTCATATAGCCTTCAAAGTCACTTCATATGTGATGTGATTCCTAAAAAAAATGGTTTTGTAAATTTTGTTGTAAAAATGAGAAATCTCTAGTCAACTTTTAACACTTATAACTTCCTAACAAAAAATTAGGTTTCACAAATTGTTCTCATGTAAAGTAGATATGTGGGAAATATTAGTTATTAACTATTTTGTGTGACATGACTCTCTGACTTAAGGGCATAAAAATTAAAAGTTGGAAAATTGCTAAATTTTTAAAATTTGCCATAATTCAGATTTTCATTTTCACAAATAAATGTAAGCAATATTAAAGAAATTTTACCTCCATCATGAAGTACAATATGTCACGAAAAAACAGTCTCCGATTCAGTGGGATCCATTGTAGCGTTCCAGAGTCATGACCTCATAAAGTGACAGTGGTAAGAATTACTTGCTGTCAGGAATGTGAAAGCAGATTGGGAGCCCTCGCGGGCAGGGTCCTCTCTCCTCCTGTACCTGTCGTGACTTGTATTGTTTAAGATTACTGTACTTGTTTTTATCATGTATATCCCTCCTCACATGTAAAGCACCATGGAATAAATGGTGCTATAATAATAAAAATAATAATAACAGGCTTTGAGGTGAAGGGGTTAATAGTATCTACTGTATATACTCGTGTATAAGCCGACCCGTGTATAAGCCGACCCCCCTAATTTTGCCACAAAAAACTGGGAAAAATTATTGACTCATGTATAAGCCGGGTGTATAAACTGCCCTCCTGCTCTGTGCTGCCCCCGTCCTGCTCCCCCATCCAGCTCTGTGCTCCCCCATTCTCCTCTGTACTCCCCCCCTCCTGCTCCGTCCTCCGCTGTGCCCTTGTCATGGGTGTATCGCCACGAAGATCGTCGCAATTGCATATTCTGACTTCTCGCAGCTGAGTTGCTGTTTTCTTGTGTTTGGTAGTGAGGGAGTTAATTTTACCTAGCTCTTTGCTAAGACTAGGTCCAGCCTCGTCCGGCTGCTTTTGATTATGCACTAATTAGCTTCCTTTATATACCTGCCAGCCTGCTTGTTAGATGCCGGTGAAAGCTTACATGCAGACCAGCAGTTTGGATCAGGTCATGAGAAGACTTAAGTTAAGAGTTCCTTTGTGGTTTCTCCTCTCCTCGATTATAGTTTATCTCCTAGACCTTTTGTGTTCCCTCTGTGTTTAAGTGTTGTATGCAAGACAGTGTTTGCTTTGTCCCCTGTCTGTCTCGTTTGTCTGTACTGTTTGTTAAGCAGTAACCTGCCTATTCCCTGTGTGGTAATCAGGGTCCTTCTGAGGACTAGATTACAGTTGTCAGGAACTTATAGGAGACAGGGTTACGTTGGCGGCCTGGACCTCTGTACCATTAACAGTACCTCCAGGTTGAGGGACTAGTCAGGTCCCCAGTCTAGGGTCAGCATAGACCCCGGTCCACCTGCAGCCTGAGTACAGCATTATTCGTCTTCAGGATTCACCCACAGTACAACGGATATTATGTCAGGTAATACTATACTTTATGTACATGTTGAGATTTCCTATTTATTAGTTATATTGCATGTTGTCCCTCTTAGTATTGATTACTGACATCATATGTGTATCTGTGATACAGCGTGACATTTTCACCGGCCATAAAAGATTCTCCCCAGCTACCATGTATCCAGTTGCCCAGTTTGCCCTGCAGTTGCAGAGTTTATCCATGAAGCTGACGGACATTAAGTCCAGGGTTTTGTCTCTCCCGGAGCAAACCAGGTCTGAACCTAAAGTTGCTCTCCCGGACAGGTTCACTGGTGGGCGGGACAAATTTTTTACCTTCCGGGAGGCATGTAAATTATATTTTGGGCTTCGGCCTCAGTCATCGGGGAGTGAAGAGCAGAGGGTGGGAATTGTCATCTCGCTCTTACAAGGGGACCCTCAGTCCTGGGCGTTCTCTCTTCCTCCGGGCTCCCCGGCCCTCCAGTCAGTAGATCGATTTTTTACTGCCCTGGGTCTGGTATATGATGACCCGGATCGGGTCTCCCTTGCTGAAATGAAGTTACGTAAGATACAGCAGGGAGATCGTCCAGCGGAGGAATTTTCTTCTGAGTTCCGTAGATGGGCCACAGATACTCAGTGGAATGACCCAGCTCTTAGGAGCCTGTTTTGTCAAGGGTTATCTGACAAATTAAAAGATGTTTTGGCTCAGTATGATTCTCCTCCGTCACTGGAGGCTGCTATGGCCCTTGCTATTCGTATTGATAGACGGCTTCGGGAGAGGTGCGAGGTAACTCCGCCCCCTGTTGTGACTCCACCTACTACTAAAGTCCCTTATATTGAGGTCCCCTGGTCTGTTCTGAGGAGCCTATGCAGTTGGGAGGGACATCATTTCATAGGAGGGGATCGGCGGTGCGCCGCAAGACAAGAAGGTGTTTCTTCTGTGGGAAAGAGGGACATTTTGTTGAGGGGTGTCCATCCCGTGCCTCATTGAGCAAAAAAGTCGCCGGAAAAACTGTTAATCCCAGGTTGTGTGGTGGACGACAACCTGGGAGTATGTATTTCGTCCCTAAGTCCGTCTCAATTTCTCGTACCTGCGGAGGTGGTGGTTGGTACGAGAGTTGAGAGGATTTCTGTTCTTCTTGATAGTGGGTCTGGGGCTAATCTGGTGGACGCTCGGTTTGCCCAGGTGCAAGGTATGCAACTGAGTGTATTGGCCAAACCGATCCCTATATTCTCTATTGATGCCAGACCTCTCGGTCAAGGTAGCTTTGTACAAGCTGTTCATAACATAGACCTTCGAGTAGGGGCAATACATAAAGAACAATTGTCTTGTTATGTGTTGGAGGGTCTTCCTACCCCTATTGTGTTGGGACTTCCTTGGTTGGCTAAACATAACCCAGTGATTAATTGGCAATCCAGAGAGATAAGCCAGTGGGGTGAATTTTGCAAGAATAACTGCATGAAAACGGTCATCAGTGCGGTCGTGCCTAGAACCTTGCCTCCTTTTCTGGAGGACTTTGAGGATGTGTTCTCAGAGGAGGGATGTCAAGAGTTACCTCCTCATCGTGCATATGACTGCTCAATTAAATTGCTTCCTGATGCTAAATTACCTAAATCTAGGTTATATAACCTTTCTGGTCCTGAGAGGCAGGCTATGAAGGATTATATTTCGGAAAGTCTGGCCAAGGGGCATATTAGACCTTCATCTTCCCAGTGGCCGCGGGGTTCTTCTTTGTGAAGAAAAAAGATGGAGGCCTACGCCCTTGCTTGGATTTCCGTGAGCTTAATCGGATTACGGTCCGAGATCCGTATCCGCTCCCACTTATTCCTGATCTCTTCAATCAGATTGTGGGCGCCAAATGGTTCTCTAAGTTGGATCTCAGGGGGGCGTATAATCTGATTAGGATAAAGGAGGGGGATGAGTGGAAGACGGCGTTTAACACTCCGGAAGGACATTATGAGAACCTTGTCATGCCTTTTGGTCTGACTACTGCCCCGGCGGTGTTTCAACATTTTGTTAATGACATCTTTCGCCACCTTGTGGGGCAGTTTGTGGTCGTTTATTTAGATGACATCTTAATTTACTCGCCAGATCTTGTGTCTCATCAGGAGCATGTGAGACAGGTGTTGCAGATCTTGCGAGATAATAAGTTGTTCGCCAAATGGGAAAAGTGTGTATTCGCCGTACAGGAACTTCAATTTTTGGGTTTCCTGGTGTCAGCTTCCGGTTTCCGTATGGACCCTGAGAAAGTGAGAGCAGTGCTTGAATGGGATCGGCCAGAGGATCTTAAGGCACTGCAGCGTTTCCTGGGGTTTGCTAACTACTACCGGAAATTTATTCGTAATTTCTCATCTGTGGTCAAACCTCTCACTGACATGACTAAAAAAGGACGGATTTTTCTAGGTGGTCTGACAAAGCTTGTCAAGCATTTTCATCCTTGAAAAAATGTTTTGCTTCGGCCCCCATACTCATTCAACCAGATGCATCACAACCGTTCATTGTGGAGGTAGACGCGTCTGACGTAGGGGTGGGTGCAGTATTATCCCAAGGTCCATCCCTGGTAAATGGCGTCTGTGCGCTTTCTTCTCCAAGAAATTGTCGCCCGCCGAGAGGAATTATGATGTCGGCAATAGGGAACTCTTGGCCATTAAGTTGGCTTTTGAGGAGTGGCGTCACTTTTTGGAGGGGGCAGTCCACCCGGTCACCGTTATTACTGATCACAAGAACCTGCTGTATTTAGAATCTGCAAAGCGTCTGAATTCTAGACAAGCTAGATGGTCGTTGTTTTTTACCAGGTTTAATTTTGTCGTCACTTATCGTCCTGGGTCAAAAAATGTTAAGGCTGATGCCTTATCTCGTAGTTTCCCAGGGGCTGGGAAAACGGATGACCCGGTTCCTATCCTTCAGGAGGGAGTGGTAGTGTCGGCTGTATGCTCGGAGCTTGAGGAGGAGGTATTGGAGGCTCAGGGGGACGCCCCTGTAGGACCTCCAGGTAAACTGTTTGTTCCTAATCAGTTGAGACAAAAAGTTATCGAGGCACATCATAATTCTGCTTTAGCAGGACACCCAGGGAGTAAAGCAACTGTGGATCTCCTTTCTCGCCGGTTTTGGTGGCCTAACTTAAATAAAGAGGTAATAACTTTTGTCGCGTCCTGTGGAGTTTGTGCTCGCTCTAAGACCCCTCATACCCGTCCGTCTGGGACCCTCTTGCCTTTGAAAATTCCGGAGCGTCCATGGACTCATCTGTCTATGGACTTCATTACGGACCTCCCTCCGTCGTCAGGGAAGACTGTCATTCTAGTTGTAGTTGACAGGTTCAGTAAGATGGCACATTTCATTGCTCTTCCTGCTCTTCCTAATGCTAAAACTCTGGCGCAGGTGTTCATTGGGGAGATTGTGAGACTTCACGGGTTTCCTTCTGATGTGGTGTCAGATAGGGGGTCTCAGTTTGTGTCCAAATTCTGGAGGGCATTTTGTTCACGTCGGGGGATGCAATTGTCATTTTCCTCGGCTTTTCATCCGCAGACCAATGGTCAGACAGAGCGTCTGAATCAGAGCCTAGAGACATATCTTCGGTGTTTTGTCTCAGAGAACCAGGAGGACTGGTCTTCTTTCTTGCCTCTGGCAGAGTTCGCTCTTAACAATAGGCGGAGCGAGTCCACTGGTAAGTCCCCATTTTTTGGGGCATATGGTTTTCACCCCCAGTTTTGTACTTTCAGTGGGGGGGGCCCTTCTGGGGTTCCTGAGGAGGAACGATTCTCGTCGTCACTTGCTTCAGTTTGGAGAGGAGTACTGAATAATCTGAGTGCTATGGGGAACCGTTACAAACGGAGGGCTGATAGGAGGAGAGTGTCTGGTCCGGACCTTTGTGTGAACGATCTAGTATGGTTGTCTACCAAGAATATAAAACTCAAGGTTCCCTCCTGGAAACTGGGTCCCAGGTTCATCGGTCCATACAGGATCAGTTCTATAATTAATCCTGTGGCATTTCGTCTGGACCTCCCTCCTACGTTTAAAATCCACAATGTGTTCCACAAATCGTTGCTTAAGAGGTACGTGGCGCCAGCTATACCGTCACCTCTACCTCCTCCTCCAGTAGTGGTCAATGGTAGCTTAGAATTTCAAGTGTCGAAGATCATTGACTCACGTCTGAATCGCCGGTCCCTTCAGTACTTGGTTCATTGGAAGGGGTATGGTCCTGAGGAGAGGACGTGGGTCCCTGCGTCTGATGTTAACGCAGATCGATTGGTTCGGACCTTCCACACAACTTACCCGGGCAGACCTGGCCCTGAGGGTCCGGAGGCCCC
This sequence comes from Oophaga sylvatica, assembly GCA_033576555.1. Lineage (NCBI taxonomy): Eukaryota > Metazoa > Chordata > Amphibia > Anura > Dendrobatidae > Oophaga > Oophaga sylvatica. The sequence goes on from JARQOD010000007.1 coordinate 155,488,280, forward strand.
TCGTAGAAGGGGGGGTACTGTCATGGGTGTATCGCCATGAAGATCGTCGCGATTGCACATTCTGACTTCTCGCAGCTGAGTTGCTGTTTCTTTGTGTTTGGTAGTGAGGGAGTTAATTTTACCTAGCTCTTTGCTAAGACTAGGTCCAGCCTCGCCCGGCTGCTTTTGATTATGCACTAATTAGCTTCCTTTATATACCTGCCAGTCTGCTTGTTAGATGCCGGTTGAAAGCTTACATGCAGACCAGCAGTTTGGATCAGGTCATGAGAAGACTTAAGTTAAGAGTTCCTTTGTGGTTTCTCCTCTCCTCGATTATAGTTTATCTCCTAGACCTTTTGTGTTCCCTCTGTGTTTAAGTGTTGTATGCAAGACAGTGTTTGCTTTGTCCCCTGTCTGTCTCGTTTGTCTGTACTGTTTGTTAAGCAGTAACCTGCCTATTCCCTGTGTGGTAATCAGGGTCCTTCTGAGGACTAGATTACAGTTGTCAGGAACTTATAGGAGACAGGGTTACGTTGGCGGCCTGGACCTCTGTACCATTAACAGTACCTCCAGGTTGAGGGACTAGTCAGGTCCCCAGTCTAGGGTCAGCATAGACCCCGGTCCACCTGCAGCCTGAGTACAGCATTATTCGTCTTCAGGATTCACCCACAGTACAACGGATATTATGTCAGGTAATACTATACTTTATGTACATGTTGAGATTTCCTATTTATGAGTTATATTGCATGTTGTCCCTCTTAGTATTGATTACTGACATCATATGTGTATCTGTGATACAGCGTGACAGCCCTCCATCCTCCCCTGTCCTGCTCCATGCTTCCCCCGTCCTCCTCCACGCTTCCCCCATCCACCGATCTCCCCCCAGTCCTGCTCCATGCTTCCCCGTTCTCCCCCGTCCTCCTCTATGCTTCCCCCGTCCTCCTCTATGCTTCCCCGTCCACCGTTCTCCCCCCCGTCCTGTTCCATGCTTCCCCGTCCTCCTCCATGCTTCCCCCGTCCTGCTCCAGCTTCCCCCGTCCTCCTCTATGCTTCCCCCGTCCACCGTTCTCCCCCCCGTCCTGTTCCGTGCTCCTTGTCCTCTCCTCCATCATACTCACCCCTCCCCGTGCCATCGCTGAGCGTCCCTGCAATCCTGCGTTCTCCCCGTCTTCCTGCAGCTCTCTTCAGCACTGAGCGGTGATGTAATACCGCTCATTAAGGGCATGAATATGGAGGCGACGCCCATGGGAGTGGCGTTGCGTCCATATTACATGACCTTAATGAGCGGGTATTACGTCACCGCTCAGTGCTGAAGAGCTGCAGGTGCCAGGAAGACGGGGAGAGCTGCAGGATTGCAAGGACGCTCAGCGATGGCACGGGGAGGGGTGAGTATGATCCCAGCCACCGGCTCCTGCCGCGGCACCCCCTCCCCCGCTGGTTTCTACCCTATGACTCGTGTATAAGCCGAGGGGGCATTTTCAGCACGAAAAAAGGTGCTGAAAATCTCGGCTTATACACGAGTATATACGGTAATTAAAGTAATTAATGGACCTAAACCTGAGTAAAACTGGATTGACAATCATAGCTTTTCATTTACATGGACATTTGAATGGTATAAGTTGAATGGAGCAGGTCAGATATGGCCTTGGTCAGATGCGACATCATTTTAAGTGTGACATCTTTGAAGTGTTACATCAGAAATATATCCAGAAATCGGTCAGAAGGTAAGAATAATCCCTGTCTTCTAATTTTACATGCCTTTCTTTTACCCTGCTCTTTAACCATGTTCACATTTGCCCTCACCGTTTTTGCTCCACTAATCTTCACTCTCCTTCGCTACCCCCAAACCCCTGCAAGCTCAAACCAAATAACTGTCTCCCCCTCTCTTTTACTCCCCACATCGCCTCATCTGCAGACCTGCTTCTTAACCTCAGACCGCTCCCACTAAAATATAACGTAAGCCGCTCACTCTCCTTCACCCATCTGCTTTCCCTTTCTCTGCTTCTTCTCACTGCTGGCGACATATCCCCCAATCCTGGCCCCCCCTGCCTCATACATCCCACTAATCCTCACCCCTATACTTCTCACAGTAAGAGAAACTACCGCAATCCCTCACACTTAAAACCTGTGCCACTAAACCCTACCCCCCAGCTTTCTCTCTCTGGAGCACTCTGGAACGCCCGCTCCATCTGCAACAAGCTCCACGTGACCCACGATCTCTTTACCTCCCGCAACCTCTCCTTCCTAGCCCTCACTGAGACCTGGCTGACGCCCGCTGACACGGCCTCCCCTGCTGCACTGAGTTACGGCGGCCTCCACTTCACCCACACTCCTCGCTCTGGCAACAGACATGGTGGAGGCGTGGGTTTCCTTCTTTCTAATAACTGCTCCTTCAACCGTATCCAAACCCCACCCTCCCTCATCCTCCCTTCCTTTGAGGTCCACTCGGTCCGTATCTACTCTCCCTCTAATCTCCAAATGGCCGTCATATACCGACCACCGGGCTCAGCCACTGCCTTCATTGACCAATTCTCCAGCTGGCTTCTTCACTTTCTTTCTGCTGACATCCCCACCATTATCATGGGTGACTTTAACATCCCTATTGACACCCGCCAGCCAGCAGCCTCCAAGCTCCTGTCACTTACTTCATCCTTTGGACTTACTCAGTGGTCCTCCACAGCCACCCACACAGACGGACATACATTAGACCTCATCTTCACTCGCCTCTGTTCCCTATCTAATCTCACAATCTCTCCCCTTCCCCTATCAGACCACCACCTACTCACCTTCTCATCCCTGTCCTCTTCACCTGCCCCTATGTCCAGCCACTGGCACATCCTCGCAGAAACCTCGCACACCTAGACATTCACAGACTCTCAGACTCTCTTCTACCTCTGTCCTCCATATCTTCACTCCACGACACAGACAGCGCCACCACTTTCTATAACATCACCCTCACATCTGCCATAGACTCAGTCGCCCCTCTCACGCACGGCAAAGTGCGACGAATCAATAGGCAACCCTGGCACAACAATCTCACCAAAAAACTTCGACAATCATCCAGGGTCGCGGAGCGGCATTGGAAAAAAACACGCCTGCCAGACGACTTCACTGCTTTCAAACAAGCTACACTTGCCTTCAAAATAGCCCTCACCTCTGCTAAACAGACCTATTTTGCAAACCTTGTATCTTCATTATCCTACAACCCAAAACAACTGTTCAGCACATTCAACTCTCTCCTCCGCCCACCACTGCCACCTCCAACTCCCCTCATCTCTGCCGAGGACTTTGCCACCTACTTCAAAAATAAGATCGACCAAACAAGGCAAACCTTTACTGTTCCACCACCGCAACCACTCCATATACCAGACCTTTGTCCTTCCCTACTAACCTCCCTCTCCAACATCACTAAAGGAGAGCTTACTCACCTCCTTTTCAAATCTCACCTCACCACCTGTGCACTTGACCCCATCCCTTCCCACCTGCTCCCCAACCTCACTAACACGCTCATCCCAGCCCTAACCCATCTCTTCAACCTATCGATATCTTCTGGTACCTTTCCCTCTGCCTTCAAACATGCCACCATCACACCCATCCTCAAAAAAACAAACCTTGACCCAACTGCTATGCCCAGCTATCGCCCAATATCATTGCTCCCGTTTGCTTCCAAACTCCTTGAGCAGCATGTCCACGCTCAACTTTCCTCCCACCTCTCATCTAACTCTCTCCTTGACAACCTCCAATCTGGCTTCCGCCCCCACCACTCCACTGAAACTGCCCTGACCAAAATTACTAATGACTTACAGCTAAAGCTAACAGACAGTTCTCCATCCTCCTCCTCCTTGACCTGTCATCTGCCTTTGACACAGTCGACCACTGCCTACTGCTACAGATTCTTTCTTCCCTTGGCATCAAAGACCTTGCCCTGTCCTGGATCGCCTCTTACCTTTCTGACCGCACATTTAGCGTCTCCCACTCCCACACTACCTCCTCATCCCGCCCTCTCTCTGTTGGAGTCCCTCAAGGCTCTGTCCTGGGGCCCCTACTTTTTTCCATCTATACCCTTGGCCTAGGACAACTCATAAAGTCCCATGGCTTTCAGTACCACCTGTATGCGGACGACACTCAGATCTACCTCTCTGGCCCAGATGTCACCTCTCTGCTGTCCAGAATCCCGGAGTGTCTATCAGCCATATCCTCCTTCTTCACCTCTCGCTTCCTAAAACTCAATGTTGACAAAACCGAACTCATCATCTTTCCTCCATCTCATGTATCTTCCCTACCCGATCTATCTATTATGGTAAATGGCATCACGATCTCTCCTGCACCTGAAATCCGCTGCCTCGGAGTAACTCTCGACTCTGCCCTGTCCTTCAAACCACACATCCAAACTCTTTCCACCTCCTGTCGCCTCCAACTTAAAAACATTTCCAGAATCCGTCCCTTCCTCAGCCCTCAATCTACTAAAACTCTTGTGCATGCCCTCATCATCTCCCGCCTCGATTACTGCAACATCCTCCTCTGTGGCCTCCCGTCAACTCTCTTGCACCACTCCAGTCTGTCCTCAACTCTGCTGCCCGACTAATCCTCCTCTCCCCTCGCTACTCCCCTGCTTCTCCCCTCTGCAAATCCCTCCACTGGCTCCCAATTCCCCAACAAATCCAGTTCAAACTACTAACACTGACTTACAAAGCCGTCCACAACCTGTCTCCTCCCTATATCTCTGAACTAATCTCCCAATATCTTCCTTCACGTAATCTTCAATCCTCCCAAGACCTCCTACTATCCTCCACACTTATTCGTTCCTCACACAACCTCCTCCAAGATTTCTCACGAATATCCCCCATCCTCTGGAATTCCACGCCTCAACATGTACGATTATCCACCACCCTTGGATCCCTCAAACGGAACCTGAAAACCCATCTCTTCAGGAAAGCCTACAGCCTGCAATAACCATTCCGCCTCGCCGCCACCACCCGAGCTTCCGCCTCGCTGCCACCACCAGAGCTGCCGCCTCGCCGCCACCACTACCAGAGCTGCCGCCACCACCAGAGCTGCCGCCTCGCCACCACCAGAGCTGCCGCACCCCCGACCTTCTGTTTCTTCCCCATTATCCCGTAGAATATAAGTCCGCAAGGACACGGTCCTCTCCCCTCTGTACCAGTCTGTCATTGTAAATTTGTTTACTGTAAACGATATCTATAACTTTGTATGTAACCCCTCTCATGTACAGCACCATGAATTAATGGCGCTATATAAATAAATAATAATAATAATAATTTACAAAATGACAACAGGAAGCACAGCCACATAGGTTGTTACTTTTCAATTATCTTCTTAGAATCTGAAAATGTAATTTTACTAATATATTTAAGTAATCAGTGTCCAATAGATAAAAAAAATTACATCACCCTGTTAGGCGACGTTTCCACGATGAGCTTTTGGTGCGCTTTTGATGTTACCGATGTTCAGCACCATTTCTGCACCTATTAAGTAAAGTAGATTATTTAATTTTTTTTAATAAGCAGCGTAAAATTTTCACCAAAAATTCATCACTGGAACATAGCCCTAGGAAACAGGTTGAACTCCATGAACTTTTCAACCTTACCCCCTTCACCTCCAAGCTTGTTTTCACCTTCCTAAAAATGCTAAATATTGCAATTCTGACCAATGTTACTTTATGTGGTAATAACTCTGGAACTCTTCACTGGATCCGTGATTCTGTTTTTTTTGTTTTTTTTGTAAAACATTGTATTTCATGTTAGTGGTAAATGTTTTTTGCATTTATTTATAAAACTATCAAAAATTTGACAAAAATTTGTCAATTTTGCAATTTTTTATGCCCTTAAATCGGATAGATACCATATTTTTCGGATTATAAGATTTTCCGGCTTATAAGACTCACCCCAAATTTTGAGGAGAAAAATAGGAAAGTAATTTTTTGTTAATAAAATGGTGGTGCTTATAATCCATGCGTCTTATTGCTTACTGGGGGGTGGTAGCTGTGGTGAAACGGGGTCCCAGTTTCGCTGGAGGAGGCAAGGGTGGAGCATTGCTGCAGGCCACAGACTGGGATGAAGAGGTGTTCGGATGTACGGCGTTCCACTGCGGGTGTCCGGTGCTCTGAGTGTCCGGTGCTGCGGGTGGTGTCCGGTGCTGCTGCGGGGGCTCTGCCAGCATTTTGTGAAAGGCCAGAGCCCCCGCAGTTCCATGGTTTCCTATGCGGTGGACTCCGGGAAAATGGCTGTCGGGGGCAATTAAAAATGCACTTTTCTCATAAACATGTTGCTTTAGCTCCAAATTTTTAATTTTCACAAAGGTAACAGGAGTAAATGGATTGTCCAATTTGTTGTGAAATTTATCCTGAGTACACCGACGCCCCGCTTATATGATGCTAAACTATTGATTGGGTGCACAACAGGGCTCAGAAGAGAAGGAGCACTAGTTGACTTTTGGAGAGAAAAAATGTCTGGAATAGATAGCAGTTGCAATGTCACATTTGCAGAGCCCCTGATGTGCTAAAACAGAGGAAACTAGTGACCCCATTTTGGAAACTACAACCCTCAAAAAATTAATCTACCAGTGTGGAGAGCAACTTGAATCCACAGGTACTTAACAAAATTTTATAACCTTGGATCATGAATATTAAAAATTATTTTTTTCCCCCAAAATGTTGCTTTAGCTCCAATTTTTCAGTTTATACAGTAAGGGTAACAGGAAAAAATGGACCACCTAATTTGTTTTGCAGTTTTTCCTAAGAATGCCTTTGCCTCGAATATTGGGGAAAACAGCTGTTCGGGTACACGGGAGTGCTCCAAAAAAAGAAGTGCCATTTTGGGAAGCAGACTTTGCTGATGGTTTGCGGACACCATGCTGTATTTCTACAGCCTTTGTGCTGCCAGAACAGCTCTAACCCCCATCAAATGACCCAATTTTGGAGACCACATCCTTCCAGGAATTCACCTAGGGGTGTGGTGAGCATATTGAACTTACAGGTGCTTCACAGAATTGTATAACTTTGGGACATGAAAATTAAATGTTTGAATATTTTTTTTACATGAAAATGTTTTAGTTATGGTGAAGAATAATTGGGGGAAATGGAGCAAAATGTTTATAAAGCATTATCTTCCCAATGCAGCAATACTCTATATGCAGTCATACACCTTTTTTTAGTCATAAGGCAGTGCTCAGAAGAGAGAGAGCACCATCTGGCTTTTAGGGAGCAGAGATTCCTGAAGTAGTTTGTGGGTACAAATGCAGAGCCCCTAAGCTTTCAAAACAGCAGAAATCCTGAAAAAGTGACTCAGTTTTACAAATTACACTTACTATACATTGGTATGTAAAAGTTTAATCAGCCCTGGTCAAAATTACTGTTATTGTGAATAGTTAAACAAGTTGAAGATGAAGTTAAAGGTGACACATTTCCTTTGTGTTTTAGGCAAAAAATATCATATTTTTTGGATTATAAGACACACTTTTTCCCCCAAAATTTAGGGGGAAAATGTGGGGGGGAGTCTTAAAATTTGAATATACTTTACTGGCTGCGGTTGATTGGGGTCCCTGGGTCACTGCAGGCGGAGGCAGGAGTGGGCTGTTGCTGCGGGCCTAATGCTGGGAGGAAAGGACATTTGGAGGTGCGACACTGCGGGTGTTCGGTTATAAGGGGGCTCTACCTACATTGTTTTAAAGCTCGGGGCCACCGCACTCCCATGGTTTATATTGTGGTGGACTCCAGGAAAATGGCTTCCCCGGCGCATGCGTAGGTGGAGATCTCGGTGTCGCAAAATTGCTCCACTCCTTCCTTCTGGGACCCCGCTCCACTGCTGCCGCCGCCCATACTAAGCAATAAGATGCATGGATTTTAAGAAGCTCCACTATTTTATTTAAAAAAAATCACTATTTTTCTCCCCAAAATTTGGGATGTGTCTTATAATCTGCAAAATATAGTAATTTATTACAATTTAAAAATTAGAAAAGGAACACGATCGCAGCATTCCTGGAGCAGGAAAAGCCCCTCTGCCTTTGGATCAGAGACCCCGCGGCGTTTCCATGGTGACCCGATGTCAACATCCGGGTCACCAGACCTAGCAAACTTGCTGATCATTCAAGTTTGTCTGTCAGTGCAGAGCTGAAAGTTTCTGCAGCATGGAGATGCTGCTTAATCTCCACGCTATAGAAGCGATCAGCCTGCAAAAAATGATTGTCCCATAGTGGGACAAAATAAGAAAAAGTAAAAAAATACATTTTTTTAAATAATTGTAAAAATATTTTTTTTAAAAATCAAAAATAATAAAAAATTCAAAAGATATTGTATCTCTAAATAAATATTTGAATGAAAAAAAAACAATAAAGGTACACATTTGGTATTGCCGCATCAGCTATGAACCGACCTATAAAACTGTCCCACTAGTTAACCCCTTTAGTGAACACCATAAAAAAATTAAAAAAAACACAGCAAAAAACAATGCTTTATCATCATACCGCCAAACAAAAAGTGGAATAAAACACAATAAAAAAGACGGATATAAATAAACATGGTACCGTTGAAAACGTCATTTAGTCTAGCAAAAAAAGTCATCATACAGCTCCATCAGCATAAAAATAAAAAGTTATAGATCTCACTGTAAAATGCAAAAATATTTTTTTTTCTTTAAATTAGTTTTTATTGTATAAAGCACTAAACCTAAAAACAATACAAATGTGGTTTCACTGTAATAGTACGGACCCAAAAAATAAAACTGCCTTATCAATTTTACCACACACGGAACAGCATAACACCCCCCAAAAAAAAATATCCTGAATTGCTGTTTTATGTTCATTCTGCCTCACAAAAATCGGAATAGAAAGTGATCAAAAAATGTCATGTGTCTGAAAATGGTACCAATAAAAACGTCAACTCGTCCCGCAAAAAAACAAGACTCTGTGGACCAAAATATGGAAAAATTATAGCTCCCAAAATGTGGTGATGCAATAACTATTTTTTGCAATAAAAAGCGTCTTTTTTGGGGTGTGTGGCCTGGCTTTGGAGGAGTGAAGACACACATCCTTCTTGCTCCTGGACCCGGATCGCTTATCAGCACGATCACAAGCGTTCAGACCGACATACACCGGAGTATGAGCAGAAGGAGACCAGGGAGAGCACAGGGACCCTCATTACAGGTCCCAGAGGCCCTAAGACCTCTATACTGCAGTTCTTTTCTGAGCAGAAGCAAGTCTACAAGCACAGGGAGATCAAAGATGGCCACGGTGTGTCCACAGCAGCTGCAGAGTCATCACCTCTGAAGGAGAGGTGAGATAAGCACACACAGTCCAGCTTTTAACCCCTTCCAGACATTCCTGAGTCTCAACCAAGAGCTTCAGAAATCATCCAGCAAATCAGGAGGAAGCCAGTGATAACAGGTACCTGGAAGCTGCAGACAGCCCTCCTGTGTTGCTCCCTCAAACGGCAGCTGCAGGAGCGGGGGGAGGAGTGGTATGCCCTAACCACACCACAGCAGATTACCCTGGTGGGTCCTGCAGGGATCATGAGCATAGCAGAGGCTGGAGAGGTGGTGGGAGAGCCCCTTACTGACTTTGCTTCATGTGCAGTTATAATGACACCTGTGGGGGGGGCAACCACTAGGCCCCCTCATGATCACCCAGTCTGCTCTCCATGACCATTTAACACCCACTTGGGCAGCCTGCAGCCCTCCAGGGCCGTCCCATCAGGGACAAGGAATTTTAGCTGAACTTGCTGACTTGCGGGCACGCATGGTCTCTATCCCCACAAGGGAGGATATGGAGTCTTATATTAAAAGACTGGAGCTCGCCTACAGCAGTGTACTATCCAGCCTAAGAGGTGAAGTAGAGAGAGTAGATACTCAGGGTCAGGACCACTCCAGCAGGATCCTAGCCCTGGAGGAGGCATGCAGATCTCAAAAACAACAAATAGACAGACAATCTTGTCAAATCCAATATCTCGTTGATGCCATGAATGATGGCAAAAATAGAGGCCGCAGGAACAACATCAGGGTGAGAGGCCTGCCAGAGTCCATTGAGTCAAGCGACCTCCCCTGGGTGCTGCAGACTTTATTCAATGAGATCCTGGGTGACCCGCCTACAAACACAATCGAACTGAACAGTGCACATAGGGCTTTGGGCCCTAAACCCAGAGACCGAGGGATGTCATTTGCAGAGTCCAGCGTTATGTCTTGAAGGAGACCATTATGAACAAGATCCGTAACGGGGTGACCAGTAAATTTCATGATAAGATCATCCAAATACTTCTAGACCTGTCAAGACTGACTCTGCAAAGAAGGAGAGCCCTGCTCCCGTTGCTGGATATGTTATGTGACCAGGATATGTCTTATACCTGGGGCTTCCAGTTTAGGCTCCAGGTACGTGCAGGTGGTCGCACCTTTGTCCTTTGGAACCCGGGGGATATTCCTGCATTCACAGCTGCCTTGGATCTTCCCACAGTACTTATTGAACAGTGGCCGGATTTCCCCTTGGGATCCCTGGAGGGTCTATCCCAGAGACCTTGGGGTTCCTTCCGTCGTGGAGAGGGGAGTAATAGGAGAAGAACCCCCCTGAATCCATCCGGCTATTGCTATTGTAGATGGTTAAGGACATTGGCTCTCGCTCTGTTAAACGAGACGTCCTGGTGTAGATTTACAACTGAGGCTCTCAAAAAGGGAGGATGGTGTTCTCTATGGGTTCCTTCTGATAACTCGTATGGTCCAAACAGTCTTTTTACCTGTTATGTTGTGATAAGTTCTATTGTTCTATAAGAAATAGTCTCTTGCTCCCCCTTCCTTCCCTCCCTCCCCTCTTCCCTTCCCCCTCTTTCCTCCCTCCCCCTCATTATGCTTTATACTATGACTTGTTATATATATATATATATATATATATATATATATATATATATTATATATCTGTTTTCTGGTTTAATTGTCTTTCATGTGGTCCGAGATGGGAGGCTTCTCGGTACAAAGCCCCTTCCCTACTTGGGACTTCCAACCACACTAGTATGTTGGTTTCTTTCTTTTCCCACTGAGTTTAGATATTCGGTAACACTACAATTAACCAGAGTTTCCTTTGTAATCCTTAGGACACAGTATACCAGACAAGCTCTCCTCTTTTCTTATTCTTTGTGCTCTGTTCCCCCCCTATTTTTTTATCTTCCTCTACTTACCTTATCCTTCTGAGTCACCTTATTCCTTCCCTTTCCCTTGCTTCTTCCTTCAGGTTGCGACTACAGTTTGTGGGCGACGCAATTGCATTAATATTTCCTACTATAAAGAGTCTCTCCTGTTCTGAATCACTTTATCAGTCGTTTTTTCACTCCAGATAGACTAGACCCTTTCTTAAGTTTTTTCGGAGACGCTTCTTCATAGAGATGTCCCAGGTTAAATGGGGTTCCCTAAATGTAAGTAGGCTTAACACCCCCCAAAAAAGAAAACAGATACTCTATTATATGCACAAGCATAGGGTACATATTCTACTTCTGCAAGAGGCCCACTTCAAGCTGGGGCACATCCCTAGCATCAATGACCGCTACTACACTACATGGTTCCATAGCCCTAATCCAGATGCTAGATCGGGGGAGTGTTAGTAGCATTGCATAGATCCCAGCACATTCAGTCATAGATACACTTATAGACTCAGAAGGCTGATTCATCTTTCTCAAGATCAGGGTGAACTCTGTGGTCTTTACGATAGCTAATTGGTATCTACCCAATAGAGACCCGATATCCGTATGTATCTCTTTCCTCTCCTCCCTTGCAGACTTTGCTGAGGGGATCCTGGTGGCAGGCGGGGACTTCAATTTTACTCTGGACCCAAGGTTAGACAACTCCGCGAGACACCCCTTCTCAGTTAGGAAAATTAAAGCATTCAAAAGTGTAGTCCAGAGTCTTCACATGGTTGACTTATGTCTTCTGCCCATTCCTCTTATAGTAGGATTGTTTTTTTTTAACCAGCCAAACTGCTCTGACCTGGCAGATTCAATACTCTATTGGTCATATCTGCTGGTCAGACCAGGCCCCAGTGTTTTGCCAAATGACCCTGCTGGTGGGGAGACCGAAACAGTGGACATGGCGTCTGAACGATTTTCTCTGTGCTTCGGAGATTAAAGACACCATATCGGAGTTTTTGACAATCCACAAATCTGATAAAACAGCATTTCCAATTAAATGGGAGTCCCTTAAGTGTATGTTACGAGGGGTTCTGCTGAAACATGGAGCTCGCTTGAAGAAAGTAAAAGCCGAGCAGGTGGTGTCGTTGTTGAAAACAATTTTTGACTTGGAGCGCTCTCACAAACTTTCTCTTTCTCAACAAACCTTAGCTGAACTTAAGACCAGAGAAGAATTGAGAGCCATTCTAGACCAGAAATACCTACGTCAGAGAATGAGACATCATAGATTCCTATATGAATATGGAGACAAGTGCGGTAGGCCCTTAGCCAGGATGCTCCATCCCAGGGGAAATCCAGGTATATTACCCAACTCAGAAAGCCAGGTGGGGTACTAACTCAAAACCCCGATGAGATTCTGGATGTTTTTCAAAAATTCTATAGTAACCTCTATAACATCAAAGGCCGATATGATGACATGGATCCTTGACTGGTTCAGGACAAGATCAAGACATATGTAAATGACACGGCATTGCCGGTCCTTGACCCTTTGGATGCTGACTCTTCGGAAGCTGAGTTTTCAGAGGCAGAGGTCTTGGACGCCATTAAAGGTTCTCCGGTTGGGAAATGCCCAGGACCAGACGGCTTTACCTCTAAATTCTTCAAGCAATTTGGCCCCCAGATTTTGTTGATGAGGGTTTTCAACGCGATTTCGCTTGAATCCTTATGGACTCCCCAATCATTGGAGGCTCATATTAGTGTTGTCCCTAAGCCGGGAAAAGATCACACAGAGGCTGCTAACTATAGACCTATATCTTTAATTAACATCGATATCAAATTATTTTCTAAAATCCTAGTAAATAGGTTGGCAGTCCTCCTTCCTGGCATTATCCATAATGACCAGGTGGGATTTGGTAAAGGTAGAGGCGCTAGGTACAACACTAATAAAGTACTACACCTCATGGCTCGGTCGTGGGCCCAATCCACTCCCATGTGCTTACTTTCAGTGGATGCGGAGAAGGCCTTTGACCGGGTCAGCTGTAGATTTATGAAGGCCTTCTTGGAGCAGATCGGTCTGGGGACTAGATTCCTTAATTGGATAGCCTCCCTATGCACCTACCACTCGACAAGTGTTAGAGCAAATGGCTCCCGCTTTTTCTTTACGTAATGGCACGCGCCAGGGGTGTCCACTATCCCCTTTGCTCTATGTTATCATAATGGAACACCTTGCAGTCGTCATAAGGCAAAATCCCAATATAAGGGGGGTGGTGGCGGGTCGGACACATTACAAAACTGCCTTATTTGCTGACGATTTACTTTTGTTTGTATCTCAGGCTCGTACTACCTTCCCCTATTTGATTAAAGAATTTGAAGAATTTGGAAGTCTTATTAACTTTAAGGTTAATTTCACTAAGTCTGAAGCATTGAATATCTCTTCCTTCTGAGGAACAATTGCACTTAGCAGATAATTTTCCATTTAAATGGCAGAGTTCGGCCTTGAAATATTTGGGAATTGTAGTTCCTAGGGACCCCACCCAACTGTTTGGTCTTAATTTTCTCCCTCTGAGAACACTTTGAGATCTCAAAACCTGCGATAAACGGAAGTTGTCGTGGTTTGGTCGCATTAATGCGATAAAAATGGATGTGCTTCCTCTGTTCTTGTTACTGTTCCAGTCAATTGCTATAGGTAGCCATGCATCATTCTTTGTTAGACTCCAATCGGCTATTTCGGGTTTTATTTGGGGAAATCATAGTCCCAGTATTGGAACTAAAACCTTATATAGACATAAACACCTTGGAGGGTAGGGCCTCTCTAAATTTAAAAAATATCATAAAGCGTCCATCTTGTTACAGTTGTTGGATTGGCAACACCATCAAGAAACCAAACAATGGGTTGCATTGAAGCAGTTAAATGTGACGACCCCCCTTGTGATGCTTGCACTGGTTCTCCTCTTGTGGCAGGGACATGTCTGGCCTTGAGACAGGTATGTTGGCAACAACCTTGAGGTTCTAGGATAGAGAGGTTAAGACGGGCAACATATCCCCAGGCATAGGCCCCTTTACCCCACTTATCCATAATCCGAACTTCCCCCGGCATTGAAGGCAAAGACTTGGGTCTTGGGTTGGCAGAAACGTGATGAACCACGTCTTTTCCATATTTTTAAAAGACGAGACCTGACGTCCTTAGAATCGCTGACAAACACAGGACCTGCAAAACTTTTGTTTGAATACTCTCAATTAAAATCATATACTGGGAGAAAACAGCGAGCTTTAAGGCCCCTTTAACTAAATTTGAGGAGTTGTTTGTTTTGGAGTCCCCACCTGCTCACTGTATTTCCCATATATACAACATACTTAACTCAGGGAATGAGATGACTAAACCAAGATTTTTCGAGAGTTGGGAAGAAGATCTCGAAATGCAGATATCGGGGACAGAAAGGGGGAAGACATACATCCTGTCTCACAGTTTGTCGATGGAAAGGAATTACAAAATTCTTTCCCATTGGTATTGTTACCCGGTGATCCTACATGCTGCTTTCCCCTCTGTCCCTGATGAATGCTGGAGGTGTAACAGTGAGAGAGGCTCTATGTTACATATTTGGTGGAGCTGTGGAAAGATTCAGCCATTTTGGGAGGGACTGTTCCACATCTATCAGTTAATTAGAGGGCAGACGATAGACACAACACCCACGATAGCACTTTTATCAATACTACCGGGCTCCATTAAGTCCCAGAAACAAGACATACTCTAATTCTGCCTCACTGCGGCTAGAGCGGTCATTCCAAGACATTGGAAGACACCCCATTGTCCTTTGCTGACTGAATGGTTTGAAGAAATGGGTTGGATTTACAAGATGGAAGACCTTACTGCGGAAATGACTGGTGCCAGGGATAGATTCCTTCGTACCTGGAGTCAATGGGTCCTGTTTCTTGATTCTCCGAGATTTAACAAAGCATTTGGGGCACCCCTAGACCAAACTGTATCTGGATAGTGTGAGTTCGCCCATGCTGGACTTAAATCCACTCCCTTTTGATTTTGCTCATCTCACATAGATCTACTTCACAAAAATGTAGACTACCCAGTATACTATAGCGGGGTTCCCCCCCCCCTTTTAATCCTATTTAAACGTCTATCCACTCCTATCTTAGTCCCTAGGTCCACCCCTGCCCCCCCCCCATTTTCCCTTCTTTCTCTCTTGTTTTTCTTGTTCTATTCTGTCTACTCTTCTTTATCATGTTTCTTGGTGTGCTGTACGTAATCTCTGGTTCTCCATAGGTAAATATGGTTGTTAAGTTGTTTTTCTTATCTACATTAAGAGTTGCACCCTCTTCCCTGGATAAGGGTTGAGTGATTTGGCTGAGAGGCTTATTTACAGCTCTGCTACGACTACTAGTTTGTTCCCTTATTTAATAAAGTTTAACAGGTACGGAGGACTTCCTAAATACCTTAAGTGCAATTGAATAATAACAGAGTCCTGTATCCAACTACTGATGGTTTTGCTACAAAAAGTTGTGGACTATTGAGTGAAATCGTGAAAATACTCCATCAGGACTCATACTATAATTATATAGTTGTTCACTCCCTCTAAGTTGATGGAGCTAAGTAAATTGATAAGTTGCACTGTTGGTATGCCTATAACTTGTAACTTTATCTACGTTTTATGACTGTATGAATGTTCCCTTTTTTTTCCTCTGTTATGTTTAATAAACAAAGATTGAACAATAAAAGCGTCTTTCCAGGTCACCACCTGACAGCACCATGGAGGACGTACTTCTTATCCACAGTGGGACAGGAAATCATGAGAGTTTAAAATGACCCTCCCCCTACCACCTCTCAGTGTTATTCCTATCCCACTGTGGATAGAAACGGCGAGGATCAGGGGCTCGGCCTTTCCCTTCCCACCTCAAGACCTCTGCAAGCTGACACCCGCTCGGAGGGTCCATCAGCATACCCATCAGCTGCTCCTAGAGTGTGGGGTCGCTTCCTCCTGTCGGGGGCTCTCGACCCTAGGTGATGTCTTAGATGTTTCTGAGCCCGGACCTCCTCTCTGGGTGCCGCCGCTCTATCACGCGGGCCCGGGAATGCTTACTACCGCAGGACATCTCAATGTGGCAAGCGCTGCAAGTTCCGGTCGCGGTGTGCGTCACTTCCAGGTCGTGGCCAGTGGCAGGGCAGCGTCTCCTCCTCCTCAGGACCCGAAGAGGCAGGGATACTTCCGGGGCAGGTCGGAGGGCGCGGCGCTCCAGCTTCCGAGGATCCCCGCATATAGTAAGGTAACGGGGGTTGGCGGGCCAGCTATCCCGGTGCAGTCCTTCCTACTCAGGTATACAGTTAGGTCCATAAATATTTGGACAGAGACAACATTTATCTAATTTTGATTCTAGACATTACCACAATGAATTTGAAACAAAACAAATCAGATGCAGTTGAAGTTCAGACTTTCAGCTTTCATTTGAGGGTATCCACATTAAAATTGGATGAAGGGTTTAGGAGTTTCAGCTCCTTAACATGTGCCACCCTGTTTTTAAAGGGACCAAAAGTAATTGGACAGATTAAATAATTGTAAATAAAATGTTCATTTCTAGTACTTGGTTGAAAACCCTTTGTTAGCAATGACTGCCTGAAGTCTTGAACTCATGGACATCACCAGACACTGTGTTTCCTTCTTTTTGATGCTCTGCCAGGCCTTCACCGCGGTGGTTTTCAGTTGTTGTTTGTTTGTGGGCCTTTCTGTCTGAAGTTTAGTCTTTAACAAGTGAAATGCATGTTCAATTGGGTTGAGATCAGGTGACTAACTTGGCCATTCAAGAATATTCCCCTTCTTTGCTTTAATAAACTCCTGGGTTGCTTTGGCTTTATGTTTTGGGTCATTGTCCATCTGTAGTATGAAACGACGACCAATCAGTTTGGCTGCATTTGGCTGGATCTGAGCACACAGTATGGCTCTGAATACCTCAGAATTCATTCGGCTGTTTCTGTCCTGTGTCACATCATCAATAAACACTAGTGACCCAGTGCCACTGGCAGCCATGCATACCCAAGCCATCACACTGCTTCCGCCATGTTTTACAGATGATGTGGTATGCTTTGGATCATGAGCTGTACCACGCCTTCACCATACTTTTCTATTTCCATCATTCTAGTAGAGGTTGATCTTGGTTTCATCTGTCCAAAGAATGTTCTTCCAGAACTGTGCTGGCTTTTTTAGATGTTTTTTAGCAAAGTCCAGCCTAGCCTTTTTATTCTTGATTCTTATGAGTGGCTTGCACCGTGCAGTGAACCCTCTGTATTTAATTTCATGCAGTCTTCTCTTTATGGTAGATTTGGATATTGATACGCCTACCTCCTGGAGAGTGTTGTTCACTTGGTTGGCTGTTGTGAAGGGGTTTCTCTTCACCATGGAGAGTATTCTGCGATCATCCACCACTGTTGTCTTCCGTGGGCGCCCAGGTCTTTTTGCATTGATGAGTTCACCAGTGCTTTCTTTCTTTCTCAGAATGTACCAAACTGTAGATTTTGCCACTCCTAAAGTTGTAGCAATTTCTCGGATGGGTTTTTTCTGTTTTTTGCAGCTTAAGGATAGCTTGTTTCACCTGCATGGAGAGCTCCTTTGACCGCATGTTTCCTTCACAGCTAAACCTTCCAAATGCAAACACCACACCTCAAATCAACACCAGCCCTTTTATCTGCTTAATTGAGAATGATATAATGAAGGGATTGCCCACACCTGTCCATGAAATAGCCTTGGAGTCAATTGTCCAATTACTTTTGGTCCCTTTAAAAACAGGGTGGCACATGTTAAGGAGCTGAAACTCCTAAACCCTTCATCCAATTTTAATGTGGATACCCTCAAATGAAAGCTGAAAGTCTGAACTTCAACTGCATCTGATTTGTTTTGTTTCAAATTCATTGTGGTAATGTCTAGAACCAAAATTAGATAAATGTTGTCTCTGTCCAAATATTTATGGACCTAACTGTATCAGTATGGAAGAGACCACTAAGACTGAGATGGGGCCAGAGAGACAGGTGCATGTAAGTACTCAGGAAGAGGGTCACTTCAGAACCCCTGCAAGGTGCAGTCCCACAGAACAGATACGCTTATGTATTGTAGGGGGCTTCCACCTCGGTGGGAAAGAAAGATGCCAAGAAGTCAGGAAAATATAACAAATGCCCTATGTGCGACATAAGGCTAAAGGATTCCTGGCAGAAACTCCTCTGTGAGGCATGCACCAGGCGGATCGTGAGGGAAGAACAGGCTTCACTCATGTCCAATATGATTGCTATTATCAGAGAGGAAGTGGTGGCCTCCGTATCGGGTCTTGTATTCCTTCAGCCCACGCAGTCAGACTCCCAGGGATCCAGAAAGAGACCGAGGGAATCGGATACCTCTTCTGAAGAGGCCTTTTCCGAGTCGGAGCTGGAGGAGGAGGAAGTGAGCAGACATCCTCCAGAAAAAGGAAAGAGATACTTGTTCTCATCCGGAGACACAAATGAGCTCCTAGGAGCAGTAAGACAGACTATGCAGATTGAGGAGCCTCAACAACTCTCTCTGTACAGGATGAGATGTTTGGGGGGCTACACTTGCAGACCTCAAAAGTCTTCCCAGTCAACTCCCACATACGGTCTATGATCTTAGTGGAATGGGAAGAGGCAGAGAAAAGACTCACTATTCCCAGAGACCGTTTGACCCTGAGGAATTCAAAACCTGGGAAGATTTTCCCAAGGTAGACATTCCGGTAGAAAAGTATTCAAAAGAACGGCCATCCCCTTTGAGGACTCCTCTAATCTAAAGGAGCCTATGGACCGAAATCGGATGGGCTCTTGAAAAGAGCCTGGGAAAGTTCGGCGGCTGTCATACGCGCAAATATAGCAGCAACATCGGTAGGACGTTCTATGCATTTATGGGTAGACGATCTAGAGGAGCATCTGTCAGCCAAGACTCCTAGGGAGAATATCCTACAATCCCTTTCCCTACAGAAGCTGGCAACCGGCATCCTAGCAGACGCTTCTGCTGAGTCTGTCAGATTCACGGCAAGGAGTCAGTCCCTGTCCAACACAGACAGAAGGGCCATCTGGCTAAAAAACTGGTCAGGGGATATATAATCAAAGAACTAGCTTTGCTCTATTCCTTTCTCAGGGGGAAGGGTCTTTGGGCCCGTCCTTGATGATATTTTATAGAAAGCCTCAGATGAAAAGAAGGGTGTTGTGAATGGACTTGAAATGAGTTCTGAGCAGAGGCTCCCTCTGGTGGTTACAAGCGGTACTGAACTGTCCAGTGAAGATTGTGAGGATTGGGAATCAGGTGTTACTGACTGGTCTTATTTAAGGGAGTCGCCTTCCCATCAGGGTTGCCGGTGATCAATTGTTCTGGTCTCAATCCTTGATTCCTGTTTCCTTTGTAGCCTGCTGTGTCGTGTCTGCATCTCCTGCTAACAGATAAGACATTTTCTTCTTTTTGTTTTTGTGCTTGATTTTTGCATTTTGTCCTGCACTTCTGTGGGGGCCTTCAGGGTCCCCTCCGGGGGCTTTTGCCCTCTCAGTTTAGTTCAGCCACTGATGTTTTGTACATTTGCTTTTTCCAGTTTTTTCAGTGGCTGCTGTTTTGATTTTGTTACACCAGAGAACTAATTTAGGTGGTAGAGGTCGTGTGATCTCAGGTGTTTTTGAAATTAGTAGAGTTGGTGCTTTTCAGGGTTTTTTGGGATTGCAGTAAGTGCCCTTCCTATCCTTTTCTATTTAGATAGTTTGGGCCCCAACAATTGCTCATACTATTTTCTGTCTGTGTCAGTATTTCTTCTTGTCTAACCGCCATTACATGTTTGGGGGCTTTCTATGTTCTTTGGGGATCTGCTCCGGGGCAGATAGCTTTCCTCTTTCTATCTTTAGGTATAGTTAGTTTCTCAGGCTGTGACGAGGCGTCTAGGACCAACGTAGGAACGCTCCACGGCTGCCTCTAGTTGTGGTGGTTAGTCAGGGTACTGCAATCTCATAGATTCCAACTGCTCTGGTGTATTGCCTTTTTTACCTGCACTCCTCAGCTACCAAATCATAACAGTATCACCGGCCAAAACTGAAAATTATATGGTACTCACAGAAGGGAAAAATATTGTGAAAGAAAAAAAAAAAAAAGGTTGTCAGAGTTGTCAGAGATATTTTTCTGTTTGTTGCATTTTTTTTTTCCCTCTGTATCTCTGGGTGCTGGGGAGGATTTTTTCTCTCAATGGAGTTTGCACAGTTGTCTGGCCGTGTGGATCAGCTTGCCACTGAGGTTCGGAGTATTGCTACTTATCTTGCTAGGTTGCCTGTTGTGGAACCTAGGATTCCCATGCCAGATTTGTTTTTGGGGGATCGAGCCAAGTTTCTGAATTTCAAAAATAATTGTAAATTGTTTTTTGCCTTAAAATCTAAGTCCTCAGGGAACGCAGCGCAGCAGGTTCAAATTGTCATCTCTCTCCTGCGCGGCGATCCTCAGGATTGGGCTTTTTCCCTGACACCTGGGGATCCTGTTTTGAGTGATGTTGATGCATTTTTTCAGGCCTTGGGGTTATTGTACGATGAGCCTAATGTCACTGATCAAGCTGAAAAAGCCTTGTTGGCATTAAATCAGGGGCTTGATGACGCTGAGTTATACTGTCAGAGATTCCGCAGGTGGGCAGTCCTGACCAAATGGAATGACGACGCTTTGGCAGCCCTTTTTCGGAAGGGTCTGTCAGATAATGTAAAGGATGTTATGGTGGGATTCCCTGTCCCCTCTGGTCTCAATGATTCTATGTCATTAGCGATTCAAATTGACAGACGTTTGCGTGAGCGGAGAAGTATGCGTGGAATAGTGTTGCATTGTGAACCTGCTTCTGAACCCATGCAGTGTGATAGAGTGGTGTCTGGGGCACAGCGTCATGAGTTTCGAAAGCGCAATGGGTTATGTTTCTACTGTGGTGATGCCTCTCATGCTATTTCAGTCTGCCCTAAGCGGGGAAGACGTTTTGCACGCTCAGTTGTCTTGGGTAGTGTTCAGACTAAGTTTTTATTAACTGTTACTCTGATATGCTCTCTGTCCTCATTTTCTGCTCAGGCTTTCGTTGATTCGGGAGCAGCTATTAACCTGATGGATTTTGATTTTGCTAAACGTTGCGGGTTTCCCTTGATACCCCTACAGAAGTCTATTCCCCTACTGGGGATCGATTCTACCCCTTTGGCTGAGAATAAACCTCAGTTCTCTACTCAGGTGATAATGAGGGTTGAACCTGATCATCAGGAGAGCTGCAAATTTTTGGTTCTGTATAATCTGCATGACATTATCGTGCTGGGTTTCCCTTGGTTACAGTCTCATAATCCTGTTTTGGATTGGAAATCTGTGTCTGTAACCAGTTGGGGCTGCCAATGTGTTAATACCAACACTCCTGTTTTTTCTGCCTCCCCCCAGGCTCAGGATGTTCCTGACTTTTTGATTGATTTTTCTGATGTGTTTAGCGAAAGTAAATCTGCATCCTTGCCTCCCCATAGGAGCTATGACTGCGCTATTGAATTAGTGCCTGGTAGTAAATTCCCTAAAGGTCACCTTTTTAACTTGTCTGTACCTGAACATGACGCTATGCGGTCTTATATCAAGGAGTCATTGGAGAAGGGTCATATCAGACCATCCTCTTCACCCTTAGGTGCCGGTTTTTTCTTTGTGGCCAAAAAGGATGGTTCATTAAGGCCGTGTATTGATTATCATCTTTTGAACAATATTACTGTGAAATATCAATATCCGTTACCCTTGATTTCTGACCTGTTTTCCAGGGTGAAAAACGCTACTTGGTTTACCAAGCTTGACCTCAGGGGGCATATAACCTTATTCGCATTAAGCACGGGGATGAATGGAAGACGGCATTTAACACCCCTGAGGGGCATTTTGAGTACCTTGTGATGCCCTTTGGGCTCACTAATGCTCCTTATGTCTTCCAGTCCATCATGAATGACATTTTCAGGGATTTTGTGGATAAATTTCTGATTGTTTATTTGGATGATATCTTGATTTTTTCTAATGACTGGGACTCTCATGTGAAACATGTTCGAACTGTATTCCAGATTTTGAGAGAGAATGCTCTGTATGTGAAGGGATCTAAGTGTCTTTTTGGCGTACAGAGGATCTCATTTTTGGGATTCATTTTGTCCCCATCTGTTATTGAAATGGACCCGGTCAAGGTTCAGGCCATCTGTGATTGGGTCCAACCTACTTCATTAAAGGCTCTTCAAAGATTTTTGGGTTTTGCCAATTTTTATCGTAAATTTATTGGTAATTTCTCGGTTATTGTTAAACCATTAACTGATTTGACCAAAAAGGGTTCTGATGTGGTGAATTGGCCTCCTGAGGCAGTTTCTGCATTTCAGGAACTTAAGCAGAGATTCACTTCTGCTCCTGTTCTACGGCAGCCTGATGTTTCTCTGCCATTTCAGGTGGAGGTTGATGCCTCTGAAATTGGGGCAGGTGCCGTTTTGTCCCAAAGAGATCCAGAGACCTCTAAAAGTAACCCTTGTGCCTTTTTCTCTCGAAAATTTTCTCCTACTGAACGTAATTATGACGTGGGTAATCGGGAGTTATTGGCCATGAAGTGGGCTTTTGAAAAGTGGAGACATTGGCTGGAGGGAGCCAAACATCAGGTGGTGGTCCTTACGGACCATAAGAATCTGGTTTATCTGGAATCTGCCAAGCGACTTAATCCTAGACAGGCCAGGTGGGCCTTGTTTTTCACACGTTTTAATTTTGTGGTTTCCTTTCTTCCTGGCACTAAGAATGTTAAGGCGGATGCCCTCTCGAGGAGTTTCCTTGCGGACTCTCCTGAGGTATCTGATCCTTCTGTTATTTTGAAAGAAGGTGTAGTTCTTTCCGCCATCTCGCCCAATTTGAGACTGGCTCTGGAGGGGTGTCAGGAGGATAGGCCCGAGCGCTGCCCTGTTGGGAAATTGTTTGTCCCGGACCAGTGGAAAAAGAGTGTGATGTCTGAGATTCATTGTTCCGCGTTGGCCGGTCATCCCGGAATTTTTGGTACCAGAGACTTGGTTAGTCGGTCCTTTTGGTGGCCTACCTTGTCTCGTGATGTCAGGGAATTTGTGCAGTCCTGCGGGACTTGCTCTCGCTCCAAGCCTTGCTCTCGCTCTAGTGGTTTGTTGATGCCATTGCCTGTGCCCAAGAGACCATGGACCCATATCTCTATGGATTTCATTTCCGACCTCCCTGTTTCTCAGAGAATGACCGTCATCTGGGTGATTTGTGATAGGTTTTCCAAGATGATACATCTTGTGCCATTACCTAAGTTGCCTTCCTCCTCCAAATTGGTGCCTTTGTTCCTTCAGCACGTGGTTCGTTTACACGGCATTCCTGAGAACATTGTGTCTGACAGAGGAGTCCAGTTTGTTTCCAGATTTTGGAGGACCTTTTGTTCTAAGCTTGGTGTTCTGTTTCTTTCTCCTCGGCATTTCATCCTCAGACCAATGGTCAAACTGAGAGAACAAACCAGACATTGGAGACTTATCTTAGATGCTTTGTGTCTGCTGATCAGGATGACTGGGTCTCTTTTTTGCCTTTGGCTGAGTTTGCTCTTAATAATAGGGCTAGCTCTGCCACTTTGATGTCTCCATTTTTCTGTAATTCTGGGTTTCACCCTCGATTTTCTTCAGGACAGACGGAGGCTTCTGTCTGTCCAGGTGTTGACTCTGTTGTGGAGCGTATGCAACAGATTTGGGACCAGGTAGTGGAGAGGTTGTCCCTCTCTCAGGAGAGGGCCCAGCGGTTTGCTAACCGGCATAGGACTGATGGTCCTCGGTTTAAAGTGGGGGACTTGGTCTGGTTGTCCTCAAAAAATATTCCTATGAGAGTGGCATCTCCTAAATTTAAGCCTAGGTTCATTGGACCTTATAAGATCATGGAGATTCTTAATCCTGTTTCTTTTCGTTTGCTTCTTCCAGGGACATTTAAGATCCATAACGTGTTCCACAAGTCCTTGTTGAAGAGGTTTGTTGAGCCAGTGGTTCCTACTGCTTTGCCTCCTGACCCTGTTCTGGTTGAGGGCAATATGGAGTTTGTGGTTGAGAAAATATTGAATTCTCGTTTTTCTAGACGGAAACTCCAGTATTTGGTTAAGTGGAGAGGTTATGGTCAGGAAGACAATTCTTGGGTGTTTGCTTCGGACATCCATGCTAGGAGACTCATCCGTGCGTATCATAGAACTCATCCTGACCGACCTGGTTGCTCAAGTGAGGGTTCGGTGACCCCTCCTCAAGGGGGGTACTGTTGTGAATGGACTTGAAATGAGTTCTGAGCAGAGGCTCCTTCTGGTGGTTACAAGCGGTACTGAACTGTCCAGTGAAGATTGTGAGGATTGGGAATCAGGTGTTACTGACTGGTCTTATTTAAGGGAGTCGCCTTCCCATCAGGGTTGCGGGTGATCAATTGTTCTGGTCTCAATCCTTGATTCCTGTTTCCTTTGTAGCCTGCTGTGTCGTGTCTGCATCTCCTGCTAACAGATAAGACATTTTCTTCTTTTTGTTTTTGTGCTTGATTTTTGCATTTTGTCCTGCACTTCTGTGGGGGCCTTCAGGGTCTCCTCCGGGGGCTTTTGCCCTCTCAGTTTTGTTCAGCCACTGATGTTTGTACATTTGCTTTTTCCAGTTTTTTCAGTGGCTGCTGTTTTGATTTTGTTACACCAGAGAACTAATTTAGGTGGTAGAGGTCGTGTGATCTCAGGTGTTTTTGAAATTAGTAGAGTTGGTGCTTTTCAGGGTTTTTTGGGATTGCAGTAAGTGCCCTTCCTATCCTTTTCTATTTAGATAGTTTGGGCCCCAACGTTTGCTCATACTATTTTCTGTCTGTGTCAGTATTTCTTCTTGTCTAACCGCCATTACATGTTTGGGGGCTTTCTATGTTCTTTGGGGATCTGCTCCGGGGCAGATAGCTTTCCTCTTTCTATCTTTAGGTATAGTTAGTTTCTCAGGCTGTGACGAGGCGTCTAGGACCAACGTAGGAACGCTCCACGGCTGCCTCTAGTTGTGGTGGTTAGTCAGGGTACTGCAATCTCATAGATTCCAACTGCTCTGGTGTATTGCATTTTTTACCTGCACTCCTCAGCTACCAAATCATAACAGAAGGGGTTTCCGGAAGAAAAGCGCAGGAAATATCAGCCATTTCGTAGACCCCTTTATAGTCAGAAGACAGACCATAGCGGGAAACGGGAGTCGGGAAGATGGAGCTATCCCAAAGGGGGAGAGATCAGAGGCAGGAATAAGGATTCCATCTTCTCAGGATCAGGTTCCCGAAGGAAATGACGCCACAAGGATAGGGGGCGTCTAGTCTGGTTCCTGGAAGGATGGCGGGAGATTTCCCGAAGTCCTTGGGGCCTGCAGGTGATCTCTGGGGGTGCAGAATAGAATTTGACTCTTTACCTTCAGAGAGATTCCTTGTATCCAGCTCCCGTCTTGTTTCTGCCTCCCCTATGTGGTCGGATATTCAGGACCTCCTAAACGTAGCGGCAATTGTTCCGGTACCCGCTCGAGAAGAGGGCAGGGGACAATACTCAAGCCTCTTCTCGATAAAAAAAAACATCTGGGGAATCCAGAACGATAATAAACCTCAGACCCCTAAACAGATGGTTAAAATACAGGAGGTTCAAGATGGAATCTATTAGATCCACGATTCCCCTCTTAGGAAAAGGGGTGGTAATGTGCACTCTGTATCTAAAGAGTGCATATTACCCTGTCCCAATTTACTCAGGCCACCTGAAGTACCTCAGATTTGCAGTGGAAAAGGAGGGCAGGATCTACCACTATCAGTTTCGCTGCCTCCACTTTGGCCTGGCATCGGCCCCCAGAGTTTTCACAAACCTAATGGTGGAGGTGGTTGCCTTTCTAAGAAATCAGAACATCACGGTGGTCCCTTACCTAGACCATTTTTTGGTAGAGGCAGACTCTGTAGGTCAGCTCAGTATCGACTGTCAGTCATTGATCTCCACACTGCAAAAATTGGGTTGGATCATAAACTGGGCAAAGTCAGATCTAGTGCCCAAACCAAGAATAACATTTTTGGGAGTGATGCTAGACTTGGGGGGCAAGAAGGTCCTATTTACCAGAAGGAAAACTGACTGGCATTATACAGAGGATTCGTCAATTTGCGAGGAGCCGGGTCTCCATCAGGGATGAAATGAAGATCCTAGGACTAATGATATTCTGCATTCCTTGTGTGAACTGGAGCCAGTTCCATTCTCGACGGCTATAGCAGGCGGTCCTAGCATCCTGGGACAGGAGGCAGAGCTCGATAGACAGAGAAATACGGCTATCCCCTCAGGTCAAGAGTTCCCTGTATTGGTGAACCATCCCCAGGTATCTCCAGGCCGGTGTCTCGTGGGTTCAATCTACAGAAGTCACAGTCACCACGGACGCAAGTCAACAAGGATGGGGCGGACACGTCCAAGGAAGATACTAAAAGGGGATAATGGAGTCCAGAGGACAGCACGGAATCCTCAAACTTCAGAGAACTGCACGCAGTTTGGAAGGTCCTATCTTCCGCCCAGTCCTTAGTGAAAAACAAACACGTGAAGGTACTGTCAGACAATACAACAACGGTAGCCTTCCTTCGTCATTAGGGCGATCCAAGACATCCAGCACTACAACATCTAGCAGAACGGATTTTCAGGTGGGCGGAGAAGTCAGTTCTCTCGATCTCGGCGATACACCTGGAGGGTACCAGAGACCAGGTAGCAGACTTCCTAAGCAGGAAGAAGGTAATCGCAACAGAATGGGAATTGAACAACAAAGTTTTCATCGAGCTATGCCAGCGATGGAGAAGACCAGATGTAGATCTATTCTCGGTCAGACAGAACGCAAAGGTCAGGGCCTTATACTTCCTGAGCCCTCTGGGAGACCCAGCGGGGGATCGTCGCCCTTTCACAGTCATGGAGCAGGTGTCTGTTGTACGCATTCCCTCCTCTCGCACTGATACCAAGGACTCTCAGAAAGATATACGAAGACAGAGCCACGGTCATACTTGTGGTATCCTTTTTGCCGAAGAGGAGTTCGTTCCCCTTACTGAAGAAGATGTCAAAAGAAGAACCCATTCTTCTTCCAAAAAGGAGAGACCTTCTCCACCAGGGTCCGGTTCTGCACCAGAAGCTCTCCAGTTATCAGCCTGGATCCTGAGCGTCGGGTCCTAAAAGCTAAGGGTCTCTCAGATGAAGTTATCTCTACCCTACAAGCAAGTAGGAAGCCAGTCACTTCCGCAATTTATAGGAAAATTTGGAGAAATTCTGCAGTTACTGTGGATAGGCGACAGTTGATACCGACCACCCTGATATTCACAAGATCCTTGACTTTTTACAATCAGTGTTCAGGAAAGGTCTTAGGCCCAGTACTCTAAGGGTACAGGTGGCAGCCCTCAGTGTATTCTGTGACTCTACCCTATTGTCACACCCTTGGATAGGCCGATTCTCCAGGGCGGTTCAGAGGTTAAGATCCTTAATAACAAAAACTGTTCCGCCTTGGGACCGTAATCTTGTCCTTGACACACTGTGCAGGCACCCGTACGATCTAGGGGAGGACCTGGAGATAAGTAGACTTTCGCTCAAAAACAGCATTTCTAGTGGCCATCACATTAGCAAAGAGGCTAAGAGAGCTTCAGGTCCTTCAGAACCCTTATTTGCAGGTGTTCGACGACAGACAGGTCTTGAGACTTGATCCAGCTTTTCTCCCAAAAGTCATCTCATATTCAAATATTGAAATATGAATCAGGAAGTGCCAACTCCCTAAGAACCAAAAGGAAAGTTCCTACCATAACCTGAATGTTAGGGAGACAGTACTCAAGTACTTAGAGGCAACTAGGGCCTGGAGACAGAATAATAACCTATTTATTCTGTACAGGGGTCCAAATAAGGGAGA
The DNA here is from genome assembly GCA_033576555.1 of Oophaga sylvatica. Taxonomy (NCBI): domain Eukaryota; kingdom Metazoa; phylum Chordata; class Amphibia; order Anura; family Dendrobatidae; genus Oophaga; species Oophaga sylvatica. Next base: position 155,516,278 of record JARQOD010000007.1, read on the forward strand.
AAAGCATCAAAGTCCACTGTTGCAAGATGCACAATCAGCTTAGCCTATGAGGCACAGGGAACTACTTAAAAAAAGATGATATAAGGCCGATATTATCAATCAATTATCAATTTTATTTATGAAACATTAAAATCTCAAACAATATGATGGGAATAGGAATACACACAGATACATAGTCACATTAAGATGACGCAATCATCAAGATTCCATGCATACTAGCGCTAGATAATATATGCCCAAATTAAATGGCAGTCACATGTGGCAATTAATTACTGGGGAAAGAAACATATGTGTCTCAATGCAGGCTATAATGCCATAATATAATCCCCATTAAAGTTAGCCCACATCAAATGACAATTGTCACTACTGCACCATGCACTGTGAGAATCTTGATGATTGCGTCATCTTAATGTGACTATGTATCTGTGTGTATTCCTATTCCCATCATATTGTTTGAGATTTTAACCCCTTAAACCCCAAGGGTGGTTTGCACGTTAATGACCGGGCCAATTTTTACAATTCTGACCACTGTCTCTTTATGAGGTTATAACTCTGGAACGCTTCAACGGATCTTCGCGATTCTGAGTTTGTTTTCTCGTGACATATTGTACTTCACGTTAGTGGTAAAATTTCTTCCATATAACTTGCGTTTATTTTTGAAAAAAACGCAAATATGACGAAAATTTTGAAAATTTTGCAATTTTCAAACTTTGAATTTTTATTCCCTTAAAACAAAGAAATATGTCACACAAAATAGTTAAGAAATAATATTTCCCACATGTCTACTTTACATCAGCACAATTTTGGAACCAAATTTTTTTTTCTTAGGAAATTATAAGGGTTAAAAGTTGACCAGCGATTTCTCATTTTTACAACAAAATTTACAAAGCCATTTTTTTTAGGGACCACCTCATATTTGAAGTCACTTTGAGGGGTCTATATAGCAGAAAATACCCAAAAGTGACACCATTCTAAAAACTGCACCCCTCAAGGTATTCAAAACAACATTCAAGAAGTTTATTAACCCTTCAGGTGCTTCACAGGAGCTGAAGCAACGTGGAAGGAAAAAATGAATATTTAACTTTTTAGCCACAAAAATGATCTATTACAAACTTTTTTTTTATTTTCACAAGGGTAAAAGAAGCAAATGGACAGATAAAGTTGTTGTGCAATTTCTCCTGAGTACGCCAATAGCCAATATGTGGAGGAAAACCACTGTTTGGGCACACGGCAGAGCTCGTAAGGGAAGGAGCGCCGTTTGACTTTTTCAAACTAAAATTGGCTGGAATTGAGATTGGACGCCATGTCGTGTTTGGAGTGCCCCTGATGTGCCTAAACAGTGGAAACCCCCCACAAGTGACACCATTTTGGAAACTAGACCCCCTAAGGAACTTATCTAGATCTGTTGTGAGCACTTTGAACCCCCAAGTGTTTCACAAAAGTTTATAATGCCTGGGTCTGAAAAATAAAAAAAACAATTTTCCACAAAAATAATTTTTTAGTCCCAAATTTTTGATTTTTCCCAAGGAAATTGGACCCCAAAAGTTGTTGTCCAATTTGTCCTGAGTACGCTGATACCCCATATGTGGGGGGGGAAACTGTTTGGGCACACGACAGGGCTTGGAAAGGAAGTAGTAACGTTTTGGAATGCAGACGTTGATGGGGGTCATGTTCCGTTTGCAGTGCCCCAGATGTGCCTAAACAGTGGAAACCCCCACAAGTGACACCATTTTGGAAACTAGACCCCCTAAGGAGCTTATCTAGATCTTTGGTGAGCACTTTGAACCCCCAAGTGCTTCACACAAGTTTATAATGCCCGAGCATGAAAATAAAAAATCCTATTTTTTTTCCCACAAAAATAATCTTTTAGTCACTAATTTTTTATTTTCCCAAGGGTAACAGGAGAAATTGGACCACAAAAGTTGATGTCCAATTTGTCCTGAGTACGCTGATACCCCATATTGTGGGGGGGGGACCACTGTTTGGGCGCACAGCAGAGCTCGGAATGGAAGGAGCACCATTTGACTTTTTCCAAACAAAATTGGCTGGAATTGAGATTGGACGCCATGTTGCATTTGGAGAGCCTCTGATGTGCCTAAACAGTGGAAACCCCCTACAAGTGACCCCATTTGGGAAACTAGACCCCCTAAGGAACTTATCTAGATTTTTGGTGAGCAATTTGAACCCCAAAGTGCTTCACACAAGTTTATAACGTAGAGCTGTAAAATTAAAAAATCATATTTTTTCCACAAAAATGATCTTTTCACCCCAATTTTTATTTTCCCAAGGGTAACAAGACTCCAAAAGTTATTGTGCAATTTGTCCTGAGTACACTGATACCCCATATGTGGGGGTAAACCACTGTTTAGGTGCATGGCCGAGTTTGGAAGGGAAGGAGCGCCGTTCGACTTTTTCAACACAGAGTTGGCTGGATGCCATGTCGTGTTTGGAGAGCTCCTGATCTGCCTAAACAGTGGAAACCCCCCACAAATGACCCCATTTTGGAAAATAGACCCCACAAGGAACTTATCTAGATGTGTGGTGAGCGCTATGAAGCCCCAAGTGCTTCACAGAAGTTTATAACGTACAGTCGTAAAAACAAAAAAATCATTTTTTTTTTTAAAAAATGATATTTTTACCCCCAGTTTTTTTATTTTCCCAAGGGTAACAGAAGAAATAGGACAAATTGCACAATAACTCTTGGGGTCCAGAGTACGCTGATACCCCATATGCGGGGGTAAACTACTGTTTGGGCGCATGGCAGAGTTCAGAAGTGAAGGAGCACCGTTTGACGTTTGACTTTTTCAATGCAGAATTGGCTGGAATTGAGATCAGACGCCGTGTCACATTTGGAGAGTCCCTGATGTGCCTAAACAGCGGAAACCCCCCAATTCTAACTCCAACCCTAACCCCAACACACCCCTAACCCTAGTCCCAACCCTAACCACAAACCTAACCCTAACACACCCATAACCCTAATCCCAACCCTAATCCTAACTTTAGCGCCAACCCTAACCCTAACTTTAGCCGCAACCCTAACCCTAATGGGAAAATGGAAATAAATACTTTTTTTTTATTATATTATTTTTCCCTAACTAATTGGGTGATAAAGGGGGGTTTGATTTACTATTTATAGCGGGTTTTTATGATTGGCAGCTGTCACGCTAAATGACGCTTTTTATTGCAAAAAATAGTTTTTGCATCACCACATTTTGAGAGCTATAATTTTTGTATATTTTGGCCCACAGAGTCATGTGAGGTCTTATTTTTTGCGGGACGAGGTGACATTTTTATTGGTACCATTTTTCAGCATGTGACGTTTTTTGATCGCTTTTTATTTCGATTTTTGGGAGGTTAGAATGAACAAAAATCAGCAATTCATGAATTTCTTTGGGGACGCGTTTATACCGTTCCGCGTGTGGTAAAATTGATAAAGCAGTTTTATTCTTCGGGTCAGTACGATTACGGCGATACCTCATTTATGTCATTTTTTTATGTTTTGGCGCTTTTATAGAATAAAACCAATTTTATATAAAAAAATATTATTTTTGCATCGCTTTATTCTGTGAGCTATAACTTTTTTATTTTTTCGTTGATGATGCTGTATGGCGGCTCGTTTTTTGCGGGATAAGATGACGTTTTCAGCGGTACCATGTTTATTTATATCCGTCTTTTTGATCGCGTGTTATTCCACTTTGTTTGGCGGTATGATGATAAAGCATTGATTTTTTTTTTTTTTTAAGAGGTTCACTAAAGGGGTTAACTAGTGGGACAGTTTTATAGGGGGGGTTGTTACGGACGCGGCGATACCAAATATGTGTACTTTTATTGTTTTGGTTTTTTTATTTACAGGAAAAAATGAATTTATTGGGGAATATTTTTTTTTTATGATTTTTTTCAACAATTTTTATCGTCATTTTTTTAACTTTTTTACTTTGTCCCATGGTGGGACATCACTGTATAGGGTCAGATCGCTGGTGTGACAGTGTGCACAGCACTCTGTCACACCAGCGATCGCTCTGGCATCGCTGCAGGCTTCTCAGTGCCTGCTCTCAGCAGGCACTGAGGAAGCCGCCTCCCTGCAGGACCGAGATGGACCCCAGCGCCATCTTGGATCCGGGGTCCTGCAGGGAGGAATTACCCTCGGAACAGCACGACACATCGCGCTGCTCTGAGGGTCTCAGGGGAGCGCGCAGGGAGCTCCCTCCCTGCGCGATCCTCCCCTGTGCCCCCGGTACACCGCGATCATGTTTGATCGCGGTGTGCCAGGGGTTAATGTGCCGGGAGCGGTCCGTGACCGCTCCTGACACATAGTGCCGGGTGTCAGCTGTGATAATCAGCTGACACCCGGCCGCGATCGGCTGCGCTCCCCTCGGGAGCGCGTCCGATCGCTGGGACATACTATCCCGTCCATGGTCATACGGGCCCAGGTACCATGGACGGGATAGTACGTCGGATGGCAGTAAGGGGTTAATGTTTCATAAATAAAATTAATAAAATTAATAATTGATAATATCGGCCTTATATCATCTTTTTTTAAGTAGTTTCATATGTTGATAAGATGATTGGCGTTAATCTATTGGGACACATGGTGATTTGATATAAATTGTAATTTTTTTACCATGAGTCTTGGTTACACCTGCTATTATAATGAGGCACAGGGGAAGAATCCCCCAGGAAACCTTAAATTAAAGCCCATTCAACTAGGGCCATGGCCGCTTCATGGGCAGAGAAAGTGGGGGCTTCGGCAGAACGGATCTGCAGGGCCGCATCCTGGTCCAGTCTCAGTACCTTCTCTAGGCATTATAAACTAGATGTGGTGTCGACACAATTAGCGTTCGGTAGGAAGGTGCTTCATGCAGTAGTCCCACCCTAGGACCCATTTTCTTTGGTACTTCTCCATGGTGCTGTCAGGTGGTGACCTGAAAAACAGTAATTAGACCTTCCCGTAATTGTGTTTCCAGGAATCCATCCTGACAGCACTATCGGTTCCCTCCCTATTGTAATCACTCCATACTAATGAGATGTAACATTTGTATGATGAATTCTTGTTTGAATAAAATTCTCTTTTTTGCATTCATCCAGATGTGTTACTTTGGAAAAGTCACTGAAGGGTGGTAGGGGAAGGGTCCTTTTAAACTCTTGTGGTTTCCTGTCCCACTGTGGATAAGGACATCCTCCATGGTGCTGTCAGGATGGATTCCTGGAAACACAATTACCGGTAGGTCTAATTACCGTTTTTAGTGTGTGACAGCAGCCAAACATAAAAACCCGATATAAATCTGGTATCGCTGTAATCGCACTGACCCGAAGAATAAAATCACCTAATCACTTATACCACACTAGGTATGGCATAAAAAATAAATCAAACCAATTCACCTAGTGTTTATTTTTTCATTCTGCCTCCCAAAGATCGCAGTAAGGCTTCGGTGCACATTTATCCTCCGCTTTGAGTTGAGTTCTTACATCGGAGTTTCCGTCTAAATCTCTGAAATACGCGATTCAGACGGAACCTCTGGTGGAAGATACCCTACACTGAGGCAGATGAAGGCACTGTGGACGCCGTCTGGCCTGTGATATGGCAGTGTCTGTCTTTTTATGCGTGCATAAAAGTGCCATCAGCCACAGTTTTGTACACTTCTGCAAAGAAGGACAATGCTGAACAGAGGCCACGTAGAGTCCAGAGTAACTCTGCTACCTCATTATAGTGAGTGGATCCCTTGACGGTTTCATCTGAATAGCGTAACTCAGCGATATAGATGGAAACCCCAAAGTAAGTGCTCAACGGAGAGCACCAGATAAATGTAAAATGTTCCCAATAAAAGCTTCAACTCAATCCACAAAAAAAGCAATTCCTCACTCAGATCCGTTATCTGTTAATGGAAATATAGGGGGCTTCCACATTACTGGTAGTACAAAGGCCAAAAGCAAAATGGCACTGACCTAGAATTCCCCACACTAGATGCTAACCAGCGGGCCTTGTTAGAATGTGATTTTACTGTAGAGGAAATTAAAAATGCTATGACGGCTATGACCCCTGGGAAGGCTCCCGTACCAGATGGGTTCCCTGTTGAAATGTATAGAAAGTTTCAAGGTATTCTGACACCGCTTTTTCTAAAAGTATTTCAAGGGATTTGGAAGGGAGACTGCTTACCTGACTCCTTTTATGAAGCAAACATTATTGTACTTAAAATAGAAGGGAAGGACCCCCTTGATTGTGGATCTAATCGCCCCATATCACTGGTAAATGTAGATTATAAAATTTTCACTAAGATTCTGGCCTCTAGATTAATCTCAGTAATATTGGATCCTATACACCCGGACCAGAGGGGCTTTATGCCCGGTAAGAGCACAACTATCAATATCAGGAGGTGTCATGTATAGTGTACAGTTCCTATAGCATCTTGTGCTTGGGTGCGAGGAAAACACATGAGACATAGGTTGATATGAAATGACTTGTATTACTTCATACAAGCATGCAGAAAAGGTCACACAGTTTGCAGGAACAGAGGCAGGAGAACACAGCAGGCCAGAGTAACTTCAAGCTCTACAATAACTCTCCAAGCAGGTTCAGGATCTCTTCTCTGTACCGTAATTCCTCTGCAAACATGGATTCACCAGACAGCAGGTTTCCAAAGTCCAAAAGTGTTCCAAAGTTCCTCAGTAGGAAATAGCTGGAGTCCAAAATCCTAGGTTTCCAGGAGTCAGGTCACAGGCTGACTGAGGCTTGATTCAGGAGCACTGATTGTTCAGCTGAGGCTGCTTAAGAAGCAAGAGGGAGAGAATCAGGGCGGGAACATGAAAACTGGAAACTCCATATTAACTGAGGGCAAGAGCTGCAGAAAGACAGAAAGCAAAATGGCTGACGGAAAACTGAGTTTCAAGGAACATGTCAAAAGAGACAAAGAACCTTACAGGAGGGTCCAGTCAGTAGTTCAATATAGTTCCCTGGTACCTGATAATTCCTGGGCCTTGGCGTCACTACACGCAGCTAAAGCCTTTGATTCCCTAGAATGGCCATTCTTGTTTGCATGCTTACAGAGATATGGCTTTGGTGCTAAATTCCAAAAATGGATTGGTGTAATATACGCAAAACCTAAAGCTTGTATAATCATAAATAACTCCATGTCGGAACCCTTTTCTCTTTCTAGGTGAACGCGTCAGGGGTGCCCTCTCTCCCCTGCCCTTTTTGCCCTCGCTATAGAAGCGTTAACAATACGTATGAGGTCCTTTCCGAGTATTAGAGGTATTAAAATAGCAGATCGTCTAGATACTATTGGTCTATATGCTGACGACATGGTGGTATTTATGGATAAAACAGAAGAGACGTTTCCACATGTGATTACTACCATAGATAAATTTAGTAAATACTCCGGCTTATATATTAACTGGAATAAGTCTGCTCTCTTGCCCCTCTCTCATGGCCCTGCGACCGACCTTAGCTCTCTGTCCCCATTGCCCATGGTGTCTCATTTTAAATACCTAGGAATTAATATATTTAAAGCAGTGAACTTGACCTACAACTTAATATTTTCCCATTACTGGAACTAGTCAAACTTAAATTTGCCTCATAGAGCAAACTTCCTCTGTCTGTTGCCGGCCGTATTAATCTAATTAAAATGATTTTACTTCCCAAACTTAGCTACTCTCTCCAACACAGTGCGGTGCTAGTTCCTAAGTTTATCTTGTGATGAACGGCACACGGAGTCCCGGGGAATCACGGATTAGGATACCACTGCTGCCACCAATATGTCACGATCTGCAGGGATTTATATTTATCCCACTTTCCAGTTCCGCTTAGGAACTTGCAGCTCTCGGGCGCCCCCTTACCCTCAGGTCAGTCAGGGAACTGCACCTAGGATAATTAGTCGCCGGACGGGCCGCTTGGACGTGTGCTGGCTATTGGGCACGCTGCAGTGAGAGGATTATAACTACTCCTAGCCACAGCCATGCAATACACTTATAAAACCCTCTCCGTCACTACCAGCTATACCCTACCCAGCACACACGCTGCCACCAGCCTCTTGGTCTAGAATGTGGGGCAGAGGCCACCCCAATTTAGTAGCATAGTATACTTCAGGTACGTGCAAATTCGTTATAGAGCATGGAGATGAACTAGTAATTTTATATTTTACTCCAAAAAGATAGGCAGTCTTTACAAAAGTTTTAAAAAGATTGTACAAAGTGAGACAATTAAAAATATGTACAAGCAATTAAAATAAAACTGTTAAAGAAGAAAACACTCACATGGTACTTAGAACATTCAGGCAAACCAGGCTGGTGGGCGGAGCCACACGTAGTTCATTTGAGATCCGACTGGCACGGCATCCCAGGCTAGAATAACCAGGGGGGCTCAGTTGCAGACTTATACATTTAGGCTTGTGACATCAACTGTCCCCCTTCCCTAGCTCAAAGCTGCAGATTTTGGTTCTGAAACTTATATTACTCATATTTCACAGAGGGTACCTCGCGTAGAGACGCACAAGGTATCATTTTATCCAGCCTGTCGCTGGCTTTCATCCACAACCAAACATGGGGTAGTTAGTTCACACCGTTTAGGAGAAATCCGTTTCTCAGATTCTGTTGGGGCCAGAACTTAGGAAGAACCATTGTAGTGAAGCCGGATCGGAGTACGTTGCAGAGATATAGCTTTCGTCTTTATATCTTAATCTAACGGTGCTCTATGGCTAAATGATTAGATTCCCATTATTGTCTATGAGTTGGACTGCACATGTTGCAGACAAAGAGGCCCCCTGCGGTGAGGAGTGAAAATCAAGTACTGGCATCTCAGGTTACACTGAGTGTGTGTGCAGGTTGGGAGGCTGCAGGCACAGGGCTGCAATGTGTGACGAGGGGTCTAGAGAGGGGGGTCGCTTGGCTCTGTGCTGCAAGGAATCCTTCTAGAGAGTGTAGAGGATGGAAGATTCTGGAATGTTCCTGAAAAGTCATACATGATATTTTCACCTTATCGTTACACCTCCCCCTTCTAGAAAGCGCTAACGAGGCATGACCTGTCGATAATCCGCCATGCGCACCTCAGCGGGTTCGCCCCGGTGGGACAACCCATCAGTATTTCCATGTACGCTGCCTTTTTTGTGTTTTACAGAAAAGTCGTACTGCTGGATAGCAAGGCTCCAGCGTAGCAACCTTCCGTTGGTTCTGGACACTATGCAGCCAGCTCAGAGGGTTGTGGTCGGTTACCACCGTGAAGTTGTGCCTGTACAGGTAGGGCTGCAAATGTTGCAGTGCCCAGACCATGGCCAGGCACTCCTTCTCGATGGTGGAGTATGCCACTTCCCTCGGCAGAAGTTTCCAGCTCAGGTACAACACGGGGTGCTCTTGGTTCCCTGAGTCGACCTGGCTGAGTACAGCACCGAGGCCAAACTGTACCAGGAATAGCCGACTGCTGTTGACGACAGTCAACACTGGAGAGCTGCACAGGGCTATTTTCAAAGCTCAGAATGCCGCCTCACAGTCATCTGTCCAGTTGACTGTTTGGGGTAGATTCCGCTTGGTGAGGTCCGTCAAGGGTTTTGCAAGTGTGCTATAGTCCTGTAAGAACCACCTATAGTACCCTGCAGTGCCCAAGAAGGATATCACCTGTTTTTTGGTCCTGGGGGTGGGCCAGGACACGATCGCGTCCAATTTCTCTAGCTCTGGACTCATGGAACCCCCGCTTACCCGATGACCCAGGTAGTGGACCTTGCTCATGCCCATTTGACACTTTCCCAGCTTGATGGTCAGACCTGCCTGGTGAATACGCTTGAGCACCTCCTGGAGATGCTGAAGGTGTTCCTCCCAGGTGGAACTGAAGACGGCAATGTCGTCCAGGTACGCCACGGCATACTTCTCCAGTCCCTGAAGCAGGTGGTTGACCATCCACTGGAAGTGGCAGGGGCATTTTTTCATGCCGAAGGGCATGACCGTGGACTCATACAGTCCAAAAGGGGTGATAAAGGCGGATCTCTCCTGCGCCGCAGGGCTCAGGGGAATCTGCCAGTATCCCCGACTTAAATCCATGACGGATATGTATTTTGCGTTCGCCAACCGCTCAACCAGATCCTCGATGCGCGGCATCTGGTGTGCATCAGAGGTTGTGATGGCGTTGAGATCCCTGTAGTCCACGCAGAACCTGGTGGTTTGATCCTTTTTAGGCATGTGAACTACAGGTGAGGGCCACCGTTGAATCACCCCCAGCTGCAACATCTCATCGATCTTTTGGCGCATAACCTGCTGCACCTCCTCAGAGTCCGTTAACGTGTTCGCCGTAGTGGGGCATGATTCACAGTGTCCACCTCGTGAACCACTAACTTCGTCCGTCCGGGTCGGTTGGAGAACACGGCCCAGAAGGGTTCCAGGGTGGCCAGCAACTGCGACCGCTGGGGTACGCTTAGTGAGGCACTTACCTCCATGTCTTCAATGAACCCATTGGCCTTGGCTTGGGCCAGCATGTCCAGAAGTGGGTCTTCTTCCCCGTCCTCGGGCAGGTTGCAGACCTGTAGGACGCAGGCTTCACGTTCGTGATGAGCTTTCATCATGTTGACGTGAAAGACCTTGCGCCTACCCTGAGGGTAGTCAAGCGTGACCACGGAGTTGACTGGGTTGAGCACGACAAGACACGACTGGGTTGGTGCACGACATATGGGCCTTCCCAGGCTGCCTGAAGCATATCATTTGTTACGGGGACCAGCACCCACACCTTTTGACCCACCTGGTAGGTCCGCTCCTGGGTGTTCTGGTCGTACCAGTGCTTCTGGTCAGCCTGAGCGTGCGTCATGTTGTCATGCACCAACTGCGTCAAGGTGTGCATCTTGTCGCAGAAGCGAATGATGTACTGCAGGATTGACACTTCTGTGGGGTTTGGCTCATCTTTCCAGGACTCCCTTACCAACCCAAGAGGTCCTCGGACTCGCCTTCTATACATTAGCTCGAAGGGGATGAACCCCATCAAGGTCTGCGGAACCTCTTGGTAAGCAAATAGCAGGTGTGGGAGGTACCGCTCCCAGTCGCGTCCTTGGGTCTCAACCAGCATGTGGAGCATCTGTTTGAGGGTACCATTGAAGCGTTCACACAAGCCATTGGTCTGTGGGTGATACGCACTCGATACCAGACGCGTCACCTGCATTTTCTTAGAGAGCCTCCATTAGGCGAGACATGAATTGGGTCCCTTGATTAGTGCGCATCTCCCTGGGAAATCCTACCCGTGAATAGATGGTCACCAGTGCATCCGCCACCTTATCCGCCCTGGTTGAGGACAGAGCCACTGCCTCTGGGTACAGGGTAGCATAGTCTACCACAGTGAGGATGTATTGCTTTCCAAAGCTGCTGGGGGCGGTCAGCGGGCCCACAATGTCCACCGCGATTCTCTGGAAAGGCTCCTCTATCACTGGCAAAGGGATCGGGGGAGCCTTAAGAGCAGGCCCCGCCTTCCCCACTCTTTGGCAGGTGATACAGGAGCCGCAGTGGTTTGTCACATATGTCCCCATCTTGGGCCAATAGAAGTGTTGAGACAGCCGGGCCTTAGTTTTGCAGATCCCCAAGTGTCAAGCGAGTGGAATCTCATGGGCAATCCGTAACAACTCACCCCTAAACGGGTACAGGACGACCAGCTGTCTTTCCCTCAACCACTGCTTTTGGGAATCTCCTGTTACTGTCTCCCGGTAAAACCTTCCTCGTTCTCAGAACATCCTCTCCTTATCAGTCGCGGAGGTGGGCATCTCGGCGAGGTGTCTCAATTTCTCCAGGCTCGCGTCTGAGTGCAGAGCGGCCTGGAACTCCTGGCTGGAGGAAGCCAGAAGTGACGTCAAGGTTCCCCCCTAACTGGGACCTGCTCCGGGTCCATCCCTGGTTCAGTCAACCCTCTGAGTGAGGAGTGTCCGGAAGGCAGGGCGTTACCTGCGTTCCTGGCACTCTGACTGCTGGTGACAGCGGCTACATAGGTTGTCTCCACGGAGTTTTCCACACACCCATCAGCTGGTGCTGCTATGGGCTCTACCTTTCCATCCACCCCCAACACTTCAGGAGCAGTGCTACTCATGGGTCAGTTACCTTCCTCGGTGGCACTGGTCAGTTGCATGGCACCACCTTCCTCACGGTTCCCATGCACCTCCCCATTTCCTTTAGCACTGTCGCTTGCTCCTGCTAGGGGTTACTCAGCCGTCTCACCCCGCTGAGTGATGTAGCTGAGCTCTCCTGCACCTGTGGACACATCAACCTTTTCAGAAAAATGGTTATCAGGTACATCTGGCACATTAACCTCGTTATCAGCATCATTCTTAGGGGAAAAATGGTGATCAGGTAAACCATCATCAGGTAAAGCATGCAATTTCATATCATCAATGGCATTCACATTACCCTTAGTGTCAGTTTGGGGAGGGGTGTCAGGGACATAATACGCAACCATTCTCCCCAAATCAGTCCCCAACAAAACGTCGTTGGGCAAGTTTTCGGACAACCCCACCTCCGCTCCCTGCACCCTAATCGATGAAAACCCGGGCCATCGGCAAGGGACAGTGGACGCTCCCAATTCCAGTGACAGTCAGGGTTTTCCCCCGAATAATCTCGTCAGGGGCCGCCAGTTCGGGTCGGATGAGGGTCCGTTCAGCCCCCGTGTCCTTGAGGCCTGTAGCGAGACTGGCCCCCACGCGGATGTGCTGCACATTGTCATCGACCCTCCCAACCAGCCCACCTACCAAAAGAACTGCTACATTAGGCCCGGAGGTCTTGGCTGGGGGGTTCTTCTGCTTCTCCGGACAGGTGGTGCTTATATGTCTAGTCCGTTTGCAGGCAAAACCCTGGCAAAGGTCGATGGTAGGTCTGGAGTTGGCAAATGGGACAGCGCCTCCGGTGTGTCGGCTGGCAGGAGCACTGGGGTTGGCTACAGGCTTACCCCCTTTCCACCTGCCGGTGACTGGCTTCCGCACCTCTGGTTTCTGGTTGGCCTCATAGGTGTCGGCGATCCGCGCTGCTTTGTCCGCATACTTTGGCTCTTTGTCCAACACGAACTGCACCTCAGCTGGGCAAAGATGTAGGAACTTGTCTTTGATCATCAGGTCCCTCAGCTTCTCAAAGGTGGTCGCTGACAGTCTTTGGATCCACTGGTCAAAGTGGGTCTTGAGTCCATGCACCACATCACTGTAACTGTTGTGTGGGCCACGGAGGTTCCGGAATTTCTTGCCGTATACTTCGGGGGTTAGCCGGTATTTGATGTTCAGGGCCTGCTTGATGGCCTCATAATTTCCATCTTGTTCTGGAGAAAGGGAAGCAAAGACCTCCAGAGCTTTGCGTTTCTGTGCTGGGGTCAAGTACCTGGCCCATTGGTTCTTTGGACTCTGAGCTCTGCTGGGCTCACTGCTGTGCTGGGAAGAACTCGGCCCCTGGATTCGGGTCATCTCCAGTTCATGGGCTCTCTGGGCCTCTCCCTCGGCTCTCTCAGCCTCTCGCTGCTCGGCTCTCTCTTGAGCTTGCTGGATCAGCAACAGACGTTTGTCTGTATCTTCGGCGGGGAGTTGTTCCAAGGCCGCCTGCAGGTGTGGGTCTAACCTGCCCTGGTGGTAAGTGGGGCCAGCATTCAGTGGTTGGGCTGCTGCTGCAGCACCATCTCCGCTTGGGCCGGCTCCTGTGCCCGCTGGGCTCTGGGCGTTATTCAGTTGCACCATGGCTGTGACCAGTTGGCCTTTGTTTTTGCCTGTGGTGTCAAGCTGCCTCCACCCGCACATGGCAATAAGAGTTTCCTTGGTAAGCCCCTTATACCAGTCTTCTCCCATCTTAGCCATGGTTGCCAAATAAAAGATAGGATAGAAAAGTAAAGTGAAAGGGAGGTGGTAATTGCAAGTATACACAATTGTCTCAGGACTAATAAACACTGAGTCCGTTCTCCAAAACTCTTGCTGCAGGGTCCCCGCAAGAACCGTGCAAGTTTTTAGTGAGAGGAATGATTGCTCAGACCAGATCACTAATGCTCTATTATCCCACCGCTCTGCCACCAATTGTAATGAATGGCGCAGACGGAGGCACGGGGGTCACGGATTATGATCCCACCGCTGCCCCCAAATGTGATGAAAAGCACAGCAAACAAGTCTATTGACCATATACTTTATCGCAGGGGGCTTAGTTTAGTTATCCCTACGCTGCCACCAATGTGTCACCAACTGCAGGGATTTATGTATATCCCACTTTACAGTTCCGCTTAGGAACTCACAGCTCTCCGGCGCCCCCTTACGGTCAGGTCAGTCAGGGAACTGCACCTAAAATAATTAGTCGCTGGATGGGCCTGCTTGGATGTGTACTGACTGTTAGGCAAGCTGCAGTGAGTGAATTATAACTACTTGCCGCAGCCATGCAATACGCTTATAAAACCCGCTGCATCACTGCCAGCTATACCAATGCCCAGCACACACTTGCTGCTACCAGCCTCTGCATGTTAGTGACCTGGCCAATTTTTACAATTCTGACCAGTGTCATTTTGAGGTAATAACTCTGGAACGCTTCAGTGGATCCCACTGATTCTGAGAAAATGGTTAATAAATAGCATCTACCACATCTCTACATCAGCACAATTTGTTAAACAATTTTTTAGAAGTTATAAGGGTTAAAAGTTGACCAGTGATTTTTCATTTTTCCAACAAAATTTACTAAACCGTTTTTTGAGGGAACAGCTCACATTTGAAGTGACTTTGAGGGGTCTATATGATAGAAAATACCCAAAAGTGACAACATTCTAAAAACTGCACTGCTCATGGACCTCCTAATTTGTTGTGCAATTTCTCCTGAGCATGCCGATACCCAATATGTGTATGAAAGGACTGTTTGGTTGCATGGCGGAGCTCGGGAGGGAAGGAGCTCGTTTTGACTTTTTGAATGCAAAATTTACTGGAACAATTAGTAGATGCCATGTCGCATTTGTAATGCCCCTGTTGTGCCTAAACAGTAAAAATACCCTACAAGTGACATCAATTTGGAAACTAGACCCCTCAGGGAACTTATCTAGATGTATGGTGCGCATATTGAACTCCCAGATACTTCACAGAAAATTATAACGCTGAGCCGTGAAAATAAAAAAAAAATCACATTTCCCCAGCAAAAATGTTTTTTTAGCCCCAAATTATGCATTTTCATAAGGGTAACAGGTGAAATTGCAACATAAAATTTGTCGTGCCATTTCTGCTGAGTACGCCGATGTGGGGGAAATGGAGATATGGGAGCAGAACTGAGCTTACTCCAGAGATATGGGAGCAGAACCGAGCTTACTCGGTTACAATAATGTCATCATGCCGCCTGCGTGAGCACACTGAAGTCTCAGGAAGCTGCGGTCTACAGCTTATGAGACAGACCAGGGCTTTCACTAGGAATTTCGGGGCCCCATACTGGCAAAATTTTCGGGTTCCCTTGAGACTCCGCCCAGGTTCCACACCAGCTTCGCCTCCACCGTCCCACCGCCCACTCTTTGAAAAACTCAACTTCACCACCACATCCTCAGCAATCAGATATTAACAGTTCCCATCAAACACCAGATCACATTCATAACCAACATCTTTGGTTCTGGCCAAAATAATTTTTAAGCTGACACCACGACACGGAAGACTCTTTCGGCAGGGCCCTACTCTACTCTAAACTATTAAATATAAATATATATTTATGTACGTTTCTTTAAAGGAATGAGTCGCATACATTTAAATTTTTTTAAACAACCATTAATACCACATACAAGAGACAAATATCGTCACACCATGACCTGCCACATATTACCACCACATAGTGACCCAATATTACCACATACAAGGATCAAATACCACCACACCTTGGCCAGACCACATATTACCACCACAGTGATCGAATAATACCACATACAAGGAAAAAATAATGCCACACCATGAACAGACGACATATTATCACCACATAGTGACTGAATCTACAATACTGATCATTAATTAAAAAAAACACAATACTAAGTGCCATTGTATACAGAAACTCTGTATTTACTGTCAGTGTACAGGTAATACCAGGGCTGCCACTAGGAATTTCGTGGCACCATACTGGCAAAATTTTGGGGGCCCCCTTGAGACTCCGACATGGCTCCACCCCAGCACCACCTCCACCCCTCGAACTGTCCACAGTCCCACCACTTTCTCTTGGAAAAACTCCACTATTCACCAATCACACATTAACAGTTCCAGTCACCGGATGACACATATAGTCATCAGCTTTTGTTTTGGCCAAAAGATTTTTTAAGCTGCCACCATGACAAGGTAGACTCTTTTGGCCAAGCTCTACTCTATCCTATTAATCATTTGTTAAAATATCCAATACAATTTAGGTATATGTTTATTTTTCAATTTTTAAAATGACCAATAATATCACATACAAGGAACAAATACCACCGCACCATGACCAGACACCATATTACCGCTACATAGTGACCTATAATACCACATACAAGTGACACATACCGCCACACCATGACCAGACCACATAATACCACCACAGTGACAGAATAATATCACTTACAAGGGACAAATACCTCCACACCATGACCAGACCACATATTACCACCACACAGTGACGGAATAATAGCACATACAAGGAACAAATACCGCCACACCATTGCCAGACAACATATTACCACCACATAGAGACTGAATACTACAATACTGATCATTAATAAAAAAAAAACACAATACTAATATCACCATAAGTGCCATTATACACTGGAGATCTGGACTTAGTATGCAGTGTCTGTGTACAGGTAATAGTGATCACTGGTGACATTATACACAGAAGCTCTGTATATAGTGTCAGTGTACATTTTAATACAGTGATCACTGGTGACATTGTACACAGGACCGCTGTATACAGTGTATAGTGTCAGTGACGGCCGTCACTTCTTCTAGCCAGGGCTCGTCTTTGCAAGAAATAACAGTTATCTACAGCACATCTTGCAGAACACATTACTTAATTTTTTCCCAAATTGTAAACTACACCAGATGAAGAAAAAAGAAAAAAGGCGACAGTGTCGCTCTGCACAGTAAGGCTGGTTCTACACTTGAGGATGGAGGTGCTGCGGAGGGCTGCGTACTTCCTCCGTGAAGCTCCGCCCACCACCGCACCTCCAGTCAGCTCCGTCTATGTCTGCATGCGTTCTGCATGCGGCTTGAGTACCTATATTTAACATGAGTACGCAGGGCCATGTGGATGCATGTTGATGCCTCTGCATGCATCGTTTTGACGGTGCGGCGACCCCAACAATATGCAACATGTTGCGTTCTGTGCAGATCGCCTAACCATCAAAACGACGCATGCGGAGGCATCCGCATCGCCCTGCGTACCCATTTTAAATATAGGTACTCAGGCCGCATGCAGAACACATGCAGGCATAGGCGGAGATGACCGAAGGAGGTACGGTGGTGGGCGGAGCTTCACAGAGGAAGTACACAGCCCTCCACAGCACCTCCATCCGCAAGTGTGAAACCAGCCTAACAGGACTGCTTCCCCCATTTAAAACAGCATCCTCAAAAAATAAAATAAATACATCACTGCAGTAATAATATCCTTTAATTAGTCCCTATGGTAATAATATCCCCCATCCTGGCCCCCCATATGTCTCATTCCTGACTCAAGCCATATGTTCTCCCATCCTGCCCTCATGATTATCCATTCTGCCCCATGTGATGTCCCATCCTGCCCCATATGATCTGCCCCATCTGTCTCCATCGTATCCATCCTGCCTCATGATCCTGCACCATGTGTCTCCATCTTGCCCCATGATCCTGCACCATGTGTCTCCCATCCTACCCCCATGTCTCCCTTCCTGCCCCATGTCTCTATCCTGCTGCTTGTCTCCAACCCGCCCCTTTTCTCCCATTCTGCCCCTTGTCTCCATTCTGCCCCTTGTCTCCAATCTTGCTCCCGTGTCTCCATTCTGTCCCTGTGTGTCTCCAATCCTGAACCATGTCTCCATTCTGCCCGTGTGTCTCCATTCTGCCCGTGTGTCTTCATTTTGCCCTCATGTCTCCATTCTGCCCCTGTGTGTCTCCATTCTGCCCCTGTGTGTCTTCATTTTGCCCTCATGTCTTCATTCAGCCCACATGTCTTCATTCAGCCCCTGCATGTCTCCAAACTACCCCTGTGTGTCTCCAATCCTGCCCCCGTGTCTCCAATCTGTCGCTTGTCTCCATTCTGCCCCTCTGTGTCTCCAGTCCTGCCCCGTGTCTCCAATCTTCCCCTTGTCTCCATTCTGCCCCTTGTCTCCAATCCTGCCTTTGTCTCCATTCTGCCCTCATGTCTCCATTCTGCCCTATGTCTCCACTCTGCCCCTGTGTGTCTCCAATCTGCCACTTATCTCCCATCCTGCCCCCGTGTCTCCATTCTGCCCCTGTGTGTCTCCATTCTGCCCCTGTGTGTCTCCATTCTGCCCCGGCAGGATGGAGACACATGGTCCATGTGTCTCCGTCCTGCCGGGGAAACATATTGCCACTTTCAATAATAAAAAAAATAAAAAAAACCTTTCTTCTTACCTGGACTCGCTCCTGCGGTGAAGATGCAGCTGCTGCTGTGTGAGCTGATGGACCTGTGGTGACGTTATCATCATGTGATCAGGGGGCGGATCTGATAGATGGTGAAGGTCTGTGATAAAGATGATGTCACCACAGGTCTTTCAACTCTTCCACTTCTGTAGCTGTCTGATGTTGGCCGCTGTGGATGCTCTGCTGATGTGTGCGCCGTAGGCCCTGCCGCAGCACACAGCACTTGGGGCCCGATGACTAGAAGCACAGGACCGGGGCCCCTGACCTGCAGGCCCCCTTCTGTACTGCTGTTCACTGGGCCTCATATAGCAGTAAGGGCAGTAATGCCCTGATGGCGGCCCTGGGTAATACAGTGATCACTGGTGACATTATACACAGGAGCTCTGCATATAGTGTCAGTGTACAGGTAATACAGGAATCACCAGTGACATTATACACAGGAGCTCTGTAGTATAGTGTCAGTGTACAGGTAATACAGAGATCAACAGTGACATTGTGCCCAGGACTGCTGTATATAGTGTCGTCACTGTTTTCTCGTTAACCCTTTCCTCCTCGGAATGTGGTACCAGAGAGAATAAGACACAGACCAAAGTATGCGTCAATAAACTCTACTCTTTATTGCTAACGAAGGGGTTTATATACACCCCATAAGCAGGAAGCGGAATTACCATATATGGCGGTTAATACAACTTATCACTAAAACACGTAGAATACTGGTTTTAAACCGAAAACTCCATTCTTGCCCTTGGCTCCTAGTACAGGATGCCTTTTCATAACACACGCGAGCGGGGGGGTGTATTGTCTCAAAGGAAGGAACATCTTATCTCGACTTCTGGTATGCATCATCCTGTCTGACAGAAACCAAGGCCTTCTGAAAAAAATGCTGGTTCAGCTATAACAATAGTATACAGTGTATAGTGTCAGTGTTCAGGTAATACAGTGATCACAGATGATAATGTACACAGGAGCTCTGTATATAGTGTCAGTGTATAGTGTCAGGGTACAGGTAACACACTGACTCACCAGTGACGTCTCTACAGTCATGGCCAAAAGTTTGAGAATGACACAAATATTAATTTTTACAAAGTCTACTGCTTCACTTTTTCTAATGGCAATTTGCATATACTCCAGAATGTTATAAAGAGTGATCAGCTTAACAGCAATTACTTACAAAGTCAATATTTGGCTAGAAAATGAACTTTATCCCCCAAAACACATTTCAACATCATTGCAGCCCTGCCTTAAAAGGACCAGCTAACCTCTTTTCAGTGATTACTCCATTAACACAGGTGTGGGTGTTGATGAGGACATGGCTGGAGATCAATCTGTCATGATTAAGTAAGAATGACACCACTGGACACTTTAAAAGGAGGCTGGTGCTTGGCATCATTGTTTCTCTTCTGTTAACCATGGTTATCTCTAAAGAAACACGTGCAGTCATCATTGCAATGCACAAAAATAGCCTAACAGGGAAGAGTATCGCAGCTAGAAAGATTGCACCTCAGTCAACAATCTATCGCATCATCAAGAACTTCAAGGAGAGAGGTTCCATTGTTGCCAAAAAGGCTCCAGGGCGCCCAAGAAAGACCAGCAATTGCCAGGATCATCTCTTAAAAGTATTTCAGCTGCGGGATCGGGCTACCAGCAGTGCAGAGCTTGCTCAGGAATGGCAGCAGGCAGGTGTGAGTGCATCTGCACGCACTGTGAGGCGGAGACTCTTGGAGCAAGGCCTGGTCTCAAGGAGGGCAGCAAAGAAGCCACTTCTCTCCAGAAAAAACATCATGGACAGACTGATATTCTGCAAAAGGTACAGGCAGTGGACTGCTGAGGACTGGGGTAAAGTTATTTTCTCTGATGAATCCCCTTTTCGATTGTTTGGGACATCAGGAAAACGCCTCATTCGGAGAAGACAAGGTGAGCGCTACCACCAGTCTTGTCTCATGCCAACTGTTAAGCATCCTGAAACCATTCATGTGTGGGGTTGCTTCTCAGCCAAGGGAATCGACTCTCTCACAGTCTTGCCTAAAAACACAGCCATGAATAAAGAATGGTACCAGAATGTCCTCCAAGAGCAACTTCTCCCAACCCTCCAAGAGCAGTTTGGCGATCAACAATGCCTTTTCCAGCATGATGGAGCACCTTGCCATAAAGCAAAGGTGATAACTAAATGGCTCAGGGAACAACACATAGAGATTTTGGGTCCATGGCCTGGAAACTCCCCAGATCTTAATCCCATTGAGAACTTGTGGTCAATCATCAAAAGACGGGTGGACAAAAAAAAAATAAAAATTCTGACAAAATGAAAGCATTGATTGTGCAAGAATGGACTGCTATCAGTCAGGATTTGGTCCAGAAGTTGATTGAGAGCATGCCAGGGAGAATTGCAGAGGTCCTGAAGAAGAAGGGTCAACACTGCAAATATTGACTTGCTGCATTAACTCATTCTAACTGTCAATATAAGCTTTTGTTACTCATATGTTTGCAATTATATTTCTGTCTGTGATAAAAACATCTGTTAAACACACATAAAAACCAGAGGGCAGCAGATCATGTAAAAATATAATATTTGTGTCATTCTCAAAACTTTTGGCCATGACTGTAGCTGAAGTCCTTCATCTTTGCTCTTCTTTTTCATCCTGCACAGACCGCCATCACTTCTTCAAGCCGGGACTCGTCTCTGCATAAAATAACACAGTTACCTGGAGCACCACTTCCAAAGAATATTCCCCACTTTTTCCCTTTCTTCTACACTACACATCTGAAT
Organism: Oophaga sylvatica; assembly: GCA_033576555.1. Classification (NCBI taxonomy): domain Eukaryota; kingdom Metazoa; phylum Chordata; class Amphibia; order Anura; family Dendrobatidae; genus Oophaga; species Oophaga sylvatica. Next base: position 155,537,563 of record JARQOD010000007.1, read on the forward strand.
ACAGAGGTGCAGTCACAATCAATATATAATTGGTTATTATGCAACCCACCATTCCAAATATAAATTATAATCCACTACTGTGCCCCCACCAACTATAAATAGCCACTTTCCCCATTTAATATAAATTAATTAGCACCTGTACTCTTTCCCCCAATTCATTACCAGGCACTTCATCCTCAACGCCCCCCACTATGTACCTCCCGCTCTAACCCTAACCCTGATTCATTACATTTACATGCCCCTCCTGCCTCAATTTATTGTCATGTCTTTCTCTCCCACCCTCTATTCATTATCAACTGCTCTACCCCACATTCAATACATCATTTACTCCCCTACCCTCAAAATTCATTTTTTTCTCCCCATAGAAAATCATTTGCTCTCCCCAGCCCCCACCTTCAATTCATCATTTGCTCTCTTCACCCCCCACCTTCAATTAAATTTCTGTGCCCCATCACTCACACTGAATTCATCATTTGCAGTCCCCCGCCCTCTCCCAACTTCATTTGCAGTCCCCCCACTTTAATTTGAAGTCCCCTTCATCCATTGCAGTCCCCTATCACCCCTCACTTCATCTGTAGTGCCCCTTCATCATTTGCAGCCCCCTGTCCCCCTTCCATTTCATCATGTGCAGTCCCCTTCCCCCCACTTCATCATGTGCAGTCCCACTTACCCCCCCTTTCATCATGTGCAGTCCCCCTTACCCCCAATTCATCATGTGCAGTTCCCCTTACCCCAATTCATCTTGTGCAGTCCCCCTTACCCCCAATTCATCCTGTGCCATCCCCCTTACCCCCACTTCATCATGTGCATCCCCACTCCCCCACTTCATCATGTGCATCCCAACTCCCCCACTTATCATGTGCAATCCACCTTACCCCCCAGTCATCATGTGCAATTCCCCTTACCCCGTCATCATGTGCATCCCCACTCCATCATGTGCAGCCCCACTCCCCCACTTCACCATGTGAAGAGCCACTCCATCATGTGCAGCCCCACTCCCCCTACTCCATCATGTGCAGCCCCACTCACCCCACTTCATCATATGCAGACCCACTCAATCATGTACAGCCCCACTCCCCCACTTCATCATGTGCAGCCCCACTCCCCCACTTCACCATGTGCAGCCCCACTCCCCCCACTTCATCGTGTGCAGCCCCACTCCATCATGTGCAGCCCCACTCCATCATGTGCACCCCACTCCATCATGTGCAGTCCTCCTTACACCACCCCACTTCATCACTTGCAGTTACCCCCACCCTTTCAATTCATTTTATAAAGAAAAAAAAAGTTTTCCTTACTTACCTCACAGTCGCTTCCCAGCAGCACCTCTCTGCATCCAGCACCCGGTAGATATCGGCGAGCGCGATGACATCATCAAGCACGCCCTACACCTGACTCAGTATTACAGAGGAGAGAATACAGAGGGAGCGGGAGCTGTGCAGCTGTCAAGGTGATGGCCGTGCACAGCTCCCAGCCCTGGCATGATACACTGTAATGCGGGCAGCTGTGTCTGCTGCCGGCCGCATCACAGTACCGGTGCTGGGGGAGCGGCCCTGGGGGCATTTGCCTCTCTGCCACCTGGCCCAGCCCGTCCCTGATGGCGAAACTCGGGAGGTACGGAATGCTATTTGCCTCCTTGAGTGCATATTTTCTTAGAATAGTTTGTGGACTCCAGAAATAGAGTCCCTAAGTGCTAGAAGAGCAGAATCCTTCCCTCAAGTGACCCCATTTTGGAAACTATAGCCCCTTTAGAATTTATCTACAGGTGTATTGACAATTTTGCCATTCGTGTTTTCCAAAAACAAGCAGCAATTAATGTTGCCGAGTGAAAATTGCAAACTTCCGTTGTAGTGACCAGTATGCTGTAGTGATCAGTACCTCATAGTGACAAATACATTATGCCCAGCTAATGCTTCTGGAGCCATACACCCGTAAGTCAAGCAGGCTTTCATCGCTTTAGAAATGCCAAACGTGGACGCTATATATAGTGGGTACTGAAAGTAATAAGACCCCTTTAATTTTTTCACTCTTTCATTGCAGCCATTTGCTAAATTCAAAAAAGTTCATTTTTTCCTCATTAATGTGCACTCTGCACCCCATCTTGACAAATGCAGAAATGTATAAATTTTTGCAAATTTATTAAAAAATAGAAATATCACATGGTCATAAGTATTCAGACCTTTTGCTCAGACACTCATATTTGTCACATGCAGTCCATTTCCTTGTAATCATCCTTGAGATGGTTCTACTCCTTCATTGGAGTCCAGTCGTGTTTAATTAAACTGATAGGACTTGATTTGGAAAGGCACACACCTGTCTATATAAGACCTCACAGCTCACAGTGAATGTCAGACCAAATGAGAATCATGAGGTCAAAGGAACTGGCCAAAGAGCTCAGAGACAGAGTTGTGGCAAGTAACAGATCTGGCCAAGGTTACAAAAGAATTTCTCCAGTACTCATGGTTCCTAAGAGCACAGTGGCCTCCATTATCCTTAAATGGAAGAAGTTTGAGACCACCAGAAGTCTTCCTAGACCTGGCCATCCAGCCATACTGAGCAATCGTGGAAGAAGAGCTTTGATGACAAAGGTAAAGAAGAACCCCAAGGTCACTGTGGCTGAGCTCCACAGATGCATTAGGGAGATGGGAGAAATTTCCACAAAATCAGCTATCACTGCAGCCCTCCACCAGTCGGGCCTTTATGTCAGAGTGGCCCGACAGAAGCGTCTCCTCAGTGCAAGACATATCAAAGCCCGCATAGTTTGCTAAAAAACACATGAAGACTGAGAAATAAGATTCTCTGGTCTGATGAGACGAAGATAGCTGTAAGGTTCTTTGTCTCTTTTGACATGTTCCTTGAAACTCAGTTTTCCGTCGGCCATTTTGCTTTCTGTCTTTCTGCAGCTCTTGCCCTCAGTTAATATGGAGTTTCCAGTTTTCATGTTCCCGCCCTGATTCTCTCCCTCTTGCTTCTTAAGAAGCCTCAGCTGAACAATCAGTGCTCCTGAATCAAGCCTCAGTCAGCCTGTGACCTGACTCCTGGAAACCTAGGATTTTGGACTCCAGCTATTTCCTACTGAGGAACTTTGGAACACTTTTGGACTTTGGAAACCTGCTGTCTGGTGAATTCATGTTTGCAGAGGAATTAAGGTACAGAGAAGAGATCCTGAACCTGCTTGGAGAGTTATTGTAGAGCTTGAAGTTACTCTGGCCTGCTGTGTTCTCCTGCCTCTGTTCCTGCAAACCGTGTGACCTTTTCTGCATGCTTGTATGAAGTAATACAAGTCATTTCATATCAACCTATGTCTCATGTGTTTTCCTCGCACCCAAGCACAAGACGCTATAGGAACTGTATACTATACATGACAATAGCCCTGTTTGGTGATAATTCTAAGCGGTATGTGTGGAGAAAACCAGGCACTGCTCATCACCTGCCCAATACAATCCCAACAGTAAAACATGGTGGTGGCAGCATCATGCTATGGGGGTGTTTTTAAGCTTTAGGGACAGGATTACTGGTTGCCTATGAAGGGAAACATGAATGCGGCCAAGTACGGAGATATGCTGGATGAAAACCTCTTCCAGAGTGCTCTGGACCTCAGACTTGGCCGAACGTTCACCTTCCAACAAGACAATGATCCTAAGCACACAGCTAAAATAACAAAGGCGTGGCTTTAGAACAACTCTGTGACCATTCTTGACTGGCCCAGCCAGAGCCCTGACCTAAATCCAATTGAGCATCTCTGGAGAGACCTAAAAATAGCTGTCCACCAACATTATCCATCCAGCCTGACAGAACTGGAGAGGATCTGCAAGGAAGAATGGCAGAGGATCCCAAAATCCAGATGTGAAAAACTTGTGGCATCATTCCCAAGAAGACTCATGGCTGTACTAGCTCAAATACTGAGCAATGGGTCTGAATACTTAAGACCATGTGATATTTCAGTTTTAAATTTTTAATAAATTTACAAAAATTTCTACATTTCTGTTTTTTTTCCGTCAAGATGGGGTGCATCGTGTACATTAATGAGAAAAAAAATGAACTTTTTTGAATTTACCAAATGGCTGCAATGAAACAAAGAGTGAAAAATGTAACCCCTTTCTGCCATCGGACGTACTATCCCGTCCATGTGACCTGGGCCAATCTGACCATCGACGGGATAGAACGTCACATGCGATCGGGCGTGTGTCAGCTGATTATCACAGCTGACACCCGGAATTATGTGCCTGGAGCGGTCACGGACCGCTCCCGGCACATTAACCCCTTGCACACCGTGATCAAACATGATCGCGGTGTACCGGGGGCACAGGGAAGCATCGCGCAGGGAGGGGGCTCCCTGCGTGCTTCCGTGAGACCCTCAGAACAGCGCGATGCATCGCGCTGTTCCGAGGGACCCTCCTCACTGCAGGACCCCGAATCCAAGATGGCCACGGGGTCTTGCAGGGAGGCGGCTTCCTCAGTGCCTGCTGAGAGCATGCGCTGAGAAAGCCTGCAGCACTGCTTGTCAGATCGCTGGTCTGACAGAGTGCTGTGCACAAGGTCAGACCAGCAATCTGATGTAATACAGTGATGTCCCACCCTGGGACAAAGTAAAAAAGTAAAAAAAAAAATAAAATAACGTGTAAAAAAAAATTCCAAAGTAAAGGAAAAAAGTGAACCTCTTAAAAATAAACAAATCAAAAAACAATGCTTTATCATCATACAGACGAACAAAAGTGGAATAACATGCGATCAAAAAGACGGATATAAATAAACATGGTACTGCTGAAAACGTCATCTTGTCCTGCAAAAAACAAGCCACCATACAGCATCATCAGCAAAAAAAATAAAACATTTATAGCTCGCAGAATAAAGCGATGCAAAAATAATTATTTTTTATATAAAATTGTTTTATTGTATAAAAGCGCCAAAACATAAAAAAATGATATAAATAAGGTATCGCTGTAATCGTACTGACCCAAAGAATAAAACTGCTTTATCAATTTTACCACACGCGGAACGGTGTAAACGCACCCCCAAAAGAAATTCATGAATTGCTGATTTTTGTTCACTCTAACCTCCCAAAAATCGAAATAAAAAGCAATCAAAAAATGTCACGTGCCCAAAAATGGTACCAATAAAAACGTCAACTCGTACCACAAAAAATAAGACCGCACATGACTCTGTGGGCCAAAATATGCAAAAATTATAGCTCTCAAAATGTGGTGATGCAAAAACTATTTTTTGCAATAAAAAGCATCTTTTAGCGTGACAGCTGCCAAACATAGAAACCCGCTATAAATAGTAAATCAAACCCCCCTTTACCACCCCCTTAGTTAGGGAAAAAGAATAAAATTTAAAAAATGTATTTCCATTTTCCCATTAGGGTTAGGGTTGCGACTAAAGTTAGGGTTGGGGTTAGGGGTGTGTTAGGGTTAGGTTTGTGGTTAGGGTTATGGTTAGGGTTGGGACTAGGGTTAGGGATGTGTTGGGGATAGGGTTGGAGTTAGAATTGGGGGGTTTCCACTGTTTAGGCACATCAGGGGCTCTCCAAACGCGACATGATGCCCGCAGACCATTCCATCAACGTCTGTAATCCAAAACGTCACTACTTCCCTTCCGAGCCCTGACGTGTGCCCATACAGTAGTTTTCTCCCACATATAGTGTATCAACGTACTCAGGACAAATTGGACAACAACTTTTGGGGTTCAATTTCTCCTGTTACCCTTGGGAAAATAAAAAGTTGGGGACTAAAAGATCATATTTGTGGAAAAAATATGATTTTTTTGTTTTCATGCTCGGGCGTTATAAACTTTAGTGAAACACCTGGGGGCTCACAGTTCTCACCACACATCTAAATAAGTTCCTTGAGGAGTCTAGTTTCCAAAATGGTGTCATTGGTGGGGGGTTTCCACTGTTTAGGCACATCAGGGGCTCTCCAAACACGACATCGCGTCCAGCCGTTGAAAAAGTCAAACGGCGCTCCTTCCCTTCCGAGCTCTGCCAGGCACCCAAACAGTGGTTTACCCCCACATATGGGGTATCAGCGTACTCCGGACAAATTGCACAATAACTTTAGGGGTCTTGTTACCCTTGGGAAAATAAAAATTGGGGTGGAAAGTTCATTTTTGTGGAAAAATATGATTTTTTTTAATTTTACGGCTCTGTTATGAACTTGTGTGAAGCACTTGGGGGTTCAAATTGCTCTCCACAGATCTAGATAAGTTCCTTAGGGGGTCTTGTTTCCAAAATGGGGTCACTTGTGGGATGTTTCCACTGTTCAGGCACATCAGGGGCTCTCCAAATGCAACATGGCGTCCAATTTCAATTCCAGCCAATTTTGGTTGGAAAAAGTCATATGGCGCTCATTCCATTCCGAGCTATGCCGTGCGCCCAAACAGTGGTTTTCCCCCACATATGGGGTATTGGCGTACTCAGGAGAAATTGCACAACAACTTTTTCTGTCCATTTTCTCCTTTTACCCTTGTGAAAATAAAAAAAAAAGTTTATAAAAGATCATTTTTATGACTAAAATGTTAAATGTTAATTTTTTCCTTCCACATTGCTTCAGCTCCTGTGAAGCACCTGAAGGGTTAACAAACTTCTTGAATGTGGTTTTGAGTACCTTAAGGGGTGCAGTTTTTAGAATGGTGTCACTTTTGTTTATTTTCTGTCATATTGACCCGTCAAAGTGACTTCAAATGTGAGGTGGTCCCTAAAAAAAATGGCTTTGTAAATTTTGTTGTAAAAATGAGAAATCGCTGGTCAACTTTTAACCCTTATAATTTCCTAACAAAAAAAAATTTGGTTCCAAAATTGTGCTGATGTAAAAGTAGACATGTGGGAGGAAATGTATTTATTAACTCTTTTGTGTGACATATTTCTTTGTTTTAAGGGAATAAATATTCAAAGTTTGAAAATTTTCTAAATTTTCGCCATATTTGCGTTTTTTTCAAAAATAAACGCAAGTTATATCGAAGAAATTTTACCACTAACGTGAAGTACAATATGTCATGAGAAAACAATCTCAGAATCGCGAAGATCCCTTGAAGCGTTCCAGAGTTATAACCTCATAAAGAGACAGTGGTCAGAATTGTAAAAATTGGCCCAGTCATTAACTTGCAAACCACCCTTGAGGGTAAAGGGGTTAAAGGGGTCTGATTACTTTTCATGCCCACTGTATGTGATTTAGGTGCACTGGGACTCAGTAGGGAGGGGTTATTTGGTTTTGGAGCGCAGAATTTGCTGAATTTCTTTTGAGGGGCAAGGAGTCATTTACTTTTCCCGAGCCTTTGTGTTACCAGTAACGTGGAAACCCCTATATTTCCGTTAACAGATGACCTGAGTGGGGACTTTCTTTTTTTATTTGTGGATTGAGTTGAAACTTTTGTTAGGAACATTTTACATAATGTTTGGAATCCCATTTATCCTGCTCTTTACGCTGAGCAATTACATGGGGGTTTCCATCTAAATCTCTGAGTGATGTGATTCAGATGAAACCCCCAAAGGATCCATTTACTATAATGAGGTAGCAGAATTACTCTGGACTTCGTCTGGCCTCTGTTCAGCGGTGTGCTTTTCAGAAATGCACAAAATTGTGGCAGATGGCACGTATATGCAATCCTAAAAAGACGGACGCTGCCGGAGCACAAATCCTATGGCGTCCACAGTTCCTCCATCTGCCTCATTATAGGGAATCTTCTGTTGGGGGTTCCATCTGAATCACATGTTTCAGAGATTTACACAGAAACCCCTAAGTAAGTGCTCAGCGCAGAGCGCAGGATAAATGTGAGCTGATCTTTGGGAGGCACAATGAACAAATCAACAGCAGGTGACAAATTGGTTTTATTTATTTTTTATGCCGTTCCTCATGTAGCATAAGGGATATGGCGATGAATTAATTCTTAAAGAATTAATGTCGACTGGGCAACTGGTACTGGAGGACTGCGACTGCCATCAACTTTTAGAAACTGTCTGTATCCACCAGGCGGAAAGGCAGCATTTCCATGGCCAAAAGATTGGAGATGGTGGAGTTCAAGCTTTTAGCTTTCGCATGTGTAGTGTAGTGCAGCGGGGTTGGTGCAGTGTGACAGACAGGCAGTGACCACAAGAAAGTTCAAAACAAATGTCTTTTACTGTTCAAAGAAACTTACAACTGAAACATAAATGGTATCGGAGCCGTGAATCAAGACAGTCCGTATCAGAGACCGGTTGCCCTGGGCAACTGCACCACTGTGTACGCTGAGGGTTGCCAGACCTTTTGGCTTCTCTTGGCTCTGTGTTACCTCACACAGGCTGAGCTCTGTAGAGCCTCCTGCTCTACAAGTTTGCAAACCAAGACTGACACACAAACCCTTTACTGCAGAGTTTTAAAACTGGAATCTGTGGCCATGAGCCACTTGTAAGACCTGGCTTGGAGGAAGTGAACTGCCCTCACAGTAGGAGGAAACATTCTTACAGCGATACCAGATTTATTTTGGGTTTTTATGTTTGGCTGCTGTTACACACTAAAAAATGCTTTTTATTGCAAAAAAATAGTTTTTGTTTCACTATATTTTGAGTTATAATTTTTCCATATTTCGTCCGACAGAGTCATGTGAGGGCTTAACAGTTTTATTTGTACCATTTTCAGACAGATGACATTTTTTGATCGCTTTCTATTCTGATTTTTGTGAGCCAGAATGAACAAAAACCATCAATTCAGGATTTTTTTCTTCCTTTTTTATGTTGTTACGTGTGTGGTAAAATTGATAAGGCACTTTTATTCTTCGGTTTAGTACGATTACATCGATACCACATTTATATTTTTTATGTTTTGTCGCTTTTACACAATAAAAACTATTTAATAGAAAAAATAATTACAGTTTATACTGGAGTATAAGCCGACCCGAGTATAAGCAGAGACACATACTTTTGCCACAGAAAACTGGGTAAGCTTATTGACTCGAGTATAAGCCGGGTATGCATTGTTCCTTCATCCCTGTCCTGCCATGCATGGCTCCCCCATCCCCGTCATTGTATGCATGCCTTCCCTGTCATTGTATGCATGCCTTCCCTGTCCTGTCCCTGTATGCATGGCTCCCCCGTTCCTGTCATTGTATGCATGCCTTCCATGTCCCGTCCCTGTATGCATGACTCATCTGTCATTTTATGCCTGCCCCCCTTACCATCCCTATATGCATGCCTCCCCCATACCGCATGGCTCCTTACCCCCTATCTCTGTTTGCACTTTTCTTATTGAAAAAAAAGCAAACATCCTACTCGCCTACCTGCGTGCCCTGGGTGCTGGCACTGCATCTCGTTCCGGCCGCCAGTGCCTGGAGCTCTTCCTGCCGAGCAGTCATGTGAGCCCGCTCAGTAAGGTAATGAATATGCGCTCCACGCCTATGGGAGTGGAGAGGAGTGCATATTCATTACCTTAATGAGCGGGGCCACGTGACCGCTCTGCAGGAAGAGCTGCAGGCGCCGGCTGTGTCTGTGTGCTGGAATTTTTCCTTTGCTTTATTCTGAGACATATAACTTATTTTTTTGCTGATGCAGCTGTGTGATGGCTTGTTTTTTTGCGGGACAAGATGACGTTTTTAGCTGTACCATGTTTATTTATATTCTTTTTTTATAGCGTTTTATTCGACTTTTTGTTAAAAGCATTGTATTTTGCCGTATTTTTTTTTATGGTGTACACTAAAATGGTTAAGTAGTGAGACAGTATTATAGTTCGGGTCGTTCCAGATGCGATGATACCAAATATGAGTAATTTTATAGTTTATATTTTTTTCTTAAAAATATTTATATTTATTAATGGGTACAAAATATTTATATTTTTTTTATTCATTTTTACAATTTTGATAAAACTTTTTTAAAACATTTTTTTAACCATGTCCCACTATGAGACTTTAATTTTTTGCAGGCTGGTTACTTGTGCAGCATTGAGATGCAGTAGCATCCATATGCTGTGCAAACTCAGCTTTTCACTGACAGTCAAACTTGATGATCATGCTCTGAGCATGATCAAGCAACTTTGCTAGCTCTGGTGACTCTGATGTCGTTATGATGACAGTGAAGCTCTGTCCACAGCCCAGTGACTCAGGAGGTGTGCGCGCATTTGGGTCACGCCCTCATGAAGCAAGACATTCTGGCACTTTTCGTGACATCTGCGGAGTCTGCACTCGGGTTCATTTGATGCCGAGTGAGCGGTCAGTGATAGCACCACTCACAGGCAGAGAGTTGTATTGTATAGAGGTATTTTGAAAAATACTTCTATAAAAGTTTTACATAGATGGGGGAATTATAGAATGTAGTGGACAATCTCTTTAACCCCTTTACTCCCGAGGGTGGTTTGCACGTTAATGACCGGGCCAATTTTTACAATTCTGTCCACTGTCTCTTTATGAGGTTATAACTCTGGAATGCTTCAACGGATCTTCGCGATTCTGAGACTGTTTTCTCGTGACATATTGTATTTCATTATAGTGGTAAAATTTCTTCGATATAACTTACGTTTATTTATGAAAAAAACGGAAATATGGTGTAAATTTTTAAAATTTTGCAATTTTCAAACTTTGAATTTTTCTTCTCTTAAAACAAAGATATATGTCACACAAAAGAGTTAATAAATAACATTTCCCACATGTCTACTTTACATCAGCACAATTTTGGAACCAAAATTTTCTTTTGTTAGGAAGTTATAAGGGTTAAAAGTTGACCAGCAATTTCTCATTTTTACAACACCATTTTTTTTTAGGGACCACCTCACAGTTGAAGTCACTTTGAGGGGTCTATATGGCAGAAAATACCCAAAAGTGACACCATTCTAAAAACTGCACCCCTCAAGGTACTCAAACCACATTCAAGAAGTTTGTTAACCCTTCAGGTGCTTCACAGGAGCTGAGGAAACATGGAAGGAAAAAATGAACATTTAACTTTAGTCACAAAAACGATCTTTTACAAACTTTCTTTTATTTTTGCAAGGGTAAAAGGAAAAAAATGGACAGATAAAGCTGCTGTGCAATGTCTCCTGAGTACGCAGATTCCCCATATGTGGGGGAAAACCACTGTCTGGGCGTACAGCAGGGCTTGGAAGGGAAGGAGCGCCGTTTGACTTCTATAAAACCAAAATTGGCTGTAAATGAGATTGGATGCCATGTCGCGTTTGGTGAGATCGGGCTGCGAACGCACTTATTATCTATATTATTTTGTGCGTTCCGCCAGCCCTAACAGTATACTAGCGCCAGGGTCTGGCTGGTAAAATGGCGGACGACCAGCGTCTGCAGCGGTATATCCAGCAGCTGGAGGGTAGGTTGGCGACTCTAGAGCGCACAACCTCAGCTGTGGATGTTACCACAGTCGCGGTTCAGGCTGCTAATGTGGCCGCAGCCAGTTTGTCCTCTGCCACCCCTGCTCCGACTATTTCCCGCCTCCCACTTCCAGACAAGTTTACCGGTGACAGTAAACAATGTCGGGGTTTCATCAGTCAGTGCTCCATACATTTAGAGCTTCTTGCTGCACGTTTTCCCACGGAGCGGGCGAAAGTGGGTTTTATCATATCCCTTTTGTCGGGCAGGGTGTTGGAGTGGGCAACGCCGTTGTGGGAGCGCGATGATCGTGTGGTGCAGAGTGCTCCTCTCTTTTTGGACACTCTGAAACAGGTCTTTTTAGGACCTCGCGTCACCCATGATACGGCTCTCCAACTGTTAGCAATCACCCAGGGTTCATCCATGGTCAGCTAGTTCGCCGTCCAATTTCGGACTCTGGCCTCTGAGCTGGAGTGGCCAGATAAAGTCCTTAACCAGTGTACTGGAGGGGACTGGCAGACCACGTGAAGGACGCCTTGTCCACCAGGGAGATTCCTGCCACACTGGAGGAGCTCATTACCATATCCACCCGTATCTACCTCCGTTTTAATGAGCGGAGGTTGGAGCAGGCCCAGTGTAGTCAGAGGTTCCGGCTGGCACCCACCTTTGCCAGACCTCTTGAATCTTCCAGTCAGGCGCCCGATTCCCCTGAGGCCATGGAGATTTCTCGAGCGAGACCTAAGTCTCGGGCCGCTCGAGTACCTGTGACTTGTAATGCTTGCCAACAAGTAGGGCATTATGCTAATAAATGTCCACAGCGGTCGGGAAATAACCGCGTCTAGTAACCATTGGATGGGGTTCACTAGACACAGCGGTACACTTCTCCAAGTTGTCCTTTAGGGGACAATCAATTTTGGCTCATCCACTTTAACAGTCACGCTTTGTGTGGACTCTGGAGCCAAAGTAAATTTCATGTCCTCTACCTTCACCACTCTATACCTCTGGTGATGCTCGCCAAACCCGTGACTGTTTCGAGTAGTGAATGGGTCGACACTGTCTTCACCAATCACACATCAGACCATCCCTTTCACGTTGTCAATGTCCCCTTCCCATCAGGAGATTCTCACTTTGGGTCATTCCCGAGGGAATAGATGAGATTTTGCTAGGGATGCCCTGGCTCCGTTTCCACTCCCCACACATTGAGTGGATCTCTGGGAGGATATTGGGTTGGGGTGAGTCATGTAAAGGCAGATGTATGAGGGAATGCATTCAGGTAGCCACTACAGAGATACCCGCAGATCTTACTTCACTTCCTAAATACTATTAGTCGTATGCAGACGTATTCTCCAAAAAGGCTGTGGAAATCCTTCCGCCTCACCGTCCCTATGACTGTCCTATTGACCTCTTGCCCGGAGCAGAACCTCCTCAGGGACGAGTCTATCCCCTTTCTATCCCGGAGACGGAGGCTATGTCTCAATATATTCAGGAGAACCTGGCAAGAGGATTCATTAGGAAGTCAGTGTCACCTGCAGGGGCGGGGTTGTTCTTCGTGCAGAAGAAGAACGGAGAATTACGTCCATGCATCGATTACAGGGGTCTTAATGCCATCACCGTCAAGAATAAATACCCGTTGCCCCTGATTTCTGAGCCCTTTGATAGGCTACGGGGGGCAAGGGTATTAACGAAATTAGATCTGCGAGGTGCTTATAACCTGATTCGCATCCATGAGGGGGATGAATGAAAGACCGCTTTTAATACCAGGGACGGGCACTATGAATATCTGGTGATGCCCTTCGGGCTCTGTAATGCCCCAGCCGTCTTCCAAGACTTCGTTAATGACATCTTCTGGGATATGCTCTCCACCTCAGTCGTATTCTATCTGGATGATATTCTAATCTTTTCCCCAGATATTGACTCCCACCGGAGAGATGTCTGCAGAGTCTTCGACCTCTTACGGGCAAATTCCCTCTACGCAAAGTTGGAGAAATGTGTGTTTGAGCAGGAGTCCTTACCCTTCCTGGGCTATATCATCTCCGCCCAGGGATTGGCTATGGATCCTGCCAAACTACAGGCGGTGATGGACTGGCAAAAACCCCATTCTCTGAAGGTGGTGCAGCGCTTTATGGGTTCATTAATTACTACCACCAGTTTATCCATTACTTCTCAACTTTGGTAGCTCCCGTGGTAGCCCTCACCAGAAAGGGAGCAAATCCCAAATTGTGGTCTGAAGACGTCTCCAAGGCCTTCACTTCTATTTAGTCCCATTTTGCTAGTGCTCCCATCCTACATCGCCCCGATGTTGATAAGCCATTTGTATTGGAGCTGGATGTCTCGTCCGTTGGTGCTGGATCAGTCCTCTTCCAAAAGGATGCTCAAGGTCGGAAGCACCCGTGCTTCTTTTTCTCCAAGACCTTTACACCAGCGGAGCGGAATTATTCCATCTGGGACAGGGAGTTGCTAGCAATGAAGTTGGCCTTCTTGGAGTGGAGACATCTGTTGGAGGGGACTCGCTTTCCCTTCCAAGTCTTCACAGATCACAAAAATCTGGTGTATTTACAAACTGCCCAGCGGCTAAATTCCCGTCAGGCCAGATGGTCCTTGTTTTTCTCCCGCTTTCACTTCACCCTCCATTTTCTGTCGGGAGAGAAGAACATTCGGGCTGACGCTCTCTCTCGCTCCCTTGTGTCTTCTGAGCAGGAGGAGGAGGGGCCACGGCTCATTGTCCCCTCTGAGAGCCTGAGAACTGTAGCTCCGGTGTCGCTAGAGTCTGTCCCTCCGGGCAAGACCTTTGTACCATCTAATTTGCGACCGGAGGTTCTCTTTTGGGCCCATTCGTCCAGGGTGGGTGGACATTTTGGGAGAAAAAGGACATCTGAGCTACTCGCGAGGACATAATGGTGGCCGCATATGGTCCGGGACGTTGGAGACTATATTCGGGCATGTGTCTCCTGTGCCAAAAATAAGTCCCCTCGTCAACGGCCAGCTGGGTTATTTTACCCATTGCCGGTGGTAGACAGGCCTTGGGAAATGGTCGGGATGGACTTTGTGGTAGGCTTGCCCAAATCTCGTGGGTGCACCATCATATGGGTTATCACCGATCACTTCTCCAAAATGGTGCACTTGGTGCCGCTACCCCGGTTACCCTCTGCACGGGCCTTGGCGACACTGTTTATCAAACATATTTTCCACTTACACGGTATGCCGGACAAAATTGTCAGCGACCGGGGTCCCCAGTTTGCGTCTCGGTTCTGGAGAGAGCTTTGTCGCCTTCTCAGTGTTGAGTTAAATCTCTCCTCTGCCTATCATCCCGAGACGAATGGGTTGGTAGAGAGGGCCAACCAGACCTTGGTTACATATCTGCGACATTTTATTTCAGCTAGGCAGGATGACTGGGCATCCTTGTTACCGTGGGCGGAGTTTGCATTAAATAATGCTGCGGCTGATTCCACTGGACAAACCCCATTTCTCCTTAATTACGGCCGGCATCCGCGGGTTCCCATACCTATGCCCGTGTCTTCCGCCGACTCCATGGTGGTAGACTGGGCTGTGGAGGCACAGGACATTTGGGACCGCACTCAGGATGCCATTCAGGCCTCCAAGGAGAGAATGAGGTCATCCGCCGACGCACATCAGCGCCCCGCTCCGACTTTTGCCCCTGGCGACTTAGTGTGGCTCTCCGCCCGTAACAGTTCGCACCTCGCTTCTTGGGTCCCTTCAAGGTCCTCGAACAGGTCAATCCTGTGGTCTACCGGTTAGCCCTTCCGCCACGCCTGGGTATCACCGACACATTCCATGTCTCCCTCCTGAAACCCGTATATTTGTCCCGGTTTTCCGAGCCATCTGCCAGGACATCGGGTTAGTCTACGGACGATTATGAGGTGAATGCTATTCTGGGGTGCAAGGTGGTACGTGGCAAAAAGTTTTATTTGGTGGATTGGAGGGGTTATGGGCCTGAGGATAGGTCATGGGAGCCTGCGGAGCGTATTCAGGCTCCGCAGCTCATTGCTGCCTTCGAGCGTAACGAGGCCCAAGGAAGGAGGGGTCCTAGAGAGGGGGTAATGTTAGGGGTCGAGTTCCCGCTTCTGCATGGGGGGAATCTCGAGCCGTCCCTGCTGCGGTCTCCCATCCATCTCCAGCCGCAGTGGACTCTGCTCAGCATAGACGTCGGTCTCAGCGTTTCGCCCAGTCTAACATTGTACAGAGGATTACTGCTGCCTCTCTAGGTTCTGCTGTTGTAGCCAGTGCTGGTTAGCGGCGAGCAGATGTCTTTGGGACAAAGTCCTTGCTTTCCTCTTCTGAGCATGTCCAGGGTAAGATCTCTCATTGGATATCTGGGGTCACATGCTCAGGTACTGCAGCAGCTCCTATTGGTCCACCAGGAAGGTCCTGAAACCACTTATGTTCTGGAGCAGTTTCCTATTGGTCCTTATCTGGCAGGTCCTGTAGTTGCTACTATAAAAGGGTGGCATGGTCGTGCCGCCATGCGCTAGTATCAATTTCATTATGTGCTTTGCGCCAGTGTGATCTTGCACGCATGTGTTAGGGCTCGGCTGAAATAAGCTCAGAATACCGGCACCTCCGGTGAGGAGATTGTATGCACGTGTTTAGGGCTTGGCTGAAATAAGCCCCTAGAATACTGGCTTCTCCGGTGAGGAGATTGTCTGTTTGCGTTGCTGATTGCGTTTACTACGGACTGCTGTCCGCACAGCAGTTGTCTGTGCATTCCTGTGGAGTTAACAGGACACAGTCCATATCTCTGTGTCTCTACCTTAGCGACACTGTGATGTAACAGAGTTCGCTTATACCGCCGTATAGGGCCACAGTGTCTAAAGTTGCTACTCTGTGAAGTAACAGAGTTCACCTTACCGCCCTCTTAACAGCAGCAGGCTCAGCCTGCACGGTGGACCACGGGCTGCGAACGCACTTATTATTTATATTATTTTGTGCGTTCCGCCAGCCCTAACACCTGATGTGCCTAAACAGTGGAAACCCCCCACAAGTGACACCATTTTGGAAACTAGGCCCCCTAAGGAACTTATCTAGATCTGTGGTGAGCACTTTAAAATTAAAAAATAAATATTTTTTCCACTAAAATGATCTTTTCACCACAATTTTTATTTTCCCAAGGTTAATAAGACCACAAAAGTTATTGTGCAATTTGTCCTGAGTTGGCTGATACCCCATATGTGGGGGTAAACCACTGTTTGGGTGCATGGCAGATCTCGGAAGGAAAGTAGCGCCTTATGACTTTTTCAACGCAGAATTTGCTGGGCGCCACGTCACGTTTGGAGAGCCCCTTATGTGCCTAAACAGTGGAAACTCCCACAAATGACCCCATATTGGAAACTAGACCCCTCAAGGATCTTATCTAGATGTGTGGTGAGAACTTTTAACCCCCAAGTGTTTCACTAAAGTTTATAACGCCCGAGCGTGAAAATAAAAAATCATATTTTTTCCACAAACATGATCTTTTAGTCCCCGTTTTTTTTATTTTCCCAAGGGTAACAGGAGAAATTGGACACCAAAAGTTGTTGTTCAATTTGTCTTGAGTACGCAGATACCTCATATGTGGGAGAAAACTACTGAATGGACACTAGTGATGAGCCACCCCTGTAGTGTTCGAGTTCGGTTCGCCGAACACCCGTGTGTTCGACGAACTGTTCGTCGAACAACCGTTAAAACCAATGGCAGGCAAACAAAAACACATAGAAACACATAGAAAACACTTCAAAGGTGTCCAAAAGCTGACAAACAGCTCAGAAGACACAACTAACACATGGAAAAGTGACAAGTACATATAGTCATGCGAAAAGAAAAGAGGTGGAGGAGTAAAAGGAGGGGGAGACACAGATATAGGCATGTCATGCCCTTCTAAAACCAAAAAAGTGCGAAGCCGACACGGCCAGTCCGTTCCTGCCCGTGCGACCTCCGTGTTGCCAGGTTTGTGCCAGAGCTGCGGTGGACCCTGACGGACAGCCCCCCTCTCGCAATACTGGTGCCTGTCTGCTGGTGGGTCGAGCAAGCCCCCCTGCGCTGGAAGCAGGTCTAATCTTTTTAATTAAAATTGTCTCTCTAATTTGAATGAGTACACTTTAAATCCTTTTACAAGGATCTATTGGAGGGCAAGTCTCATGCCAGCAGCCACGGTAATTCCAGCTCCAGTAGCGTCCACTAAAGCTGCTGCAGTTAAAAAGCTTTTATAAGGATTGAGCTTGGCGGTCCACCGCAAGGCGTCCTAGCACCAGTCACAGCCCCTGTGGGTGCCTCCCCGATGTTCTTCACTGAGTGTTCCAGGGGCCCAAAGCATTTCCTTTGAAAAAATTAAGTGTCCAAAGTACAGGTGGTGTAGCTTGCTTAACAGCTGGGTTAATCCGCTGACTAGCAGACACTGCTACTAGGCCAAAAATTATTGTCTGAGCTAGATGCAGTTAAAAATTGGTAATTACATCTACAGCTGGTGGCTACTCCGCTGACTAGCAGACACTGCTACTAGGCCCAAAATTATTGTCTGGGCTAGATGCAGTTAAAAATTTGTAATTAGATCTACAGCCGGTGGATACTCCACTGACTAGCAGACACTCAAGCTTTGGAGCAGACCTCTGATTCCCAGGCTATAGTATGAGTAAACAGCTGTTCACACTCAACCATCTGTGTTACCCCAAGCCATAGTGTATGTAGTTTCTTACGATTAAAAGGGGAGGGAAGACCCAACCCACCTGTAATTGACGATGCCAACGTCACATAAAACACAGCAAGGGGACTCCAAAAAGAGTCTCAATTTTTCCCAAAAATTTGGGGCACAGACACCACTTAAGTAGCATCAATTGCCCCAGAGTTGCTTAAAACGGTTGGTGAGGTGATTTTACCAAATCCTCAAGCTTTTACTCTCCCCAGGATGACACAGGGGTAGAAAAGTCCTTGCTGATCCATGATTTGTTCATCTTTATGAACGTGAGTCTGTCTACATTCTCAGTAGACAGCCGCGTGATCTTATCTGACAGACTCAGCACACCACCAGCAGCGCTGAACACACGTTCAGAGAGAACAAAAATTATTATTAATTTGAAAGCTGGTGGAGCTTAGTATAGATGGCCTAATAGAATGAGTACCACACACTGCTACAGGCCCAAAGTTATTTTCCAGGCAAGATGCAGCTAAAAATTATTATTAATTTGAAAGCTGGTGGAGCTTAGTATAGATGGCCTAATGCAATGAGTTCCACACACTGCTACAGGCCTAAAATTATTTTCCGGCCTAGATCAGCTAAAAATTATTAGTAATTTTAAAGGTTAAAAGGGTAGAAAAGTCCTTGCGGATCCATGATTTGCTCATCTTTATGAACGTGAGTCTGTCTACATTCTCAGTGGACAGCTGCGTGCGCTTATCTGTCAGCACACCGCCAGCAGCGCTGAACACACGTTCAGAGAGAATGCTGGCTGCGGGGCATGACAAGATCTCCAAGGTGTGAGTGGCGAGCTCCGGCCATTTATTCAGATTGGAAGCCCAAAAAGAGCAAGGGTCCAGTGACACAGTCATGACTTCGATGTTCAGTTGGAGATACTCCTGTACCATCGTCTCTAGGCGTTGACTATGTGTCTGACTTCTTGTCTCCTGTGGCCTTGCAAAGGATGGGCTAAAAAACTGGTGAAAGGATTCCGCAAAATTGCTGTTAACAGCAGCAGATACTGTGTTTCTGTTACGGTTTGAGTGCTGAAGACTCGACAGTCCCACGATTAGCAAGTTAGAACTGTGAGATTCACTACGTGCACCACTGGTGTTTTGTGGAAAAGCACATGTAAGATTCTGCAACAGTCTCTGCTGATACTCCTGCATGTGTGAATCCCTTTCTATGGCAGGAGTTATTTTGGCAAATTTACTTTTGTACCGGGGATCTAACAGTGTGGCTACCCAGTAGTCAGGATTATTTCGAATTCTGACAATTCGAGGGTCATGTTGCAGGTAGTGCAGCAAGAAGGCACTCATGTGTCTTGCGCATCCAGGAGCACCAAGTCCCTGTTGTGTTGGTGGCGAGGTACAACTCATGCTTCCTTCCTCTGCCCTCTCCCCAACCTCGCACAACAGAAATGTGATCAAGGTCTCCCTCATCTGATGAGTCTTCCATGCCCATCGCCAGTTCATCATCCACTTCTTCCTGGGCTCCTGCACCTTCCTCACTAGTTTGGCTGCTACCATGCGCCCTGGTTAATCCCTCTCCCCCCCCTCCCATGCCTACCGCCTTGGTGCTGCCGACCGTCTGGACCTTGCAGATGTTAGCCCTTCCGCATACAACTCCTCCTCCTCTACTTCCTCCACTTCCTCGTGTTCCACCACCTGACTCCGAATTCTGTTTAACATGTGCTCCAGCATGTAAATCACCGGAATAGTCATGCTGATAATGGCATCGTCAGCACTAAATATCTTCATGGCCATTTAAAAACTGTGCAGAAGGGTGCATAGGTCCCTGATCTGAGACCACTCCTCCAGCGTGATTTGCCCCACCTCTGGATCTCGTTGGCCCAGGCTATAATTCAGAACGTATTGCACCAGGGCTTGTCGGTGCTGCCACAGTCGCTGCAACATGTGCAGAGTTGAATTCCACCGCGTTGGCACATCGCATTTTAGGCGGTGAAGTACCAGTTCCAACGACTTCTGTAGAGATGTAAGTCGCTGAGCTGCTGGATGCGAACGGCGGAAGTGAGCGCACAGCGACCGTGCCCTTTGCAGAAGGCCATATTGTCCGGGATAGTGGGCTAAAAATTGCTGGACAACCAGGTTCAACTCGTGAGCCATACAAGGCACGTGTGTCACATTGCCCCAGCGAAAGGCCACACCCAGCTTTGTGGCATTGTCGCACACGGCCTTCACTGGTTGCAGGTCCAGTGGAGACAACCATTTATGAAACTGGTTCTCCAGAGCTGACCACAACTCCTCAGCTGTGTGACTCACATTTCCCAGACATTTCAACGTAAAAACCGCCTGATTACGTTGAGCCCTTCTGCCAGCATAGCAAGGAGGTGTGCAGGATCCCTTCTGCACAGTTAGAAAGCCCTTGTCATGACCAGACAGGCTTTGGGTGCAGGTGGAGGACCGAGAGGAGGTTGAGGAGGCAGAAGCATTGGAGGAACTTCGAGATAAAGAGGATTGACGCCCAACTCGTGGGGATGGCAAGACTTGGACAGCAGCCCCTTGTCCTGCTGTCACCATAGTTACCCAGTGCCTAGTCAGCGACATATAATGCCCCTGTCCATGCCTACTCGTCCAAGTGTCTGTGGTAAAATGCACCCTGTCACACACTGAGTTTCTCAAAGAAGCGTTGATGTTGTGTGCGACATACTGGTGGAGCGCAGGCACACCTTTCTTTGAGAAGTAGTGCCGACTGGGCATCTGATACTGGGGCACTGCGACGGACACAAGGTCTCGAAAATCCTCTGTGTCCACAAGGCGGAAAGGCAGCATTTCTGTAGCCAAGAGCTTGCAGATGGTGAAATTCAACCTCTTAGCTTTCTCATGGCTAGGAGGAAATGGACTTTTACTTGCCCACATCTGAGGGATCGAGGGCTGGCTATTGTGCGTAGACGGTGTTGAGTAGGGTGTCCTCGGACAACTGACGGTCTCTGAGGAAGATGCAGGCGCAAAACTTAGGTTGCCTTGATCCAAAGGTGCTGCTTTCGATGTCGGAGAGCGCTCAACACCAGCTGGTGTTTCCTCTTCCAAATGAACTGATGACCTGCCAATCAGACTGGCTATTGCGGGTAAAGAGGTGCCAGGTCCGAGTCTCAAAACAGGTCTGACTGCTGTCCCCCCAGTCACAGAGGATGAAGAGGCCGCGGATGCACGAGATGGGGCAGACGGTGGTTGTGCCGGCCCGCTAGGCCGCATTGTAGCAGAGTGAGCTTGCCACTGCAACTTATGCTTCATATCCATGTGACGGTTAATGCATGAAGTACTCAAACTATGTATTTTTTGGCCTCTACTTAGCTTTTGGTCACAAATGTTACAGATAACACGAGTTGGGTCATCCTTTTCGATCTGAAAAAATGCCCAGGCTATGCAAGGCTTAGAACCCATGCGACCTGAAGAGCCACCTTGACTTGTGGTCAGAGGCACAGTTGTGGTTGTGCATGCAGTTGGTGACGTGCTTCCAGGACTACATCTCTGTCCAGGAAGGCGCACCCTGACCTCGTCGTCACTCGAATCCTCCTCCACCTCCTCTGCTGACCTCATCGACTGTCTCACTGTGGGTTGACAGTAAGTGGGATCTGCAACCTCGTCATCATCACCATGTGTGTTCTCACACCCGTCATCCTCAGAGCCAACCTCTTCCTGCCCTGACACAAAACTCAAGTTGTCGCTCAAATCAGGTATTTGAGTCTCATCATCGTCTTCCTCATTGTCTCCACCAACAGGAGTTATAGTTTGTGAACGAGGGTCTACATTATGCTCAGAACCTTCTTCATCTGGTCCTGGATCAGACTCATAAACATTCTGGGCATCAGTGCAGATCATTTCTCGTCTGGCTTCACAGAAGCTGTGGAGACGACCTCTGATTCCCAGGCTATAGTATGAGTAAACAGCTCTGCAGACTCAACCATCTGTTCTACCCCATACTCAGACGGGCAGCTGGAGACTTGGGAGCTGTGAGGAAACAAGTGCCATTGGGGTGACACCTCTGAGGACTGGAGTATTTGTGATGTTGAAGTTGAGGTGGAGGAGAACCGACTTACAGGAACACTTGATATCTGTTGAAGCACCTGCTGTTTTTGTGCCCCATGTGGAATTTGTAGCGATGGGCGTGCCCCTAAGAAAGGGATCGTACCACATTGTCCACTAAAAGAAGTAGACATCTTAGTTTGGCTGGAAGATGGTCTTTCTTCTGCAGATATTACTGTTGCTTTAACACCTACCCCACGGACACAACCTTTTTTTCCCTTCCCAACACGCCTATTCCCCTTTCCACCAGCAGCAGCGGCCTTTTGCCACTCATTTTGGTGGTTACCTAATTGACAACTCTGGAGTTGTTTGCACAAAAAACGATGGATGGATACCGAGCAGAGGTGAGTGGCCAATTTGTGCTACTAGCCCAAAAGGATTTGCTGGGTTAGAAGCAGTAAAACAATTTTATTAGATACAGAGGTGGTGGAGCTTAGTATAGATGGCCTAATACCACAGACTGCTGCTTTGCCCACAATTATATTACAGCCAAGATGCAGCAAAAAATTCTTAGTATTTCAACGCTGGTGGAGATTTGTATAGATGGCCTAATACAATGAGTACCACAGACTGCTACTATGCCCACAATAATATTACAGGCAAGATGCTGCAAAAAATTCGGAGTTATTTGAACGCTGGTGGAGCTTTGTATAGATGGCCTAATACAATGACTACCACAGACTGCTGCTATGCCCACAATTATATTACAGCCAAGATGCAGCAAAAAAATCAAAGTTATTTGAACGCTGGTGGAGCTGGCAAAAAGTGATAGGAACTGATGTAACCTAGCCCTCAAAAGGGCTGCAATTACAAATAGTCACTACTCCCTAAACCTTTCAGTGTGCCAGAAAATTTGCTTGCAATTCGCAGTTTCACAGTGACAATATAGCGCTCACAGCAGCAGCAGTGCCGTCTAACACTCAGCTGCAGCAGTGAGAAAATGGTGGTGACAGGGAAAATGGCTTGGTATTATAGGGCAAGGACATGTGAAATACACAGCCAATGACACATGCCCTTGCTTGTGTGAAAAAAAAGCACTTCGCTCCGTGTGTGCATGGCTGATAGGCTGACAGACTGCACCTCCCACTGGAAATGCGGGAAAGAGAAAAAAAAAATGGAGATCTTCATTATCTTTACAGAGATCCATCCCATGCCCCTCCCCCCGCCACACTGTACACTCAAACTGTGTATTAACAGTGATTATCAGCATTACTGTGAAAAAATCCAGTTACGATTTTGGTGCACGAACAGTTATCGAACATAACCTCGAACTGCCGGATTTTTTCCAAATCATTCTGGTACGTCGAACGGCTCGAACACCGCCCAAAACAGCTCGAATTTGAGATTGCCGAACAGTTCGATTCGAACATCCCTCATCTCTAATGGGCACATATCGGAGCTTGGAAGGGAAGTAGTGACTGTTATGTTACGGTAGCTGAGGAGTGCAGGTAAAAAAGGAAATACACCAGAGCAGTTGGAATCTATGAGATTGCAGTACCCTGACTAACCACCACAACTAGAGGCAGCCGTGGAGCGTTCCTACGATGGTCCTAGACGCCTCGTCACAGCCTGAGAAACTAACTACACCTAAAGATAGAAATAGGAAAGCTATCTGCCCCGGAGCAGAACCCCAAAGATAATAGAAAGCCCCCAAACATGTAATGGCGGTTAGACAAGAGGAAATACTGACACAGAAAGAAAATAGTATGAGCAAACGCTGGGGCCCAAACTATCTAAATAGAAAAGGACAGGAAGGGTACTTACTGCAATCCCAGAAAACCCTGAAAAACACCAACATACTAATTTCAAAATCACCTGAGATCACACGACCTCTACCACCTAAATTAGTTCTCTGGTGTAACAAAAACAGCAGCCACTGAAAAAACTGCAAAAAGCAAAAACACAAAACACAGTGGCTGGACTAAACTGAGAGGGCAAAAGCCCCCGGAGGGGACCCAGAAGGCCCCCACAGAAGTGCAGGACAAAATGCAAAAATATAGCAAAAACACAAAATAAGAAATTGTCTTATCTGACAGCAGGAGATGCAGACACGACACAGCAGGCTACAAGGGAAACTGGAAAGAAGGATTCAGACCAGAACAATTGATCACCGGCAACCCTGATGGGAAAATGATTCCCTTAAATAAGACCAATCAGTAACACCTGATTCCCAATCCTCACTAGTACCGCTTGTAACCACCAGAGGGAGCCTCTGCTCAGAACTCATCTCAAACCCATTCACAACAAGTGACGTTTTGCAATGCAGACTTTGATGGAATGGTCTGCGGGCGTCATGTCACATTTGGAGGGCCCTGATGTGCCTAATTACAACCCTAACCTTAATCCTAACTTTAATCCCAACACTAACTCTAACCCTAATGGGAAAATGGAAATAAATACATTTTTTAAATTTTATTATTTTTCCCTAACTAAGGGGGGGTGATAAAGGGGGGTTTGATTTGCTATTTATAGTGGGTTTTTATGTTTGGCAGCTGTCACACGCTAAAAGACACTTTTTATTGCAAAAATAGTTTTTGCATCACCACATTTTGAGAGCTATAATTTTTGCATATTTTGGCCCACAGAGTCAGTGAGGTCTTATTTTTTGCGGGATGAGTTGACGTTTTTATTGGTACCATTTTTGGGCACATTGCATTTTTTGATCGCTTTTTATTACGATTTTTGGGAGGCAGAATGAACAAAAACCAGCAATTCATGAATTTCTTTTTTTTTTTTGAGGGGGGAGCGTTTATACCCTTCCGCGTGTGGTAAAATTGATAAGGCATTTTTATTCTTTGGGTTAGTACGATTACAGCGCTACCTCATTTATATAATTTTTTTATGTTTTGGCGCTTTTAAACAATAAAAACAATGTTATATAAAAAAACAATTATTTTTGCTTCGCTTTATTCTGCGAGCTATAACTTTTTTATTTTTTGCTGATGATGCTGTATGGCGGCTCGTTTTTTGCGGGACAAAATGACTTTTTCAGCGGTACCATGTTTATTTACATCCGTCTTTTTGATTGCGTGTTATTCCACTTTTTGTTTGGCGGTATGATGATAAAGCATTGTTTTTTTCCCTTGTTTTTTATTAAGGGGTTAATTAAAGGGGTTAACTAGTGGCGCAGTTTTTTAGGGCGAGTCGTTACAGACGCGGCGATACTAAATATGTGTACTTTTTTTTTTATTATTTAGATAAAGAAATGAATTTATTGGGGAATTTTTTTTCTTTATTTAGAAATTTTTTTTTACGCATGTTAATTTTTTTTTTTTTTACTTTGTCCCAGAGTGGGACTTCACTGTATAGTGCCAAAGCGCTGATCTGACAGTTTGCTTTCAGCAGGCGCTAAGAAGCCACCTCCCTGCAGGACCCGGAAGGACCCTGCATACATCTTGGATCCGGGGGCCTGCAGGGAGGAGGCCCTTGGAACAACGCAATCACATCACGCTGTTCTGAGAGTCTCAGTGAAGCACGCTGGGAGCCCCCTCCCTGTGCGATGCTTTCCTATACAGCCGGAACACTGCGATCATGTTTGATCGCAGCATGGGCGTACCCACCGTGGGGCAGAGGGGGGGCAGCTGCCCCTCCCTAGAAGCAGGGGCACACAATGAAAGAGAGCAGAGAGAGCAGTGCAGTGCCGGCTCCCTCTGCCACAGGTTGCAGAGCCTGTCTGTGTGTGCGCAGTGCACGGAGCTGCTGTCTCACCAGAGGAGCTCCCTCCTTCCTTCCTTCCTGGCCGCAGCAGCTGTAGTTTCACTTTCTGCCCTGCAGGCTCTGGTTGTCTCAGCCTCACTGGGTCCTAGTGCCCTCTGTGTGCATACACTGGACACTTCCTGCTCCTGCCTCAGCCACTGCCTGCAAGCTTCATGGTAAGTGGGGATGGAATTTATTAAATTCATTCTGCTCAGGCATGTCATGGTCACTGTGGGGGAATATGAGAGGATGGGGGTACAGTGGGGGAGGGGTACAGGGCACTAGGGTGAATGTAAGAGGATGGGGGTATTGTGGGGCTAGGGCACTGGGGGGTTAATGTGAGAGGATGGGGGTATTGTGGGTGAGGGGTACAGGGCACTGGGGTGAATGTAAGAGGATGGGGGTATTGTGGGGGCTAGGGCACTGGGGGGTTAATGTGAGAGGATGGGGGTATTGTGGGGGAGGGGTACAGGGCACTGGGGTGAATGTAAGAGTATGGGGTATTGTGGGGGCTAGGGCACTGGGGGGGTTAATGTGAGAGGATGGGGAGTATTGTGGGGGCTGAAGTGGGGGAGGGCAACAGGGCACAGAGAGTGAATGTGAGAGGATGGGGTATTGTGGGGGAGGGGATACAGGGCTCTGGTTGGTGAATGTGAGAGAATGGGGATATTGTGGGGGCTGGCGCACAGGGGTTGATGTGAGAGGATGGGGTATTGTGGGGCTAGGGCACTGGGGGTTTACTGTGAGAGGATGGGGTATTGTGGGGTCTGAAGTGTGGAGGGGC
Organism: Oophaga sylvatica; assembly: GCA_033576555.1. Classification (NCBI taxonomy): domain Eukaryota; kingdom Metazoa; phylum Chordata; class Amphibia; order Anura; family Dendrobatidae; genus Oophaga; species Oophaga sylvatica. The sequence goes on from JARQOD010000007.1 coordinate 155,564,024, forward strand.
AACAGAGCACTGAGGGGTGCATGTGAGAGGATGGGGGTATTGTGGGGTCAGTAGGACAGAACACTAAGGGGTGCATGTGAGACGATGGGCTGTTGGGGTGTGGGTGGGGGACAGGGGAGGTAGGGTTTTTTTTTTTACTTGTGAGCTCCTTAATACTTTAATAATAGATTAATATTTCAGTATTATTATAACAAGGGCATAGACAGACGGCCGTATAACTCATGCGAGGATCGCACTGCAATCCTCGGACTTGCTGATACCGCTCCTGACATGAGCGCGACTGCCATGTATAATATATGGTATATACAGCGTAGTGTCGCATACACTGCTGTATTATACAATATACAACAGTTCTAATGCTCCATACCTAATATGCAAGATAATGTACAGTGTATATGATGTAACCTGTATAAGATGCGACATTGGCTTGCCCCCCCCTAGTTTTGATCCTGGGTACGCCCATGGATCGCAGTGTGTCGGGGTTTAATGTGCCGGGAGTGGTCGGTGACCGCTCCTGGCACTTAGTGCCGGGTGTCAGCTGTGATAATCAGCTGATACTTGGCCGCGATCAGCTGCGCTCCGCCCGTCAGCGCAGCTGATCGCATAAGACGTACTATCCCGTCCAGTATTAATAAGGCCCAGGTCACCTGGACGGGATAGTACGTCTAGGGTCAGAAAGGGGTTAATATGAAGTATAATATGGCGTAAAAAAAACTTCCTCCAAATCACTGGGATATGTTGAAGTGTGTCAGAGTTATTATCGTATAAATCAAGTGACACTGGTCAGAATTGAAAAATTTGGCCCCGTCATGAAGGTGAAAATAGTTTCGGGGGTGGAGGGGTTTAACAAATTTAAAAAAAAAACACAGTAATTTATGCAAGCACTTTGTGTGCAGTATACTCATTAATTGTTTTTCTTCTATACAGTTTTGACTGGTTCAGAGATGCCTGGCATATCTTATTGCTTCCACATCTTGATTCATCAGAGCTTCATTTGATGAACCTGCTGTTTCCACTGGGATCTTTATTCCTTTTCATGTTTGGGACTGGAATAGCGTATTGGACTGGAATATTGTTCAAGTCAACAATTGGCATATTGTCATCCATACGGAATGCTTTAAAAAGGTTTGATAAGTTTGCTCATTTTTTTTTATATTGCATAACTATCCAAGATTTTGTTTGTTATTCTATCAGTGACATTTTCTCTAATTCATACCTTCTTATTTAAAGAGTGTACTGTATGAGAAAAACATAAAAATTGGCAATTGATGAGATAATGACTTTTTTTAAATAAATGTACTGTAATTAGTAAATCAGACTACAGTATTTCCAGCAGTATTACAGGGATTCACGTTTAAGTTTATTTTACCAGTGAATTCAGAATATTGTGCAGTTCTCTCCTCTAGTAGATCCCCACTGTAGGGGGAAAGCCCATTCTATACAGCATAAATTCAAAACAGTTTTATGCTCACATCTAGAATTTAATAATCCATCATTTTGTTGAGTCACTAGTTAAAAAAAATGTAACTGGAGGAACAGTTTTTTATATTTCTCACACAAATTTGTAGGTAATGTACAAACATGGTGAAATCATCAATGTCGCAATAAGCATTTCATTAACATAATGTAAAACAGACAAAACATTTGTTGCTAGGAGTCTGTACTTTACAGCAGGGTTCCCCAACTCCAGTCCTCAAGGCCCACCAACAGGTCATGTTTTCAGGATTTCCTTAGTATTGCACAGGTGATAATTGCAATCTGTGCAATACAAAGGAAATCCTGAAAACATGACCTGTTGGTGGGTCCTGAGGACTGGAGTTGGGGAACCCTGCTTTACAGAACACTCTTATTTATCCACCTTGTAATAAGATGTCCCTGTGCATTATATAGTCTAAATAAAGGGATAAAGCTGCATTTAAATAGTTAAGGTACGTATACAGCTCTCAGCCACTAGAATGAAAAGAAGTCAAATAGAATTTACTTCTATGGCTGTCTTTTCTACTTTCTTGATTGTCCATAATATATAGGTTTCCATCTTACATTTCCACATATACAATTGCTGTGCATCCAGCATGATGTGCACAAAATAATGCTGAAGCACAGATCTCACCATGTGTTAATAAATAGAGATGAGCAAACTTGTTCGGAAAACATTTGCCAATCTCAAATTCATTACAAACATAACCCATTCTAATTATTGTTCGATTTCCCAAGCATTTACTGAAAGTCGCCAAAATTCAGTCACTGTTTCCACTGTGTTTCCACTAATGCTTTTGTTAGGACTTTGGCTAGGATAGTTGTGTTGTATGAGTGGGGGAGGGAGACCGGGGGATGTGTTTGATGAGAGTAGGGTGTGTGTCTAGGTCAGAGGAGCTACTGATTGTAATTCTTTTTTCTTTAATAACTTAATGCGTGTACATTATGACAGCTAATCAGGGCTCAGAAACCACCCCCAACGTCATGATACATGGTCGTCTTTGATATGCTGCTGAAGTTACATGTCCCTGTCCATATAAAAAGCGGACATCTTGTTTTGCTGGCTCCATTTTCTCAGTGTCGCAGTGCAGAGAGGGCACTCCTGCAAGTACTGCTGCTGAAAGTGAACTTGTCAGTTAGCTAGAAAGGATACTGTGTGAAATCAATGTTCGAGCATCTAACTAGATTGTGCTAAAACTGTGTTGCTGAGAATTAAAACTTAGCTTTTACTAACAGTTTCCTTAAAAAAGGTTTTCACCCCTATTAATCAAATGTGAACCAATACACTAGTGCACAAATTTAAACACAAAATGCAACAATAAATATTGTTTAAAACCCAGTGGGGTATACCATTAGACAAAATGCTCCCTATTTGGGAAGATTTCTTTGCCCTCTATTTAAACATATTGTAAACATCACACATTATAGAGGATAATATGGAACAATCTCATCCATTTTGATTATTTTTCTATGCAATTCATGGAGTAGGGGTCCACAGATTATCCCTATTAGTTACTAACAAATAATCCTGGCACCCCAAGACTCCTGCCCTTACAAGGACAGTCCACAGCTGGCCCTCTCACTAACAGGCCCTGGGCTGACCCTATGTGCCTCCCGACGCGTTTCCTCAATGTCTTGATTCATCAGGGGACTGGCACAAACACTTTTCCTTTGTCAGGAGCAACGGCCAGCATATCCCACCAGGGATAGCATATGGGATAGCAATCAATGGCATTTAGTGACAGGTGTGGGCCTCATGTTGTGATACAGCAGGTTACAAAAGGGGAAGGGTACATATAACTTGAGTGGGAAAAATCGATGTCATGGTGGAAGGGGAAATAGGCTTGGTGTTCGACGTGCACGTGGGTTAGATGTTAACGTTAATGAAAGCTCAACTGAGCAAATACCGTCTTGTCCTAATCAAAGACCACTGACAACATCTGTTATTGGACAGGCTACTCCACTCCCTTTCTTTGACAGCCGCACAACTGTGCACCTTGTAGATGAGGGCCAGAAAGAGCATGTGCTCCAGTGGATAGCAAGTGCTGCATCAAGTGGTCTCTCTTCCTCTTCCTCCACCTTAACATTACACACAGTACAATCCTCAGAAGTAGCAACCCAATCACCCTTGATTCCCCCCACGTCACAAATTTACAAACGCCCAACTGACTGTGGGGAACCTCAGATGGGCCATTCTGCAGAGCTGCTGACACATTCTATTCCTTGGGTTTCAGAGGTCTTCTTCAAAGATTCACAGGATCCAGAAAAGGAAAGCATGTGCAGTGATGCCCAAAATCTTTTCATGTTGCATTTGGGGTCGAACAAAGTAGGGTCCAAGTAGAATACAGATCCTCGTCACCAGACGTTAACCATCGGAGACTCAGTGATGAGACTCCGATAACAGAAGAGCACGCAGACTGTATTATGGTGTCAGGGCAGGAAGAGGAGAAGGGTGACTCTTAGATGAGGAGTGTGAGAGCAGATTGGATGACGATGAGGTTGTAGATCCCACTTGGTGTGAACGCAGAGGTACGCAGCTAAGTAGCTCAGCAGAGAAGGTGGAGGAGGAGGAAGACGAGTAGGTTAAGTTGCAGCTTCCTGCATGGACACGAAGTAATGCAACCACGACAAGCAGTTCATCTTGAGCCACAACTGTGGCTGTAGCCAGCAGCCAGCAGCAGTTGCAAGCGTGCAGTTTGGCAAGGATTGTCTGGCCTGTGCATTGTTTGAGACCGCAGAGGATGACCCAACTCACGCTATGTTCCAAAATAGCAAAAAAATTCAGTAGAGACAAAAATTGTAATAATTTGACAACTACATGCATTAACTGATCGCTATCAACATTCCTTAATCTGGGAATCTTGCTGCTCTAAAATGCCGACTTGTGGGCCTTGCCAACCTCAGGCTGTTTCATCAACCACATATGCTTCTTCTTTCTCCTCTGTCACCATGCCAAGTGTTGTCACACAGGTCTCCGGCTGCAGAAACTCCACTTGTTTACCAGCTACAATCGATGTGAGTGATAACCTGTCAGCTGTTATGGAAGTGGAGATGTGTGCTGTTTTTATGTCACCTAGCACAACATATCTTTCTCAATCCACCAAAACATCTACACTTTCACATCACTCACAGTCTAGCAGTTTGTCCTGTTCACCCTTCTCAACACCGCAGCCAGCCCTCGGTGCCACAGTTGTGGTCACGTAAAAAAGTGTTTACATCTACACATGAAAAGCCAAGAGCTTGAACTCCACCAACTCTAATTTGTTGGCCATGTAAATGCTGCCTTTCCACCAGGTGGATACAGACTGTTTTCTAAAGTTGATGGCTGTCACAATCTCCCAGTATCAGTTGCCCTGTCGCCATTACTTCTGAAAGAAGGCTGTGCCTGCTCTACACCAGCATGCCGCAGACATCAACCTTTTCCTGCAAAAATCTACAAGTGCTTCTCACAAAATTAGAATATCTTTTTTAATCCAATAAATTTTTATTAAGTTTTCAAAATTCAATATAAACAGCCACCTGCCAACATGGCTGGCGGAACCACATAACTAACAGAGGATATCTGTGCAATATATCAATAACACTGTGATCTCAGCTTTTCATCAAGTAATCATGTATTAACTTTTGAATATTAAGCAGTAAACAAAATGTCTTGGACAAGGAGGCAATATGAGCTGTTACTCCATAATTACACACAAACTCAACATGTGCAAGGTCACATGGGATCTGGAGATTCCACCATTGCTTTTATAACTCTTGTCCTGTCTCAGTGAAGTGGGGTGGACATAGGACTGGCCCACCAGGGATCCCATATGCGGGATATTCTATTCTTAGCTGCTAAGGACTGAGCCAAAGAGAATTCATGTTGACAATTTACATTAATTCTTTCAACCAATTCTCTAATAATAAGTACATTCTGATCTTTCCATTTAGCTGAGAGAGTTAATCTAGCAGCAATTAAAATATGAGTTAGGGAACCTCTAAGGTCAAAAGGAACGTTATCCGTTCGAATGTGAAGTACCATTAAGCTGGGGTCTATCCCAAATAATGAGGGTATCATCGATGTATCTACCGTACCAGCTAATGAAATGAGAAAAAGGATTGGAGTCAGAGTAGATGTATTTAATCTCCCAAAATGCCATAGATAAATTTGCCAGAGATGGTGAATATTTTGCTCCCATAGGAACTCCTGATTTTTGTAGGTATATAGCACCATCAAAGGAGAAATAGTTATGCTTAAGGAGAAACCAGATAACCTCCAGCAGATATTCTGAGTTCAATTTTATAATTACTCTGTCCTTCCAAGAAGAAGCGTAGTGCCTCCATTGCTAGCTTGTGTGGTATGCATGTATAGAGAGAAATGACATCGCAGCTTAGCCAAGACAAATTGTCTGACCATTTTCTTTTATTCAAAGCTCTCAGCACATCACGGGAATCTTTCAAATAACCTGGGAGTTTCAAGACCAGGGGTTGTAATAAAGAATCTGCCCACTCACATAAGCGCTCACCCAGAGAACCAATACCAGATTCTATTGGTCTCATGGGTGGGATATTGGATACTTTGTGAATCTTGGGCAGACCATATATTATAGGCAAAATGGGTTTAGAGACATACATGTAGTCTGCTTGCTTTTTTGTTAGAATGCCCAAATGAAAACCTTCGGACACTATTCTTTCTACTTGTTCGTTATATACTTTAATAGGATCTGATTTTAATTTTTCATAAATATTAGACTCAGTAAGTAATTCATGCATTTTATCTTTATAATCTGATGTATTCATAACTACCACTTTACCACCCTTGTCACTACGTTTAATTACCACATTTTTCATATCTCTAAGTTCATACAAAGCGGTTTTCTGTCTGAAAGTAAAATTTTTTTCACTAATGTTAGAGCAATTTGGAGCCACAGTTTCTATCGCTAAATTCCTCTGCTCTCTTTCTATTGTTTCCTGAAATCTGTCCATACAGCTAGCTCTAGCCTGAATAGGATAGAAATAGGGATTTTTTACTTTCAGAGATTGAGACTGATGAATTCTGTCCTCATAACTACTTGTGGAAGTAGTAGATAAATTTGATAGATTAAGCAGTGCACATTATTCTCTAAAATTTAATTTATGATAATTATTTTCATGAACTTGAGGAGGACTCAAGAGTTCATCAGTCTCAGAGAAGAAGTGCTTCTTAACAGTTAAATTTCTAACAAATTTATTCACATCTAAAATGGTGGAAAATAAATCAAAATTAACATCAGGTGCAAAACTAAGACCCAAAGACAGGACCGATATATGATCAGGGGTTAATTGCTGGGAGGAAAGATTCAAAACATTTGTTACATTCAATTCCTCATTTTCCTTTGTTTGAATCTGGTGATAGTTCCCTGATTTTCTTCTATGCTTCCTGCCTGCCCTCCTGCGTTTTTTGAAAAAAAATTTTTGTGTTTTCTTCCATTTGTTGCCGAGCTGTAAGAAAGATCTGAGATGCTGCAATTGGTATCTGATGAATCTGGATCAGATGAAGCAGAGAAGACAACATGCGATTAATTAGTTGTGTTCCTAGGGGTTTGATTTTTCAAGATAGCTTTTGGGATGCGTTTGTTGCATTCTCACTGCCCCCATTCATAGACCTTGCCTTCCGCGTAGTCCTTAAGGTCCCTAGCGAATTTTCTTTTCTTACGATTCATAATTTCATTCTCTAAAGTGGCAACATCTTCTTTCATAGATCTCAAAGAATCTTTGTATTGTGAGAGTGAATTAAATTTATCCATAGTTTTCTGGGCTTCCTTTATGCTCTCCTGAATCTCCTGAAGTTTTTTGTCTTCATATTTAATAATTAATTTCATAAGATTTCGAGAACAAATGGAGAATAACTAATTCCATTCTTCTTGAAACTGAGTACAAAAATTTGTGGAGGACAGTTTTTTAATTCTAATACCTCTTGGTATCATTTCTTTAGAAAGATAGTTTCCAGGACGTCCCCCTGACAGCACTATGGAGGACGTCCTCCTCCTCCTTACAGGGACAGGAAGCACACGAGAGGTTAAAAGGTCCCACTCCTCCCCCTATACCTCAGTGTTTTTCCTGTCCCTGCATGGAGGGACACACGAGAGATCGCTGCGAGGACGCAGTAACTTACCGGGCCCAGTGTCACGCGGTCTTATGATATGTGTACGATGTCAGTAAACTATTCTTAAAAGAACAACACTCTATACAACATATAGATTAGCAACATCAGCATGTAAATATAGAATAGATTTACCTGACACGATATCCGTTGAACTCAGGGTTAATCTTGAGGACTTGATACACTGTCACAGGAAAGAGGAGGACCGGGGGTCTAACCTGACCCTAAACTGGGGTCCTAACTAATCCCTCACCTTGGAGGTACTGATAATGGTTCAGAGGTCCAAGTCTCCAGCCTAACCCTGTCTCCTATCAGTCCCTGAACCCTGTAATCAGTCCTAAGAAGGATTCTGATTACCACCAAAGGGATATGGGCTGATCTCTGCTAAATACACAGATTAGACATATAAGACAGACTGGAGAAAACACAGACTTGCATACACACTCAAACACAGAAGGAACATAAATGATCTGGGATATTAAACTCTAAGCAAGGTGAGCTTAAAACAACTAAGGAGCTCTTTAACTTAAGTCTATACAGATACAATCCTATCTGTGGTCTGCATGAAGAATTTCACTGGCAACTCCCAACACAGACAACCAGAGATTTAAAGGAAACCAATCAACAAATAATTAATTGCAGCCGGGAGAAAACTGCACCCAGTCCCAGAACTGAGCACAGACAGAATTAACTCCCTAACTGCCAAACACAAAGAAACAGCAACTCAGCTGTGAGAAGTCAGAATGTGCAACCGCGACGATCTTCGTGGCGATGCACACGACACCCAGGGGGATCGTGCGGTTCGTCCAAATCCTTCCCCCTGTCAAGAGGTCCAGAGCCGAAACTCCCTCCTTGGGAGTCCCTCTGCTCCAAAGACCGGGGGCGGACGAGCTCCCGGTAAGAGCCGCTCCTTCCGTTGGGAGGCTCTCGGCTCAGGCGTCTTCCTCCTGGTCCAGGGAGGAACGCCGAACAGGCCTCGACCGGAAACTGAGCGTCACTTCCGGTGACGCGAAAACGTGAGGTCAGCGGGCGTTCTGGAATTGATCGCAAGGCGGAAAGCGTTTCAGAGATATCGCAAAACTTCATGCGTTCGGAAGTAGAACGCAAAAAAGGTATGGAAAGCTCGTCGCATGGGTTTTTTGCGTTCCAGGTGGAACGCAGTATGGGCGGCGCCAAAGATGTCGCAGAACGCTATAAAAGAGCGCAAAAGGTAGCGTTTGAATGCTGATCGCTAATCTGGTAACAGAGATTGTGCAGCAGCTAACATAGTAGTCCCAGGCAGCAAAGTAAAACCTTTTCTGCGGATGGACATGCAGTCTGAGAAATCCAGAGAGGAGGCGGGGGTAAGTGCGCATGGCGCAAAAAGCTCCACTCTCACTAAATAATTCAGACTCGATCCTAAGTATACATATTGTTGTATTAATTAGGACAAGGATACTTCATCTACACCTTTGCAGACAGTGAAGAGAGGCAAAGCCTCGGCGAAAACTAATCGCTGTTCTACATGTCAGACGAAGCTTCCTGTCGCTTATAAAAAAAGCGGTCTGTTGTACTTGAACAGCAGCAGTCTTTGAGCAAGAAAGATCTTCGCTATTATCAGACTTAAGAATCCTGATTAAGGAAGAAGTGCAGGCATCATTATCAGCTACACAACAGCAGCCCACTAGTCAGGGTCCAAGCTGTAAGAGGCCAAGAATGGAGTTGGAAGAGGAACCGGATCTGGAATCAGAAGAAAACGTGGAGTATTCAGAGCAGGAAGAAGGTGAAGTTCAGACGGAAGTCCAAGAAAGGGCCAGGAGATACCTGTTCCCGGTGGAAGATACGGAGGACTTGGTCCAGGCTGTAAGAAGTACTATGCATGTGGAAGATGTTCCACGTCCCCAATCCAGACAAGATTTGATGTTTGGAGGTCTTACAGCTCAGATTGATAAAGTTTTTCCTATTAGTGACCATATAAAAACCATGATACTCTGTGAATGGAAGGACGCAGACCGGAGACTGGTAATGTCACGTGACTTTAAAAACCGTCTTCCCTTTGATCCTGAGGAATCAAAGCTGTGGGAAGAAACACCTAGAGTGGATGTGCCAATTGCAAAAGTGGATAAAAAGACTTCGATTCCTTTTGAGGACTCTTCAAGTCTTAAAGATCCTATGGATCGCAAGGCGGACATCCTCCTTAAGCGGGCTTGGGAGTCTTCAGCGGCTTTAATAAGGACAAATATTGCGGCTACTTCGGTAGCTAGGTCTATGTGTTTCTGGATGAGTCAGTTGGAGGATCAACTGGCTAATAAGACCCCTAGAGCTGAAATTTTAGAATCTCTTCCTCTCATTAAGTCAGCTACAGCCTTTCTGGCTGATACCTCGGCTGAGTCAGTCAGGTTTTCTGCCAGAAATAGCTCTTTATCCAATGCAGCCCGGAGGGCTATTTGGCTGAAATCCTGGTCGGGGGATAATGCCTCTAAAAATAAATTATGTTCATCATTTGCAGGATCAAAAGTATTTGGTCAAGCATTGGATGATATTCTGGAGGCTTCAGATAGTAAAAAAGGATTTCCAGAGGAGAAGCCTAAAAAGTTTCAGTCCTTTCGGAAGAAACCAGTCTTCCGTAGACAACCGTTTTATAAGGACACAGGTAGACCTAGCAGGGGAACATATAAGGGTTCCTATACTCAAAATAGAGGAAATAGGAGCTCACTGTTTGGATCTTCCTCAAAATCTAGAAAGCAATGACGCCAGGCACATAGGGGGCCGACTTTTGTTCTCGGCAGAGAACTGGGAGAAGGTCACCAAAAACGAGTGGGTCCTACAAACTATAAGGGAAGGTTACAGAATAGAACTGGTAGCCTATCCGCCCCAGAGATACATTTCTCCCACTGTGATTCAGAAAAATTGGGGAATGTTTCAGGACATCCAAGACTTAATCTCTTCAAAAGTCATTGTGCCAGTCGTTGGGTCAGAGGAAAAGTCGGGTCACTGTTCCTCTCTCTTTCCAATAATGAAACCGTCAGGAGAGTCAAGAACAATTCTGAATCTCAAACCGTTGAACAAGTATGTTCGCTACAAGAGATTCAGAATGGAGTCTATAAAATCAACAATTCCATTGATAGACAAAAATTCGGTAATGTGTACCCTAGACTTAAAAAATGCCTACTATCAGGTGCCCATCCATCCAGACTCGCAGGAACTTCTAAGATTTGCTGTAAGCCTACCAAATTCCACCTGCCACTTCCAGTTTCAGGGTCTGCCATTCGGACTAGCTTCTGCTCCCAGAGTTTTTACGAAGCTAATATCAGAGGTCGTAGCCTATCTAAGAAATCAAGGAATTATAGTAATTCCTTACTTGGACGACTTTCTGTTAGTGGCTCAATCAGCAGAAATTCTAAATTACCATACAGAGCGAACAATGGCGGTACTAGAATGTCTTGGTTGGGTGATAAATCGGGAGAAATCTCACCTAACTCCCAGTACAAAAAAATATTTTTAGGAGTACTCCTCGATTCAAGAGTCAGAACAGCTTTCCTGCCAGAGGTCAAGCAAAGATCTTTAAAAAAGAAAGTGATAGAGATGGTAAAGAACCGAGTTACCATTCGAAAAGCTATGCAAATGTTGGGAGTAGTGACATCATGTATACCATGCGTCAGGTGGGCTCAAGCTCATTCAAGACCCCTACAAAGAGAGGTGGTATCATGGTGGGATCGTCAGCAGTCATCCCTAGACAAAAGGATCCACCTCTCGGCAAGAGCAAAGAGTCGTTACTTAGGTGGGCACAAAGCAAAAATCTCAGAAGAGGAGTTCTTTGGATTCCATCCCCATATATAGTAATAACTACAGACGCAAGCGCATGGGGGTGGGGAGCCCATCTAGAAGGGAAGTTTCTGCAAGGCAGATGGCCAGAGAAAATCAGACGAATGTCATCAAATTACCGAGAGTTGTATGCGATCTGGGAATCCTTAAGAAGGAATCAGGACCGTTTAAGAGACCAGCACGTCAAGATTCTATCAGACAATATGACAGCAGTAGCTTTCATCAAACATCAAGGAGGCTCTCGATACAGAACACTGCAGGATCTTGCAGAGAAGATATTTGTATGGGCAGAACGAACGATCCTTTCCATAACTGCAGTTCATCTGGAGGGTTCACAAAACCTAGTGGCAGATTACTTGAGCAGACAGAAGATCTACCCGACAGAGTGGGAGTTAAACCAGAAGGTCTTCCGGTTATTATGTCAACGTTGGGGAACACCTCAAGTGAACCTATTTGCTACAAGAAAAAATGCAAAACTACCAAGGTTTTTTTCACTGAACCCAGCAGACAATCCGGAAGGAGTAGATGCTTTGAGTCAGAGGTGGAACGAACCTCTAAATTATGCATTTCCGCCAATAGCATTAATACCAGCAGTTCTGAGGAAGATAAGGGAAGACGGTGCGTCAGTGGTACTAATAGTTCCGTATTGGCCAAGGAGGAGCTGGTTTCCTCTACTGGGGGCCATGACCAGAGAGGACCCAATCGAGCTTCCCCAGTGGAAGGACATAGTGCACCAGGGACCAGTTCTACACCAGGACCCAGAAAGATTGCACCTGTCAGCTTGGATCCTGAACGGGACATTCTGAAAGCTCGTGGTCTTTCAGATCAAGTGATAACAACGATTCAGGCCAGCAGAAAACCTGTAACTTCAGCAATATATTATAAGATCTGGAAGAAGTTTTGTCTGGAAGGTGGCAGGTCTGATGTTGTAGCCAAGAGTCCCGGATGTTCCGCGAGTACTGGATTTTCTTCAAACAGGATTTAATATGGGTCTTAGACCTAGTACACTTAAAGTACAGATCTCAGCTTTGAGTACTTACATGGATTACCCTTTAGCTTCACACCCTTGGGTGGTTAGATTCGTTAAAGCAATCCAAAGATTAAGACCTACTATAAGGCAGCTGTCTCCCCCCTGGGATTTAAATCTAGTTCTGGGGGCACTTTGTAAAACTCCTTACACTCCAAATAAGGATTTGCCTATTTCTCTCCTATCTATGAAAGCAGCCTTCTTGGTAGCTATTACCACAGCCAAAAGAGTAGGGGAAATCCAGGCGTTATCCATTAAGGACCCATATATGCAGATCAGAGAGGATCATGTGGTATTAAAACTTGACCCTGCTTTCATGCCCAAGGTAGCCTCTTTGCAAAATCGCAATCAGGAAATAATACTTCCATCCTTTTGTGAAAAACCTTCAAATGTTAAAGAACAAGCTTTACACTCCTTGGATGTTAGACAGGCAGTAATCGATTACCTAGAGGCCACTGGGGGCTGGAGAAAAGACCCTAATTTGTTTATTTTATATGGAGGTAAAAATAGGGTAAAAAAGCTTCTAAGCCTTCCATCGCAAGATGGATTACCACCTTAATCATAAAAGCTTACAGATCTGAAGGTGTAGTTTGTCCCATAAAAATAAAAGCCCATTCTACCAGAGCATTGTCAGCTTCATGGGCAGAAAGAGCAGGAGCATCTTTAGAACAAATTTGTAAAGCAGCCTCTTGGGCTACGATAAATACCTTTTGCAGGCACTACAAACTAGATGTGCTAGCAGGACAACAGACGGCATACGGTAGAAAAGTATTACAGGCCGTAGTCCCACCCTAGGAGGGTTTCTTTGGTACTCTCCATAGTGCTGTCAGGGGGACGTCCTGGAAAATAGGTATTATACCTACCGATAATTCGGTTTCCAGGAGTCCATCCTGACAGCACCGTTAGTTCCCTCCCTTGTCTATGTTCATGTATATGCTAATTCATATGATGTAATATGTTTAAGTAATTAAATTTTGTCACTTGTATTGATCCATGGTATGGTACTTGTCAAATCACTGAGGTATAGGGGGAGGAGTGGGACCTTTTAACCTCTCGTGTGCTTCCTGTCCCTGTAAGGAGGAGGAGGACGTCCTCCATAGTGCTGTCAGGATGGACTCCTGGAAACCGAATTATCGGTAGGTATAATACCTATTTTTGCAAAGTTGTATAATCCCACCACACCTTCATTTCTTGTGTGGTGAGTTTTTCCAAATGTGTGAGATGCATATTAAAGTCCAAAAAATCATCCACTTTATTATGTTCACCGCCAAACACCTGAGCTGCCTTCCTGCTTCTATCTTCTCTTAGTGCCAGCGGCATATTTCAGGCTGGAGAGGTGTGTTGCACACAGGGCAAAAAGTTAAAATAAAGGCTGTAGTGACTATACCAAGTACCGCTGTGCTATATTATCAATACAATGATTGTGAGGAGGGGTGGGGAGATCACGGCAAGTCCAATACATATAGTAATACAAGAGGTGTGGGGCAAAAGCCCCTGCCAGCTCACCCGACCAACCACCGGAGCTCGGAATCAGAAGTCCAGACCAAGACGTGCAGCAGAGAAGAAAACGAAGGGGATTCCAGCTTCCATAAAAAAGTATAAATCTTTATTGGATCCAAGAATAAAATATTCAACAGACGGTGTCCTCCATGTTACAGCAAGCGGGAGGTGTGCACTAACAGCCAAACAGCGACGCGTTTCGACCTCTGAAGGTCTTTATCAAAGCTGCAGAATGAGTGGGCAGATTATTTATTACAACCCCTGGTCTTGAAACTCCCAGGTTATTTGAAAGATTCCTGTGATGTGCTGAGCGCTTTGAATAAAAGAAAATGGTCAGACAATTTGTCTTGGCTAAGCTGAGATGTCATTTCTCTCTATACATGCATACCACACAAGCTAGCAATGGAGGCACTACGCTTCTTGGAAGGATAGAGTAATTATAAAATTGAACTCATACAATATCTGCTGGAGGTTATCTGGTTTCTCCTTAAGCATAACTATTTCTCCTTTGATGGTGCTATATACCTACAGAAATCAGGAGTTCCTATGGGAGCAAAATATTCACCATCTCTGGCAAATTTATCTATGGCATTTTGGGAGATTAAATACATCTACTCTGACTCCAATCCTTTTTCTCATTTCATTAGCTGGTATGGTAGATACATCGATGACACCCTCATTATTTGGGATGGAGATGTATCTGCTGTATCAGCATTCATTGACTATATCAATTCTAACAATATGAACATTAATTTTACCCACAAGCACGATATGCATGGAATCTCCTTTTTGGACTTAGAATTGGTAGGAGAGGCAGGTAAAGATATAATCACAAGAACACATGTAAAACCAATTAGTGGTAATGCATTACTTCATGCAAACAGTGGACATCCAAAACATGTAATCAGGGGCATACCAGTGGGTGAATATATTAGACACCGAAGAAATTGCTCTGATCTTAAGGATCTCTCTTTTATTCTTGGATCCAATAAAGATTTATACTTTTTTATGGAAGCTGGAATCCCCTTTGTTTTCTTCTCTGCTGCACGTCTTGGTCTGGACTTCTGATTCCGAGCTCCGGTGGTTGGTCGGGTGAGCTGGCAGGGGCTTTTGCCCCACACCTCTTGTATTACTATATGATCTTAAGCAATATAACATTTTTGAAATTAACAGCTTAAAAGTATTAATTCTGGCTATCTGTATTTTGATTCTACATTTGTACATGATATACCGTATATATTCATGTATAATGTTTAAGCCGACCCGTGTATAAGCCGACCCCCCTAATTTTGCCACAAAAAACTGGGAAAACTTATTGACTCGCGTATAAGCTTAGGGTGTAAAATGCAGCAGCTGCTGGTAAATTTTCAAAAATAAAAATAGATACCAATAAAAGTAAAATTAATTGAGACATCAGTAGGTTAAAGGTTTTTGAATATCCATATTGAATCAGGAGCCCTGTTGTGAATGGACTTGAAATGAGTTCTGAGCAGAGGCTCCCTCTGATGGTTACAAGCGGTACTGGACTGTCCAGTGAAGATTGTGAGGATTGGGAATCAGGTGTTACTGACTGGTCTTATTTAAGGGAGTCGCCTTCCCATCAGGGTTGCCGGTGATCAATTGTTCTGGTCTCAATCCTTGATTCCTGTTTCCTTAGTAGCCTGCTTTGTCGTGTCTGCATCTCCTGCTAACAGATAAGACATTTTCTTCTTTTTGTTTTTGTGCTTTATTTTTGCATTTTGTCCTGCACTTCTGTGGGGGCCTTCTGGGTCCCCTCCGGGGGCTTTTGCCCTCTCAGTTTAGTTCAGCCACTGATGTTTTGTACATTTGCTTTTTCCAGTTTTTTCAGTGGCTGCTGTTTTGATTTTGTTACACCAGAGAATTAATTTAGGTGGTAGAGGTCGTGTGATCTCAGGTGTTTTTGAAATTAGTAGAGTTGGTGCTTTTCAGGGTTTTTTGGGATTGCAGTAAGTGCCCTTCCTATCCTTTTCTATTTAGATAGTTTGGGCCCCAACGTTTGCTCATACTATTTTCTGTCTGTGTCAGTATTTCTTCTTGTCTAACCGCCATTACATGTTTGGGGGCTTTCTATGTTCTTTGGGGATCTGCTCCGGGGCAGATAGCTTTTCTCTTTCTATCTTTAGGTATAGTTAGTTTCTCAGGCTGTGACGAGGCGTCTAGGACCAACGTAGGAACGCTCCACGGCTGCCTCTAGTTGTGGTGGTTAGTCAGGTACTGCAATCTCATAGATTCCAACTGCTCTGGTGTATTGCCTTTTTTACCTGCACTCCTCAGCTACCAAATCATAACAGTATCACCGGCCTAAACTGAAAATTATATGGTACTCACAGAAGGGAAAAAATATTGTGAAAGAAAAAAAAAAAGGTGGTCAGAGTTGTCACAGATATTTTTCTGTTTGTTGCATTTTTTTTTTTTTTTTCCCTCTGTATCTCTGGGTGCTGGGGAGGATTTTTTTTTCTCTCAATGGAGTTTGCACAGTTGTCTGGCCGTGTGGATCAGCTTGCCACTGAGGTTCAGAGTATTGCTACCTATCTTGCTAGGTTGCCTGTTGTGGAACCTAGGATTCCCATGCCAGATTTGTTTTTGGGGGATCGAGCCAAGTTTCTGAATTTCAAAAATAATTGTAAATTGTTTTTTGCCTTAAAATCTAAGTCCTCAGGGAACGCAGCGCAGCAGGTTCAAATTGTCATCTCTCTCCTGTGCGGCGATCCTCAGGATTGGGCTTTTTCCCTGACACCTGGGGATCCTGTTTTGAGTGATGTTGATGCATTTTTTCAGGCTTTGGGGTTATTGTACGATGAGCCTAATGTCACTGATCAAGCTGAAAAAGCCTTGTTGGCATTAAATCAGGGCTTGATGACGCTGAGTTATACTGTCAGAGATTCCGCAGGTGGGCAGTCCTGACCAAATGGAATGACGACGCTTTGGCAGCCCTTTTTCGGAAGGGTCTGTCAGATAATGTAAAGGATGTTATGGTGGGATTCCCTGTCCCCTCTGGTCTCAATGATTCTATGTCATTAGCGATTCAAATTGATAGACGTTTGCGTGAGCGGAGAAGTATGCGTGGAATAGTGTTGCCTTGTGAACCTGCTTCTGAACCCATGCAGTGTGATAGAGTGGTTTCTGGGGCACAGCGTCATGAGTTTCGAAAGCGCAATGGGTTATGTTTCTACTGTGGTGATGCCTCTCATGCTATTTCAGTCTGCCCTAAGCGGGGAAGGCGTTTTGCACGCTCAGTTGTCTTGGGTAGTGTTCAGACTAAGTTTTTATTAACTGTTACTCTGATATGCTCTCTGTCCTCATTTTCTGCTCAGGCTTTCGTTGATTCGGGAGCAGCTATTAACCTGATGGATTTTGATTTTGCTAAACGTTGCGGGTTTCCCTTGATACCCCTACAGAAGTCTATTCCCCTACTGGGGATCGATTCTACCCCTTTGGCTGAGAATAAACCTCAGTTCTCTACTCAGGTGATAATGAGGGTTGAACCTGATCATCAAGAGAGCTGCAAATTTTTGGTTCTGTATAATCTGCATGACATTATCGTGCTGGGTTTCCCTTGGTTACAGTCTCATAATCCTGTTTTGGATTGGAAATCTGTGTCTGTAACCAGTTGGGGCTGCCAATGTGTTAATACCAACACTCCTGTTTTTTCTGCCTCCCCCCAGGCTCAGGATGTTTCTGACTTTTTGATTGATTTTTCTGATGTGTTTAGCGAAAGTAAATCTTCATCCTTGCCTCCCCATAGGAGCTATGACTGCGCTATTGAATTAGTGCCTGGTAGTAAATTTCCTAAAGGTCGCCTTTTTAACTTGTCTGTACCTGAACATGACGCTATGCGGTCTTATATCAAGGAGTCATTGGAGAAGGGTCATATCAGACCATCCTCTTCACCCTTAGGTGCTGGTTTTTTCTTTGTGGCCAAAAAGGATGGTTCATTAAGGCCGTGTATTGATTATCGTCTTTTGAACAATATTACTGTGAAATATCAATATCCGTTATCCTTGATTTCTGACCTGTTTTCCAGGCTGAAAAACGCTACTTGGTTTACCAAGCTTGACCTCAGGGGGCATATAACCTTATTCGCATTAAGCACGGGGATGAATGGAAGACTGCATTTAACACCCCTGAGGGGCATTTTGAGTACCTTGTGATGCCCTTTGGGCTCACTAATGCTCCTTCTGTCTTCCAGTCCTTCATGAATGACATTTTCAGGGGTTTTGTGGATAAATTTCTGATTGTTTATTTGGATGATATCTTGATTTTTTCTAATGACTGGGACTCTCATGTGAAACATGTTCGAACTGTATTCCAGATTTTGAGAGAGAATGCTCTGTATGTGAAGGGATCAAAGTGTCTTTTTGGCGTACAGAGGATCTCATTTTTGGGATTCATTTTGTCCCCATCTGTTATTGAAATGGACCCGGTCAAGGTTCAGGCCATCTGTGATTGGGTCCAACCTACTTCATTAAAGGCTCTTCAAAGATTTTTGGGTTTTGCCAATTTTTATCGTAAATTTATTGGTAATTTCTCGGTTATTGTTAAACCATTAACTGATTTGACCAAAAAGGGTTCTGATGTGGTGAATTGGCCTCCTGAGGCAGTCTCTGCATTTCAGGAACTTAAGCAGAGATTCACTTCTGCTCCTGTTCTACGACAGCCTGATGTTTCTCTGCCATTTCAGGTGGAGGTTGATGCCTCTGAAATTGGGGCAGGTGCCGTTTTGCCCAAAGAGATCCAGAGACCTCTAAAAGTAACCCTTGTGCCTTTTTCTCTCGAAAATTTTCTCCTACTGAACGTAATTATGACCTTGGTAATCGGGAGTTATTGGCCATGAAGTGGGCTTTTGAAGAGTCGAGACATTGGCTGGAGGGAGCCAAACATCAGGTGGTGGTCCTTACGGACCATAAGAATCTGGTTTATCTGGAATCTGCCAAGCGACTTAATCCTAGACAGGCCAGGTGGGCCTTGTTTTTCACACGTTTTAATTTTGTGGTTTCCTTTCTTCCTGGCACTAAGAATGTTAAGGCGGATGCCCTCTCGAGGAGTTTCCTTGCGGACTCTCCTGAGGTATCTGATCCTTCTGTTATTTTGAAAGAAGGTGTAGTTCTTTCCGCCATCTCGCCCAATTTGAGACTGGCTCTGGAGGGGTGTCAGGAGGATAGGCCCGAGCGCTGCCCTGTTGGGAAATTGTTTGTCCCGGACCAGTGGAAAAAGAGTGTGATGTCTGAGATTCATTGTTCCGCGTTGGCCGGTCATCCCGGAATTTTTGGTACCAGAGACTTGGTTAGTCGGTCCTTTTGGTGGCCTACCTTGTCTCGTGATGTCAGGGAATTTGTGCAGTCCTGCGGGACTTGCTCTCGCTCCAAGCCTTGCTCTCGCTCTAGTGGTTTGTTGATGCCATTGCCTGTGCCCAAGAGACCATGGACCCATATCTCTATGGATTTCATTTCCGATCTCCCTGTTTCTCAGAGAATGACCATCATCTGGGTGATTTGTGATAGGTTTTCCAAGATGATACATCTTGTGCCATTACCTAAGTTGCCTTCCTCCTCTGAATTGGTGCCATTGTTCCTTCAGCACGTGGTTCATTTACACGGCATTCCTGAGAACATTGTGTCTGACAGAGGAGTCCAGTTTGTTTCCAGATTTTGGAGGACCTTTTGTTCTAAGCTTGGTGTTCAGTTGTCTTTCTCCTCGGCGTTTCATCCTCAGACCAATGGTCAAACTGAGAGAACAAACCAGACATTGGAGACTTATCTAAGATGCTTTGTGTCTGCTGATCAGGATGACTGGGTCTCTTTTTTGCCTTTGGCTGAGTTTGCTCTTAATAATAGGGCTAGCTCTGCCACTTTGATGTCTCCATTTTTCTGTAATTCTGGGTTTCACCCTCGATTTTCTTCAGGACAGACGGAGGCTTCTGCCTGTCCAGGTGTTGACTCTGTTGTGGAGCGTATGCAACAGATTTGGGACCAGGTAGTGGAGAGGTTGTCCCTCTCTCAGGAGAAGGCCCAGCGGTTTGCTAACCGGCATAGGACTGATGGTCCTCGGTTTAAAGTGGGGGATTTGGTCTGGTTGTCCTCAAAAAATATTCCTATGAGAGTGGCATCTCCTAAATTTAAGCCTAGGTTCATTGGACCTTATAAGATCATGGAGATTCTTAATCCTGTTTCTTTTCGTTTGCTTCTTCCAGGGACATTTAAGATCCATAACGTGTTCCACAAGTCCTTGTTGAAGAGGTTTGTTGAGCCAGTGGTTCCTACTGCTTTGCCTCCTGACCCTGTTTTGGTTGAGGGCAATATGGAGTTTGTGGTTGAGAAAATATTGAATTCTCGTTTTTCTAGACGGAAACTCCAGTATTTGGTTAAATGGAGAGGTTATGGTCAGCAAGTTTGCTTCGGACATCCATGCTAGGAGACTCATCCGTGCGTATCATAGAACTCATCCTGACCGACCTGGTTGCTCAAGTGAGGGTTCGGTGACCCCTCCTCAAGGGGGGGTACTGTTGTGAATGGGCTTGAAATGAGTTCTGAGCAGAGGCTCCCTCTGGTGGTTACAAGCGGTACTGGACTGTCCAGTGAAGATTGTGAGGATTGGGAATCAGGTGTTACTGACTGGTCTTATTTAAGGGAGTCACCTTCCCATCAGGGTTGCCGGTGATCAATTGTTCTGGTCTCAATCCTTGATTCCTGTTTCCTTAGTAGCCTGCTTTGTCGTGTCTGCATCTCCTGCTAACAGATAAGACATTTTCTTCTTTTTGTTTTTGTGCTTTATTTTTGCATTTTGTCCTGCACTTCTGTGGGGCCTTCTGGGTCCCCTCCGGGGCTTTTGCCCTCTCAGTTTAGTTCAGCCACTGATGTTTTGTACATTTGCTTTTTCCAGTTTTTTCAGTGGCTGCTGTTTTGATTTTGTTACACCAGAGAACTAATTTAGGTGGTAGAGGTCGTGTGATCTCAGGTGTTTTTGAAATTAGTAGAGTTGGTGCTTTTCAGGGTTTTTTGGATTGCAGTAAGTGCCCTTCCTATCCTTTTCTATTTAGATAGTTTGGGCCCCAACGTTTGCTCATACTATTTTCTGTCTGTGTCAGTATTTCTTCTTGTCTAACCGCCATTACATGTTTGGGGGCTTTCTATGTTCTTTGGGGATCTGCTCCGGGGCAGATAGCTTTTCTCTTTCTATCTTTAGGTATAGTTAGTTTCTCAGGCTGTGACGAGGCGTCTAGGACCAACGTAGGAACGCTCCACGGCTGCCTCTAGTTGTGGTGGTTAGTCAGGGTACTGCAATCTCATAGATTCCAACTGCTCTGGTGTATTGCCTTTTTTACCTGCACTCCTCAGCTACCAAATCATAACAGAGCCCCATATAATGCTCCATACTGTTCATCGTGGCCCCATAAGATGCTCCATACAAAATACTCCCCATATAACGCTGCATATAGGTTAATAATGGCCCCATAAGATGCTCCATAGAATAATACCCCATATAATGCTGCACAAAGGTTGATAATGGCCCCATAAGATGCTCCATAGAATAATATGCCCCATATGCTGCTCCATAAAGGTTATGCCCCCATAAGATGCTCCGTATATTTTATGCCCCATATGATGCTCCATAGATTATGCCCCCATAAAATGCTCCATAATATAGGCCCCATATGCTGCCGCTGCTGCTGCTGCAAATGAAAAAAAAAAATGACATACCTCTTGTAGCTGGGGGCCAGGTGCTGTTGTCCTGAGCTGGTGAGGACACCGGCGCACTATGGGGGACTGATGCCGGTGTCACCGCTGGCTCAGTGCCCCGTCACGTGAGATATTCACCTGTCCTCGGTCCACCGCTGTCTTCCGGGTCCTCTGTCAGTGACTGCTCACTAACTACGTCATCGGTCCCTCTGACCTGAACATCGCAGCCAGAGAATGCAGAGGAGAGAGCGGTGCGCAGCGGTGGACCGGGGACAGGTGAACATCTTATATACTTACCCCTCCTAGAGCGTCTCTGCAGCCCCCCTGCTTCTCCTGCAGTCTCCGGCAGCTATTCCTTCTGCACATATTTATGACTTTAATGAGCAGTACCATGTGACCGCTGAAGGAAGGAGCCTGAGATCGTGGGAGAAGCAGGGGGGCTGCAGAGATGCGCCAGGAGGGGGTGAGCATGATCTGACACCCCCGCTCTTCCTCCCCCGCCGAACCCCGGCATATATGACTCGTGTAAAGCCGAGTGGGGGACTTTCAGCCTTAAAAAATGGGCTGAAAATCTCGGCTTATACGCAAGTATATACGGTAATATCATCTGCATATAGGCCAATTTTATGTTCTACCGACCCCACTCTAATACCTAAGATGCCACAGCACAGGAAGTTCTAATCCTTTCAGCCAATCGCTCCATACACAGGGCAAAAATAATGGGGGATAGAGGACACCCCTGACGGCTACCATTAGATATATGATATGGATCTGATAGGAACCCCGAGGATAGCACTCTTGCATCAGGGTTAGAGTACATGGCTAACACAGCCGAAAAGATGGGACCTGCCAGTCCAAATTTACCTAGTACACTCCTTAGATAACCCCAGTGCACCCTATCAAAAGCTTTTTTAGCATCAAGTGACAAGAATGCACTGGGGAACCACAGAGCTTAGCAAATTTAATCAGATTAATCATTCTACGTTTCCCATCCTGCGCCTTGCATTCCGCCACAAATCCAACTTGGTCAGGGGAGATAAGAGAAGGGATAATGTGGTGCAATCTCATTGCTAATATTTTTGAAAATATGTTCACATCATAATTCAAAAGTGAAATAGGTCTGAAGTTACCTGGGCATGTAGGTGGTTTACCTGGTTTCAGTAATGTAGTAATCGTAGCCTCCAGATTAGAAGTGGACACAGATTCTTTTACCTGCCAATGTTTATAAAGTTGCAAAAGAAAGGGGGGATAATATTTGCTGGAAATTGCGATAATATTAATTTGGCAACCTGTCTGTTCTGGGGGCTTTATTACTCCTCGTCAATTTAATAGCGGTCCCAATCTCCTCCTCAGTATAGGGAACATTAATGACAGTTTAGCTGGTCTTGGGATACTCGGGTTAAATATTTTGTAAATATTGATCAATCTCCGACTGAGATGTTGAGGAGTTTGAGGGTCTCTATGTAGATTATAATGATGGGTATAGTATTGGGCGAATAGGCCTGCTATCTCCGTGGGGTTCCAAACATAATTTCCATGAGGGTCTACAAGGTGATCAATTCTGGTTCGCATTTCGCGTTTTTTAACTCTGTGCCAGTAGGGCTCCAGCTCTGTCCCCAGTTGCATAAAATCTTTTTTTCATTTTTTTAAGATTCTATGCATAAATAGAGAGGAGATTTTCTCGTGATTTAAATGTAAGCTTACATATAGCCTCTGAGTTATCGAAAGAAGGGTTGGATTTATTAATTAGTTCTGATTGATGGAGTTGCGTTATCTTATTTCTGCTCCTCTCTCTTTTCCGCTTCAAATAAGATGCCTGTTGAATGAATAGTCCTCTTATAACCGCCTTCTGTGCTGACCATAAGGTCTCATCTGAAACCTCCCCCACATCATTAGTATTAAAGCAGTGTGACAGTTCTGATGACACTTTCTCCATCCCATGCTTGTCAAGGAGAAGAGAGGTATTTAATCGCCCCTAGAGGATGGGTTTGTTTGGTGTCACAGGGCGAGTATCAAAGTCACTGGAGCGTGATCCGACCAGGAAATTAATCCAATTTTTGCTGAGACGCATCTGCTCAAGGCCTTACTAACGACTAGAAAATAATCCGTAGGTCTGATGTCGAAAGGAATAGAAAGTAAAGTCCTTTTCGGTGGCGTGAGAATATCTCCAGTAATCATGTAAATGGAACTCACTAACCAATGGTTTTAATTCTTTCCAGAAATAGTTCTTTTTATTAGAACAATCTAAAAGTTTATCCACAGGAATATTGAAATCTCTGCAAATAATTTGCTCTCCCTCAGATAATTCAGTTGCCTCCTGGAGTATTTTGCGCAGAAAGAGAATCTGTGCATTATTTGGCACATATACTGCAACAATAGTATGCGCCTCACCGTTAAGAGAGCACACTAAAATTAGGAATCGACCTGCTGGGTCTTTTATAAGAATTTATACACTGAAACACCACCGTAATTTTAATTAATTTACATACCCCTGCTTTCTTGCCAGGGTTACTTGCAAAGAATGTGTGTGGGAATTGGGGACGGCTAATCCTAACATTATCGGACTCAAGCAGATGCTTCTCCTGCAGACACCACATCAGCCTGTGATTTGTGCACCTCCCTCCACATCATGGACCTTTTCCCTGGGGAGTTCAGTCCTTTAACATTGAGTGACAGTATTTGGATTCTCATGGTGGATCATGTAAGCGCCTAGGACTTCCCATATGCCTCCAAGTACATTCCAACAATGTAATCAATATCAATAAACACTCTTCCATCTTAGTATTACTTTGTGAGCATATACATCAATAAATGTAAACAAGTCAGGGTTTCAAAATCTCACATTTCCAGAACAAACAAAAAGAAGAAAACAACCTAAAAAATTCAAAAGTAGTTAGAGCTAGAAAAAAAAGAAGAAAAAAAAACAGAATGCAAAAAAAAAACAGAATGCAAACTGTTAAGTCAAGGATCAGCAGATAAAGTTGCTGCAAGGGTACTGTTTCCACAAGCCCCACAATGGGCCTCAGAGACATGGACCTACTCCAAACCTCCAGATCATGGGTTAGACCACTCTTGGGTTGATTTATTCCCCTGATTTATTTTCCTAGGAGAGAAAGAAATCTTCCACTCAGAAAGTCTTTCTTCCGCTTGTTTGGGAGAGTGACATACCACCAGTGGACCTTCATACGAGACCAATAACTTCACTGGTGAGAAACCCCATCTGTATCTGACATTGTTTTCTCTGAGAGATTTACAAACGTGTGCATATTCCCTTCTCTTAGCCAACGTTGCTGCAGAAAGGTCTGGAAACACTTGGAGGTTTTGCAAATCATCTGGCAGGCTTGGGTTCTTCCTTAATCTCTGCAGAAATGTTTCTTTAGTGGTGAAAAAAATGCAGTCTGGCTCATGTGTCTTTAGGGAGATCAGGATTTACATGTCCTGGTTTAGGGGTTCTATGAACTCTATCCACCATCAGATCTCTAGGGGTTAAATCAGGGAGAACTGCTTGCATAAATGATTGCAGGAAAGCATGTTGGCTGTTATCAGCAATCCACACTGGGATGCCTCTTATGTGAACATTATTCCTTCTCAATCTGTTATCTAGATCATATACTTTGTCACTAAGGCTACTTTCACACATCAGTTTTTTGCCATCAGTCACAATCCGTCGATTTTTGAAAAAACTGAACCGTCGCCAATTGTGAAAAACTGATGCGACTGATGCTTTTTTTTCAAGAGATCCGACTTCGGATCCGTCAAAAAAACTGATCCGGCGCATCAGTTTTTTCATCAGTTTCTTCCGGTTTTTGACGGATCCGTTTTTTAAAAGCCGGCAATTCAGTGCGCTGTGCAGTAAAATCACACTGACATGTACATATACAGATAGAATACACACATGTCATTGAGACACGTATATATATATTTTTTGTTCATACAGTTCTACATAGCATAATAACCGCTAAATCAATTGCCGGCTTCTGTAAAATCATTGCAGAAACCATGTCATATCAAAACGATCTATATATTATTATTATTATTATTATTCATTTTTATAGCTCCATTTATTCCATGTCGCTTTACATGTGAGAAGGGGCGAGTATTGACATGTACAATAAATATGAGCAATACAGGACACACAAAAGTACTGAAGGAGAGAGGACCCTGCCCGCAAAGGCTCACAATCTATAGGGGATGGGTGAGGATACACTAGGAGAGGGTAGAACTGGTTGTGCGGCGGTTCAGTAGACTGAGGATCACTGCTGGTTGTAGGCTTGTCGGAAGAGGTAGGTCTTCAGGTTCTTTTTGAAGGTTTCCATGGTAGGCACGAGTCTGATGTGTTGGGGTAGAGAGTTCCAGAGTATGGGGGAGGCACGGGAGAAGTCTTGTATGCGGTTGTGGGAAGGAGAGATAAGGGGAGAGTGGAGAAGGAGATCTTGAGAGGATCGAAGGTTGCACGAGGGTAAGTAATGGGAGACCATGTCACAGATGTATGGAGGAGACAGGTTGTGGATGGCTTTGTATGTCATAGTTAGGGTTTTGAACTGGTGCCTCTGGACGATAGGAAGCCAATGAAGGGCTTGGCATAGGGGAGAGACTGGGGAATAACGGGGAGACAGGTGGATTAGTCGGGCATCAGAATGTAGGATGGATTGGAGTGGTGCCAGGGTGCTGGAGGGGAGGCCAGAGAGTAGGAGGTTGCAGTAGTCAAGGCGGGAGATAAGGGCATGCACTAGTGTTTTTGTGGTATCGTGGTCAAGGAATGCACGGATCCGGGAAATATTTTTGAGTTTGAGACGGCAGGAGGAGGCTAGGGTTTGGATATGTGGCTTGAAAGAAAGGGCAGAGTCGAGGATCACCCCAAGGCACCGAGCATGCGGGACTGGGGAAAGTGAGCAGCCGTTGACATTGAGGGATAGGTCTGGTGGAGGCATAGAGTGAGATGGGGGGAAGATGATGAATTCTGTTTTGTCCATGTTCAGTTTTAGAAAGCGAGCAGAAAAGAAAGCTGAAATAGCGGACAGACAATGTGGGATTTTTGTCAGTAAGGAGGTGAGGTCAGGTCCAGATAGGTAGATCTGCGTGTCATCGGCATAGCGATGATACTGCAAACCGTGGGATTCTATGAGCTGTCCCAGGCCGAAGGTGTAGATGGAGAAGAGTAGGGGTCCTAGAACTGAGCCTTGAGGAACACCGACAGAGAGGGGGCGAGGTGAGGAGGTGGTGTGGGAGAGGGAGACACTGAATGTTCGATCTGTTAGATATGATGAGATCCAGGATAGGGCCAAGCCTGTGATGCCCAGAGATGAGAGAATCTGGAGCAGGAGGGAGTGGTCCACAGTGTCGAAGACAGAAGACAGGTCCAGGAGAAGGAGGACAGAGTAGTGTCGCTTGCTCTTGGCGGTTAGTAGGTCGTTGGTGACTTTAGTTAGGGCAGTTTCAGTTGAGTGATGCAGTCGGAAGCCTGATTGCAAGCGGTCAAAGAGGGAGTAGGAGGAGAGGTGGGAGGACAGTTCAAGATATACATGCTGTTCCAGTAGTTTTGAGACATAAGGGAGAAAAGATATCGGGCGATATCTAGACGCAGAGGATGGGTCAAGGGAGGACTTTTTGAGGGTGGGTGTGATTGAGGCTTGTTTAAAGGATGAGGGGAACACACCATTTGTAAGTGAAAGGTTGAAGAGGTGTGTTAGATTAGGGATGAAGACTGTGGCGAGGTTAGGGATCAGGTGG
Organism: Oophaga sylvatica; assembly: GCA_033576555.1. Lineage (NCBI taxonomy): Eukaryota > Metazoa > Chordata > Amphibia > Anura > Dendrobatidae > Oophaga > Oophaga sylvatica. The sequence continues at coordinate 155,591,382 of JARQOD010000007.1, forward strand.
GACAGGAGCGGGTCAAGTGTGCAAGTGGTGAGGTGTGATCTTGAAAGGAGAGTGGAGAGCTGATCTTCTGTCATGGTGGAGAAGTTGGTTTTGGAGGAACAGGGCTGAGCAGCTAAGAGGGGCATTGGGGGCTGTGGG
>JARQOD010000007.1:155591619-155658612 GCA_033576555.1 Oophaga sylvatica
CGTATGCAGCAGATTTGGGACCAGGTAGTGGAGAGGTTGTCCCTCTCTCAGGAGAAGGCCCAGCGGTTTGCTAACCGCATAGGACTGATGGTCCTCGGTTTAAAGTGGGGGACTTGGTCTGGTTGTCCTCAAAGAATATTCCTATGAGAGTAGCATCTCCTAAATTTAAGCCTAGGTTCATTGGACCTTATAAGATCATGGAGATTATTAATCCTGTTTCTTTTCGTTTGCTTCTTCCAGGGACATTTAAGATCCATAACGTGTTCCACAAGTCCTTGTTGAAGAGGTTTGTTGAGCCAGTGGTTCCTGCTGCTGTGCCTCCTGACCCTGTTTTGGTTGAGGGCAATCTGGAGTATGTGGTTGAGAAAATATTGGATTCTCGTTTTTCTAGACGAAGACTCCAGTATTTGGTTAAATGGAGAGGTTATGGTCAGGAAGATAATTCTTGGGTGTTTGCTTCGGACATCCATGCTAGGAGACTTATCCGTGCGTATCATAGAACTCATCCTGACCGACCTGGTTGCTCAAATGAGGGTTCGGTGACCCCTCCTCAAGGGGGGGGTACTGTTGTGAATGGGTTTGAGATGAGTTCTGAGCAGAGGCTCCCTCTGGTGGTTACAAGCGGTACTAGTGAGGATTGTGAGGACTGGGAATCAGGTGTTACTGATTGGTCTTATTTAAGGGAATCATTTTCCCATCAGGGTTGCCGGTGATCAATTGTTCTGGTCTGAATCCTTCTTTCCAGTTTCCCTTGTAGCCTGCTGTGTCGTGTCTGCATCTCCTGCTATCAGATAAGACAATTTCTTATTTTGTGTTTTTGCTATATTTTTGCATTTTGTCCTGCACTTCTGTGGGGGCCTTCTGGGTCCCCTCCGGGGGCTTTTGCCCTCTCAGTTTAGTTCAGCCACTGTGTTTTGTACTTTTGCTTTTTCCAGTTTTTTCAGTGGCTGCTGTTTTTGTTACACCAGAGAACTAATTTAGGTGGTAGAGGTCGTGTGATCTCAGGTGATTTTGAAATTAGTAGAGTTGGTGTTTTTCAGGGTTTTCTGGGATTGCAGTAAGTACCCTTCCTGTCCTTTCTATTTAGTTAGTTTGGGCCCCAGCGTTTGCTCATACTGTTTTCTTTCTGTGTCAGTATTTCCTCTTGTCTAACCGCCATTACATGTTTGGGGGCTTTCTATTGTCTTTGGGGTTCTGCTACGGGGCAGATAGCTTTCCTATTTCTATCTTTAGGTGTAGTTAGTTTCTCAGGCTGTGACGAGGCGTCTAGGACCAACGTAGGAACGCTCCACGGCTGCCTCTAGTTGCGGTGGTTAGTCAGGGTACTGCAATCTCATAGATTCCAACTGCTCTGGTGTATTTCCTTTTTTGCCTGCACTCCTCTGCTACCGTAACCTAACAGGGGTGCCTGTGCAGACATGATTTAATTCATTCTGCAGTGGTTTACAACTTGACCAGTAGCATTAGCACCTGTCCCAGTTGTAAATTAGTTAACTCCTTGTGATGAATTGCAGCGTGGGACCTGACTGAACGGCGGAGAGGTATGGATATTGTTGCTTTTTTATTTTTATTTTTTTATTACAGGAGAATAAGGGATTCAGATGGATTTGCAGAATAAATTTGGTCTAAAACTATGTCATTATTTCATTAAAATAAGTTTTAATTAATGTGCGTGTCTTTTTTAACACTTTATTACTGAAGGATTAATAATAGATAGTTGTCTAATTGACACCTCTCCATTATTAATCTGGATTTTTGTCACCTTGCAATAGCAAGGTGATATTAACCCCTTATTAACCCTTGAGCCACCGCTAAAGGCAATGGGAATAGAGAGGCTAAGTGCCAGCAAAGGCGCATCTTAATAGATGTGCCTTTTCTGTGGTGGCTGGGGCCAGATGTTTGTAGCTAGGGTGGGCCCAAAAACAATGGTCCCTCTCTTGGCTATGAATATATGTCCTCAGTCACTGGCGTTCCTTCTCTGGCGGAGAAAATACCGCGGGATCCCACACATTTTTTTACAACGAATGTACCCATTAACACCTACATGTCCCAAATTTTGCACACATACACTAATCTAATTATTTGTCTAAAACATTTATAAAAGTAAATAAAATGAAATGGTTAACTGTATGTAAACCATATGTCATTTCTTTTAAATATTTTTTATTAATTTAGTATTAAGACCGGGAAGGGTAACAGAATGGAAAAGGGGTAAGTAGGGTATAACTTACATAGGTAAAGGGAACAATAAAATTAGAGAACCCTCAAACATTACTAAACATTGTTTGAAGAGGATATAAAAAAAATAAAATAACAAAACAATACAATAGCATTCGTCAGACCATCTTATCAGGAACTCCTCAGAAAGAGATACATCTTTTAAATATGCATCAATTAAAACAGCAATTAGCATAGGGACAAGTTTCAACATGTTTGTTTAGCGTAAAACTTGCTGTTCCAGATCTCCCATTTTTTTTAGTACTTATGAATACTATTATTAACAACCGCAAATCTCCATTCCAGGTCACTGTGTAGACAAATCCTATCTAAGATATCTGCAAATTTAGGTACCTCTGTTTTTTTCCACCATTGCGCCAAGGTAATCTTGACCACCAAGAAAATATGTATAATAACATATCTAATTGAGGGGTCAAATTGTTCCATGTCTAATGACAGAAGCACTCTCCCAGGAGTAATTTGAACATTTTTGGTGAGGAGGTCAATGTGCTGGGAGACTTGAAACCAAAGGTCTTTAATTTTTGGACAGCCCCAAAAAATATGATAAAGGTTTCCCTGTTGGCCGCAGTCTCTCCAACACAAAGGGGAATGTTCCGAATTAATGTGCGACAACCTAATCGAGGTATAATACCATCTAGACATCACTTTGAAGTGGCATTCATGGAGGGCCATTGAAATATTAGATCTATAGGTATTTTTAATAGCACCGTCCCATTGCTCAGTCCGAAAGTCTTCTCCTAAATCAGACTCCCACCTTTTCATGTAAATGTTTTTTGTGCCACTAGGATCTCCAGCTATAAGCCTATACAAGTTGCTTAGACTCCAGATATGCTTGTTTTTAACATTGCACAAAAGTGATGAAAGAGTTTCATAATTCCAAGATTTTCCAGATATTAGTTCCATGATGCAATCCTTCAACATGATAAAGAGAATTATCTCGGAGGAAGGCAACCCATATTTGGTTTTAATCTCACTGAAAGTTAGGAATTTACCCCCGATATAAATGTCTCCCACCCTTTTAATTCCTGACTTTGTCCATGTTTCAGGGATAGGGAAATCAAGTATTATGGCCAAAAGGGAAAGGGGTAGGTTTGGAATGTACTCCAATTTTTTAACATTTTTATGTGGCTTAACAAGCGTCCTCCAGGCAGAGATTAATGACTGAAAAATGGGATGTGGTGAGTTTTTTCGTGATTTGTGAAAAAGAAAACAAAAAAAAAGTTTTCGGACCTAGTTTAACCCGCTAGTGTCCCTCTCTAGGTGAAGCCAAGTTGGATGTGGGTCGTTATCAGCAAACCAATACCAGCTCTGTTTAATCAATGAGGCCAAATAGTATGCATGAATATTTGGAAGACCGGCACCTCCATGATTTTTATGTTTGTATAGCAAGTCAGCTGAGATTCTAGCTTTCTTGCCATTCCACACAAAAGAGAGTATCATTCCCTGAATTTTGCGAAGAGTCCTAAATGGGAGGATTACTGGTAAAGTCCTAAAAACATATATGCAAATTGCCTCTTCAAACAAAGAGGACTTGTACTCTATAGCGCCACCTATTGGAAGTAGCGATCCTACAAGTCACAATCAACCCTTTAACGAGTCTTGTAATATGACTTAGGATAAAAGCCAAATCAGAATCTCCATTTGCAGACACGGTGTTTCGGACTGTTGGTCCTCGTCAGTGCAAAGTAGGAGAGATCTGATTTGTCTAGATGAGAGGCTCTGGACTGGGGTCTGGGGGGTAAGGTTTCTCCTTGTGGAGAGTGACATACCAGCTCTGGCGTGTCGAGGTAAGGAGGCTTATTCGCCGTGCAATGCTCCTCTGGGAAATTTTAATATGCAAATTGCCTCTTCAAACAAAGAGGACTTGTACTCTATAGCGCCACCTATTGGAAGTAGCGATCCTACAAGTCACAATCAACCCTTTAACGAGTCTTGTAATATGACTTAGGATAAAAGCCAAATCAGAATCTCCATTTGCAGACACGGTGTTTCGGACTGTTGGTCCTCGTCAGTGCAAAGTAGGAGAAAAAAACATATAATATTTTAGGTAAAACAAAAGATTTAACCGATAGTGTCCTCCCGAAAATAGAGAGGCCCAATTGTGCAAAGAAAGATAGATCAGTTGCAATCGTTTTGATAATATTCTCTAAGTTAGCTCTAATTGTAGCTTGAATCGATCCTGCTATTTTGATACCCAAATAGATTATTTCCTTTTCTTCCCAAGCAAACTCAGTTTGTCCTCTCAACTCGTCAATTTCAGCTTTATTCATGTTAAAAGTAATAAATTTAGATTTATGCGTATTTATCTTAAAGTAAGAGGCTTTGGAAATTTCTTCCAAATCTCTTGAGAGAGCCTTAATAGAGTTTATAGGATCGGACAGTGTAAGAAACAAATCGTCAGCAAAAAGGCCTAGCTTATAATGACGAGAAGAGAGTTTAAAACCTCTGATCCCTTCGTTAAGTCTGATTTTTTCGGCCAGAGGCTCAATGGCGAGAACAAACAACAGAGGAGATAAGGGACACCCCTGTCTTGTTCCATTGGTAATACAAAATGGATTAGACAAAAAGTTGTTAGCGTAAATTCTGGCACTGGGACCCGAGTAAAGCGCGAAAACCGTTGATAGGAATTTTTCATCAAAGCCAAATCTTGAAAGAGTTGTTTTCAAAAATGACCAGTTTAGCCTGTCAAAGGCTTTCTCGGCATCCAGTGCCAGAAATGCCGATTGATGTCCTGAAGTCTTTACTAGGTTCATCAGGTTAATTACCCTTCTGGTCCCGTCTGACGCTTGCCTGCCTGTAGTGAAACCAATCTGGTCGTCATTCAACAAATTTGGTAAAATATTTTTCAAACGCTCAGCCAGTATCTTAGAGTAAATTTTAATATCGCTATTGATAAGCGAAATTGGTCTGTAGTTCTGTATCCTCTCGGGGTCCCCCCCTGCCTTTGGAATCATAACAATTGTAGCTTCCAGCATCTCATTTGGGAATGAACCCCGAGAGGATGCCAGATCAAAAACAGAGGCCAAATGTGGGGCTAATAGTTTTGCAAAAGACTTGTAGTATTCCCCTGAAAAGCCGTCCGGCCCAGGGTCTTTTGATTTTGGAGTTTGTTAATTACAGCAGTTATCTCCTTCTCTGAAAAGGGGCCATTTATATAGTCCAAGTCACTGCTGCTAACCTTTGGAAGGTTAATACCTTCCAAGTAAGCATCTATCAGATTTGAGTTTTCTATAGGAGTTGAAGGATCATCCTTCAGGTTATAGAGCTTCCCAAAAAATTCAGCAAACGATTTGACTATGTCCCTGGGATGAGTCTTGGCTTCACCCGAGGGGGAGACAATTTTAGAAATCCTTCTATTAACTCTCTCTCTTTTAAGTTTGGACATCATATATTTATTCGAACGTCCATGACAGCACTACAGAGAGAGGGGATCCGCCCCTTAGGAACAGGAAACCTACAGATATAAAAGGGCGGCACCTCTCCCACACATCAGTTGGTTTCCTGTTCCTAAAGGACGGGTTTCCTACAGATGAAGATCTTCAGGAGGACCCAGGCCGGCCGGTCGACCCAGGTAGCGGGGGGAATCTCCTACCTCGGCCGGTGCGGAGCCCCTGGAAGCGCCACGGTGGGTCCGGGTAGGATTCCACGGCAGTGTGCGGAGCAGGTGGAGCAGTATCCAGAGGATCTCTGTCTCCCAGCCAGCGCCGGTAGGTAAGTATTCCCCCCCCCTCTCCCTGGTCCCGATGCCTTCTCCCTGTCCTCTCCTGTGGTCCTGTCATGGTGGGGGCCTCTTGAGGGTGCAGCCGTGATTTTTTTTTAAAAAAAAAAAAAAAGAAAATTTTTTTTAAAAATTTTTTTTTAAATTTGAATTTCCCGCCGCGTCACTGCTGTGAACGGCGCGGCGGTGGTTTTTTGAATTTCCCGCCGCGCGTCACTGTTATGGACGGCGCGGCGGGCGGTTTTGAATTTCCCGCCGCGCGTCACGGCTATGGACGGCGCGGCGGGCGGTTTTGAATTTCCCGCCGCGCGTCACTGCTATGGACGGCGCGGCGGGGTTTTTGAAATTTCAATCGTGCCCGCTGTTCAGCGGCGCGGCTGAGGTCGGGGGAGATCTCCGCTTGGGGGGGCGATGCAGCGGGGGATTGTGCTTACCTCCGTCGGTCCGTGCGAGCGGGGGAAAAAAGGGGGCGGAGTCTCCACCACCGGAACCGGAAGTAAGACGCCGGCCGGCGTTTTTGAAAATTTTGGCGGCTGCATCGTCGGACGGCGCCTGCTGTGGGGACGGCGGGGAGGTGCAGGGGGGGCCGTGGGGCGGGGAGTAGGAGGGGGTGGACCCCTGGCCAGACCTGCTGATCCGGATATCCGGGGGAGGATATAAGGAGCCTAGGAAGGAGGTAAAGCGCTTCTGCCCCATTTTTTTTACGATGGACACTGCAGAGGCTCCCTCGGTGCAACAGGAGAGCCAGCAGCAGCAGACAGAGCGCTCCTCTTCAATGGCCAGGAGCACCAGCCGCAGAAGTTCCGCAGCTGGGAAAAAGCCCCCTCCCCGTGATCCGGTACCTACTGCTGTACAATCTGGGTAAGAGATCGTCAGATTTAGAATACCCAGTAATACGGTTTTTTCCCCATTTTGTCTGTTACTAGGGGAAGAAGTGTTCGGTGAAAAGCAAGCACAGGGAATGTGCCTTTTGCGCTTGCCCTCTGCCTGACGCTTGCCCTAAGAGGTTGTGCCAGCCGTGCATGCAACAGACGGTAGGGCATTGTTAAGGGGAAGGACAGGGGCATGGGATAACATAGTAAACCCCCCCTATGCCCCTTCCCTTTTTAGATAGCGGAGGAGACTCCAAATTTCACCGAAAGCCTGAAGGAGATAATAAGAGCAGAGTTGAAAGCGTCCTCAAGACACGGAGAATTTTCCAGGCGTAGAAATGTACCAGTGTTGTCTGATTCAGAGTCGCCTGCCGCCCATGATAGGGGTGAAGTTGTGTCAGGACCCTCCTCGCCTTCCTCTTCGGCTTCCTCCTCGTCTTCTACGGAAGACGCTACCCGTTTTTGTTTTCCCTTGGACCAGATGGACAAATTTGTCAAATCCGTTAGGTCCACCATGGGGGTAGAAGAGGAGAAACCAGAACCCTCAGTACAGGATCTGATGTTTGGTGGTCTAGATCCAAAAAAACGGAGATCCTTTCCACTAAATAGTAGCATCCAAGGCCTTATAGACAGAGAGTGGAAGAAGCCTGAAAAAAGAGGCTCCTTACCCCAAGCGTTTAAATGGAGATATCCCTTTGAAGATCCCCTGACGGGTAAATGGGATAAGGCCCCGAAGCTGGATGCAGCAGTGGCGAAGGCTTCTAAAAAATCCTCCATCCCTTTCGATGATATGGGGTCTTTGAAAGATCCACTAGACAGGAAGGCAGATTCCTTCTTGAAAGGCACATGGGAGATGTCGGCAGGTGCCCTGAGGCCGGCAGTTGCAGCCACTTGCGCAGCCAGGTCATTGATGGTCTGGCTAGACCAGTTAGCTTCCCAGTTAACAGATGGAACCTCCAGGGGGACAATTCGAAAGACCTTGCCAATAATTCAGAATGCGGTGGCTTTTCTGGCTGATTCCTCAGCGGACTCAGTAAGAATGGCTGCCAGAGCGGCAGGGCTGTCTAATTCAGCACGAAGGGCATTATGGCTGAAATGTTGGCCGGGCGATATTCAAGCCAGATCTCGCCTCTGCTCCATTCCGTGTGACGGCGAATATCTTTTTGGCCCGGTCCTGGACGAACTTTTAGAAAAGGCGGGGGACGACAAGAAAAAGTTTCCCAGTCTATCAACTCCTTCCTATAAAAGACCTTTCAGCAGAAGGAGGTTCAGCTACCGAAGGTCGTCCAGGGAACGAGCCAAATGGGATGAAAAGAGGCGAAGAGGTACAGGGTTTATGTTTAGAGGTCCACCTAGGGAAACAAAAAAACCCTCGCAATGACTAGCGATGCCGGTAGGAGGCAGATTAAAAGCCTTCTACCCGGCCTGGTCGGAAATCTCAAACAGTAGCTGGATCCTTAACATCATAGCTACAGGGCTGCGGTTAGAATTCTCCTCGGTACCTCGGGATAACTTTAAAATTACCCCACTCAGATCATCCCCATCGGAGCAGGCCGCTCTAGAGTTGGAGGTTCAGGAGCTTTGCGCTAAGAATGTCTTAGTGGAGGTGCCAGAAGCAGAGCGGGTAAGGGGTTTTACTCCCCTCTGTTTTTGATCCATAAACTGGATGGGTCTTTTAGAACAATTATTAATTTGAAAGCCCTCAATAAATTCCTGATTATTCGCCGATTTAAAATGGAAACGGTCAGCTCAGCAATAAAGCTTCTGTTTGAAAATTGCTTTATGGTGGTGTTAGATCTGAAAGACGCTTATTACCACATACCGATCCATATGGAGCATCAGCGTTTCCTCAGAGTAGCAATCCAGATGGGGGAAGTACTGCGACATTTTCAATTTAGCGCCCTTCCCTTTGGCTTGGCGGTGGCCCCACGAGTATTCACTAAGGTTATGTCGGAGGTCATGGCCCACTTACGTGAATCAAATATGCTTATAGTCCCCTACCTTGACGACTTTCTTATTATAGGAAAGACGGCAGAGCATTGCCTAGAGCAACTGAAAAGAGCGATTTCTACCTTAGAGCGGCTGGGATGGCTAATAAATACCAAAAAGTCTCGTTTGAATCCGATGAGGGTTCAGCAGTTTCTAGGGCTAATCCTGGATTCACAAAATCAGAACTGTAGTTTACCGTCAGACAAGTTAATTCGTTTACGGTACCAGGTCCTAAACGCTTCCAGTAATCCCTCCATGTCGCTTAGGAAGGCTATGTCTCTTTTGGGCTCCCTCTCGTCCTGCATTCCCGCGGTTCGGTGGGCTCAATTTCACACAAGGGCACTGCAAGCTGAGGTCTTGCTGTATCAAAATTTGCTAGGTGGTTACCTGGAAGGCCAGCTATCCTTGTCCCAGGCTGCTATAAGATCCCTGGATTGGTGGAAGAATGAGACAAACCTGTCTAAGGGGGTTCCCTGGGAATATGAGATATCCCGAATAGTCACAACAGATGCTAGCCCCTCTGGGTGGGGGGCTCATATGGGGGACGTTATGGTTCAGGGCTTATGGGAGCAGAATCAAATTCATATGTCTTCTAATATGAAGGAATTAACAGCGGTAGAGCTAGCAATTAAAAAGCTCCTTGTCTATCTACAGGGTCACCACGTTCGAGTGCTCTCCGACAATCGGGTCACAGTCGCATACATCAACCACCAGGGTGGTACTCGTTCCTGTCCTCTCATGGAAGTGGCAAAGCGCCTACTTCAGATAGCAGAACGACACTTTCTTTCTCTAACGGCTCTACATATAAGGGGAGAAGAAAATACCAAGGCGGACTTCTTAAGCCGCAATCTCCTGAGCCAAGGAGAGTGGTCATTAAAGACTTCCATCTTCGACCTAATTGTGCGGAAATGGGGTCTACCGGAAGTAGATCTCTTTGCTACCAAAAGCAACAGAAAAGTGACACAGTTCTGCTCTCTGAATCCCAAAGAACGCCCTCTGGCAGTGGACGCTCTTCTATTACAGTGGGATTTCAATCTAGCCTACGCCTTCCCTCCCCTGTCCTTACTCCCCCTAGTATTGAGGAAGGTCAGGAAGGACAGGGCAAGGATAATATTAATCGCTCCTTTTTGGCCCAGGAGGGCATGGTTTTCATGTCTCAGAAACATGTCGATAGCCGACCCGTGGGTCCTGCCGGACATTCCCGATCTGCTCTCCCAGGGTCCAGTCTACCATCCTCGAGTAGCGGGCCTCCACCTGACGGCGTGGATTTTGAACGGTCGCTGCTGACAGATAAGGGGTTTTCTGCTAATGTAATTAATACTCTCCTTAAAAGCAGAAAAGAGGTTACAACTAGGATCTACGCTAGGATTTGGAAGAAATTTCTTCAGAGCTCGGCGGTTGTAGCAGGGGACACAACACCGATAACCCAGATTCTAGAATTCCTACAAAAGGGTCTGGACTTAGGTCTCTCCACAAGCACCCTTAAGGTACAAGTTTCAGCTTTGGGGGCACTCTTTAGTTGCAACATCGCAAATAATTACTGGGTCAGTAGATTCATTAAAGCTGCGGGTAGGTCGAGACCCATAGTGAAGGTGAGAATCATGCCATGGGACTTAAATCTTGTTCTCACTGCTTTAACAGAGCCCCCTTTTGAACCTATATCAGCAGCATCAATAAAAACTCTTTCCCTTAAGACCGCTTTCCTGGTAGCATTAACCTCGGCTAGGAGGGTAAGTGACATCCAGGCACTATCTAGACTGTCTCCTTACACTCAGGTCCTGAATGACAGGATAATACTTAGACCGGACCCAGCATACCTACCTAAGGTGTCTTCCGCTTTCCACAGAACACAGGAAATTATTCTCCCTTCGTTCATCCCTAATCCATCTAATCAAAAAGAGATGAAACTTCATACTTTAGATGTTAGAAGATGTCTGCTGCAATATTTGGCAGTCACTGATCCCTGGAAAAGGGACAATGCATTGTTTGTCTCTTTTCAAGGAATTAACAAAGGCCGTAGATTAACAAAGAGCTCGTTGGCCAGATGGATTAGGGAAGCAATTTCTCTGGCATACACCTCGAGGGGCAAGCAGCCACCTGAGAGGCTAAGGGCGCATTCCACTCGAGCTGTGGCGACTTCATGGGCAGAAAGGGCAGAAGTCTCGATTGACCAGATATGTAAGGCAGCTACGTGGTCTTCTCCACACACGTTTTACACTCATTATAGATTAGATTTGGGTGCTTCCTCAGACCTTTCTTTCGGATTAAGGGTGCTGCAGGCAGTAGTCCCTCCCTAAATAGTTATTACTCTCTGTAATTCTCTCTGTAGTGCTGTCATGGACGTTCGAATAAAGTCTAAGTTACTTACCGTTAACGGTATTTTTCGAAGTCCATGACAGCACCCTTACATTCCCACCCAGGTTTTATGTGCACTTCTTCCGCTTATGTAGTCCACATGTAATAAACAATTGATTAATGTTACTGTGTGATGCATGAAATTTTTTTGCTGTATACCATTTAACCTTGATGTCCTCTTATGCTCTGTAATCCAACTGATGTGTGGGAGAGGTGCCGCCCTTTTATATCTGTAGGTTTCCTGTTCCTAAGGGGCGGATCCCCTCTCTCTGTAGTGCTGTCATGGACTTCGAAAAATACCGTTAACGGTAAGTAACTTAGACTTTCACAGGCTTGTTCACCAAGGTGTATACCTTATACTTTGAGGCTTTAATGACCCCATCATATTCCTTGTATATTTCTGATCTTAAGTTCTGCCTGAGTTTCAGAATCTCTGCTTGGATGGACGAGGATGGAGCTGTTAGGTTAATCTGTTGCTCCTCTTTTTGCCTTATTTGGTTTTGTAAGTTGATAATCTTTCCCTATTTCTCTTTTTGTATCTGGAATAGATTTGTATGAGTCCCCCCCCCCTAAGTACAGCTTTATGGGCATTCCATAAAGTAAAGGAATCTACCTCATCAGATATATTTTCTTTGAAATAATTTGAAATTCAAGTCTCTATTTCTTGTTTAAACTCGGGAATTGTGTAAAGGATAGGATTATTTTTCCACAGGAACGAACTTTTGGAGGGGGGGCCTAGCAAAAATTCAGTAAGGACAGGGGTGTGGTCCGATATGGATTTCTTTAAAAATGTAATGCTTTTGAATTTAGTTAAGGTGAATATGTTGGTGAGTACAAGATCAATTCTGGAGGCCGTTTTATGGACGTCCGAGAAATGAGAGTATTCACGCGATGACGTGTTCAAACAACGAAAGACATCATAGAATTCGTTCTGGACTAACCAGTTTTTTAGTGCTGGGACTTTATGGCGTACAGAGGAGGACGAATCTAGATAACTGTCTGGGACAATATTAAAGTCCCCCAATAAGACAAGGTCGCCAGTCTTAACCTTGTCAATTTTCTTTTGCAATTTGTTTAGGAATCGAATATGACTTTTATTTGGGGCATAGATATTCACTATTGTGCAAGGTCTATTCTGGAGCCGGCATACCAGTATGTGGAATCTACCTTGGGGATCAATTATTTCCTCAACAAACTGGAATGGGACGGTGCTACTTACCAACGTAATGACCCCCGCTTTCTTCTTTTCATTCAATGACTTAAAAACATGAGGAAAGTTCCTATGACGGAAGACTGGTTGACGATCAATAGCAAGTTTGACCTCTTGCAAGCATACAAGTTCGGCATGGGTATGAACAATCTCTTTCCAGAGAGTAAACCACTTGTTTGGGCTGTTAAGGCCTCTAACATTGTATGACAAAACTTTCATTTATAATGTAAGTATAAAAAGAAACAGCAAATAACAGGAAGAAAAAGCAAATAAACTCAAACAATTTATTTAAACCTTAAAGAGTTCTCCTGGAGGACACCAAACCGAGTGGTGGCTCACCTTAGTTAGGGGAAAAAATAAATTGTGGCATAGATCCCACAAAGACATCTTGTATGTGAAGGGTTATAATAACCATTAACAATCAAGTATTTAGCAATAGAAACTTGGATTTGTTAATACAATTTAATCCCTATCTTTGAAGTCGGGTTCATCCATAAGAAACTTTATGAACCTATGGCCCTCTTGAGGTGAACTGATAGGGTAATTTTTGTTATTATACCAAACGAAAAGCTTAGTGGGGAAGCCCCATCTGTAAGATACTCTCAATTCCCTAAGTTTGAAAGTAATGTCCCTAAAGGACCTCCTGGCGTCCATTGTTTCCTTGGAGAAGTCTGAGAAGATTTTGATGTCTCTATATGGCTCTGGAGGGGAGCCTCTTTCTCTCAGACTTTTTAGTATTTTTTCTTTGGTTTCAAAGAAATGGACTCTCAAAATGGTATCTCTAGACTTCTCCTGCGAAATTCCTTTGGGGCGCGGAAGACGATGGATGCGATCTATCTTTACTTCTAAATCTGATAGATCAGGTGAGAGTTTTTTAAACAAAGTTTTTGTAAAATCTGAAAGGTCGTTTTGAGGGATAGATTCTGGAATACCCCTGATTTTTAGATTGTTCCTCCTGCTACGATCCTCCAGATCCGTAAGTTTGTTTTTAAGGAACCTAACTTCTTCTTTAAGGAGGGAGTTCTCTTTAGAAAGGTAAACAGCATGCCTCTCCACCTGTGCTATCCTCTTTTCATATTTCTCAACTTTTTGGGTAAGGCTACTACACATTTCTTGCAAGGCCCTGGCCTGAGATTCAAATCCTGTTCTCAAGGCATCACTAAATGATTGAAAGAGGTTTGCCAGGAATCCCTCTGTGGCCTGTTTACTAGACCCTTTGTATTCCTCAAGATTAATTGAGGGGGGTAAAACCTCAAATGATGGAGTGGACACCTCACTGTCTCTTTTTCTCCTCTGCCTATCTGGACTAGTATTTGGCGTGTAATCTTCTGAAAGACTATCGGAATCTTCTGTATGAGAACCTTCTGTGTTCCCTTTTTCACTAAGGTCTTTCCTTTTAAATTATTTAGAAGTATCCATCTCTTCAGTAGGTGAATCACTAAGAGGTAGAGATTTGGAGATACTCCCAGGATTACTTTTCTTGGGTGGTGTATTTGGTTGAGTTTTAGACACTGGAATTTTAATATTGGCCCCGCCTTTTGTCACTTTACTATAGGTCGAGATATGTGTCTGCTTCGGATAGGTGGGTTCTGGTTCATGTCTTTTTAAAGATGATCTGGACTTTAGGGGGCTAAACAAATTGGGGAAGTCTTCATAGGATTTTGAGAATTTCCCTAGAGAGGACTTACCAGTCCTAGATGAACTGCTATTGGCCCTACCCCTAGCAGACCTCATCTTAAACTAGAAATCTCAGGGCCCACACCTGAATAATTCAAACACAAAACTTTAAATGTCAAAATTTCCCCAGACCTAAACTTAGGTCAGGACAGAGTCTCGAGCGTTAGATCACACTGTAGCCCAACAGCACCTCTACCCAGGTCTCAGGTCTCAAATAGTAAACGCTTGATTGAATCCGCCTATAGCAATTGCATATATTGATATAAATAACCAAAACCACCAAACCACAGGCCCACCCCCAATCAAATTGACCAGACAATAATTATATGTAGAGTGGGAGAATAATAATAATGAAGATTAAAGAAAAAAAAAAAAAAAAACACAAACAAACAATGACTTTGAGTGATGGTGTCTAGGATTCCTGGTAGTCAAATGTATTGTTATTGATCCGGAGTATAGCAATTGGCTCCGATCAGCACAGTTCTTTTATGTAGAAGAAAATCCTAGAAGATCTTGAGAGTCTGTTCAGGTGTGATATGTTCTCTTGAAATGTGACTAGACAAAGGTCTTATGGATAAAAAGTTGCAGGGATCCTGAATGGGTTAATCCAGGCACAGTATATCTTGCATCAAATCAGCTACAGTAGCAGCAGGGTTTCACATGCTTCCCTGCACTACTTTTTCCCCCTTCAGACTATGACTCCAATATAATAATTGAAATGTTCCAGGGAAAATTTCAGGGTTATTCACTCTCTCAGATTTAACAAATGTCCGGTCTTTGAAATGTTATTATTAGGTTTTAGGCTCCAGTAACTTCCCATACAGGTAAAGTCTCTCACTCACAGTAACAGTGAGTCTCTGCTAGTGGCAGGCAGAGGCAACCGGAACTACTTCCCCTTTGCTTCCATGTGCAGCTTAGTGCTACTTACTCCCTGGTACTAACCCACAGGACACAGATGTGCCTTACCTCTGTCGACTGCAGGAGGTCCCCCGATGTTAGTAGAGCCTGTCTCAGTCGTTTTTGGGGCAAATAGAGGATGCCCTTCACAATTCCTAGTTGATGGGGAGTATTGGTAAGGAGATCCTTCCGCGGCCTCAGCACTGCTTATGAGGGAGTATTTGCTGGCAACCACTGCTGGTATCTTTTATGTGCCACACTCTGAAGGGTCTAGATAAACGTTTTGGTCCCCACAGACCTCCACTTAGCTGCTCAAAAGTAAATTTGCTGCTGCCCTGGGTATCAAAGTAGGAGAGAGCAAATGTATGGGAGTGATATCCCTCCGCCTCATCCTCTGCAGATTGCTGTCCAAAGTTGCCCAAAGTTATTTCTTCAGTCCTCTTTGGACCAGAGTCTTGATTTTGGTCCCAAATTAAGCTCCACAGGTTTATGGATGAAATAGAGTCCAAAAGGGTGATCTGAAAAACCCTATGCAGGCTTTTTTTTGTCGCTTTAGAATGTCAATGTGGGAGCTTGGAGCTTCTGCTACCTACATCCACAAAGCTCAGGCCACGCCCCACCATATGTCATTTCATGTCTGGTTCTGTAATGATTTTACAGAAGCCGGCAATTGATTTAGCGGCTATTCTGCTATGTAGAACTGTAAACTATATATATCTCTATATCTATATATATATTATATATATATATATATATATATATATATATATATAGATATAGAGATATATATATGAAAAAAAATAATTTTTTGGCATAGCCAGCTCACCGCTTTGAAGAAAACCAGGAATAAGTCCAGCCTGTGGTTGCAGTTTGCACGGAAAACGGATTGGGATAAATCCTTACATGTAAAGGAAAAAGTATTGTTTCTCCAGCGATCAGTCCAATGGTAGCGTAAAATATAGCTTTTATTTATCCATTAAATAAGTTCCAGGTTTCTTCAATAACAATTTTGCATATAGTCAATTCCTTTTGGACGACATGTTTCGACACTACATGTGTCTTCCTCTAGGTCCAGGAGTATAAAGTCTTATAGTCTAGGTTCTTCAAAGTAGCCACCTTTTGCTTTGATTACTGCTTTGCATGCAGAAAAGGTGAAATGATGGACTCTACATGCCTAGTTCCCACCGTGAAGCATGGAGGAGGTGGTGTGATGATGTGGGGGTGCTTTGCTGGTGACACTGTTGGGGATTTATTCAAAACTGAAGGCATAGTGAACCATGCTATTCCATCCGGTTTGCGTTTAGTTGGACCATCATTTATTTTTCAACAGGACAATGACCCCAAACACACCACCAGGCTGTGCAAGGGCTATTTGACCAAGAAGGAGAGTGCTGGGGTGCTGAGCCAGATGACCTGGCCTCCACAGTCACCAGACCTGAACCCAATCGAGATGGTTTGGGGTGAGCTGGATCGCTCACCGCTTCATTTTGAATAATCCCCAACAGTGTCACCAGCAAAACACCCCATCACCACCTCCTCCATGCTTCACGGTGGGAACTAGGCATGTAGAGTCCATCATTTCACCTTTTCTGCGTGCAAAGCAGTAATCAAAGCAAAAGGTGGCTACTTTGAAGAACCTAGAATATAAGACATATTTTCAATTGTTTCACACTTTTTTGTAAAGTGTAATGTATAATTCCACATGTGTTAATTCATAGTTTTGATGCCTTCAATGTGATTCTACAATTTTCATAGTCATGAAAATACAGAAAAATCTTTGAATGAGAAGGTGTGTCCAAACTTTTGGTCTGTACTATATATATATATATATATATATATATATATATATATATATATATATGTGTGTGTGTGTATGTCTCAATGATATATATATATATATATATATATATATATATATATATATATATATATACAGTTAGGTCCATAAATATTTGGACAGAGACAACATTTATCTAATTTTGGTTCTAGACATTACCACAATGAATTTGAAACAAAACAAATCAGATTCAGTTGAAGTTCAGACTTTCAGCTTTCATTTGAGGGTATCCACATTAAAATTGGATGAAGGGTTTAGGAGTTTCAGCTCCTTAACATGTGCCACCTGTTTTTAAAGGGACCAAAAGTAATTGGACAGATTAAATAATTGTAAATAAAATGTTCATTTCTAGTACTTGGTTGAAAACCCTTTGTTAGCAATGACTGCCTGAAGTCTTGAACTCATGGACATCACCAGACACTGTGTTTCCTTCTTTTTGATGCTCTGCCAGGCCTTCACCGTGGTGGTTTTCAGTTGTTGTTTGTTTGTGGGCCTTTCTGTCTGAAGTTTAGTCTTTAACAAGTGAAATGCATGTTCAATTGGGTTGAGATCAGGTGACTGACTTGGCCATTCAAGAATATTCCACTTCTTTGCTTTAATAAACTCCTGGGTTGCTTTGGCTTTATGTTTTGGGTCATTGTCCATCTGTAGTATGAAACGACGACCAATCAGTTTGGCTGCATTTGACTGGATCTG
Source organism: Oophaga sylvatica (assembly GCA_033576555.1). Lineage (NCBI taxonomy): Eukaryota > Metazoa > Chordata > Amphibia > Anura > Dendrobatidae > Oophaga > Oophaga sylvatica. Next base: position 155,609,109 of record JARQOD010000007.1, read on the forward strand.
AGCACACAGTATGTGTAACGGGTCTGGTGGGTGGAACTACTGACGAGACAGGTCAGGTTGGTGGAACCACAAAGCTTTATTATACAAGAGAGTTTACTTGTAAGAGAGCGGGTGGCACCTGGGAAAAGGGCAGGGATTCACGGCAGGAGATATAGGTAGTTTCTGGACAGGCAGGTTTGTCACAGCAAGTGACCAAGGAAGTCTCTGGGCAGGCAGGTTGTAACGGTAAGTAACCGAGGCAGTCTCTGGACAGGCAGGTTGTCACGGCAAGTGACCAAGGCAGTCTCTGGGACAGGCAGGTTGTCACGGCAAGTGACCAGGCAGTCTCTGGGACAGGCAGGTTGTCACGGCAAGTGACTAGGCAGTCTCTGGACAGGCAGGTTGTCACGGCAAGTGACCAGGCAGTCTCTAGACAGGCAGGTTGTCACAGCAAGTGACCAGGCAGTCTCTAGACAGGCAGGTATATACGACCTGATATGGTGGAGCCTCCAGGTAGGCTGCAGTCGGATGGCAGATGATCGCTCCCAGGTGAGCAGGCAAGAGCCGGGGATCTCTGCAGATGATGTCCGAACTTCCGGATGGAGCTGCAGTCGGATGGCAGATGATCACTCCCAGGTGAGCAGGCAAGAGCCGGGGATCTCTGCAGATGATGTCCGAACTTCCGGATAGAGCTGCAGTCGGATGGCAGATGATCGCTCCTAGGTGAGCAGGCAAGAGCCGGGGATCTCTGCAGATGACGTCCGAACCTCTGGATGGAACTGCAGACGGATGGCAGACAGGCAAGCCGACAGGTAACAGGCAGGTAACTGGAATCAGGAGCTGATGGCTGAAACAGAGTTAGACTGCACAGGAACAACATTGCTCGGGCACCTACATTAAGGAGGAAGCCCTTAATATAGGGTGGAGTCCTCCAGCATTGGCTGGAGACTGATTTGGAAAATGCGCGCGGCTCCTTTAAGAGCGGGGGAGGGTGCGGGCGCGCGCCCTAAGGCCAGTAGCAGGGAAGGAGCGCGCGGGACCAGCAGGGCGGAAGGAGGGCGCCGAGGATGCCAGAGGCGCAGAGGAGGCTGGGAGCACTGAGGACGCTGAGCGCAGGTGAGGAGAGCGACGTCCCTGTCTGGCAGCAGGCAGGGACGCGGGCGCTACAGTATGGCTCTGAATACCTCAGAATTCATTCGGCTGTTTCTGTCCTGTGTCACATCATCAATAAACACTAGTGACCCAGTGCCACTGGCAGCCATGCATGCCCAAGCCATCACACTGCTTCCGCCATGTTTTACAGATGATGTGGTATGCTTTGGATCATGAGCTGTACCACGCCTTCGCCATACTTTTCTCTTTCCATCATTCTAGTAGAGGTTGATCTTGGTTTCATCTGTCCAAAGAATGTTCTTCCAGAACTGTGCTGGCTTTTTTAGATGTTTTTTAGCAAAGTCCAGCCTAGCCTTTTTATTCTTGATTCTTATGAGTGGCTTGCACCGTGCAGTGAACCCTCTGTATTTAATTTCATGCAGTCTTCTCTTTATGGTAGATTTGGATATTGATACGCCTACCTCCTGGAGAGTGTTGTTCACTTGGTTGGCTGTTGTGAAGGGGTTTCTCTTCACCATGGAGAGTATTCTGCGATCATCCACCACTGTTGTCTTCCGTGGGCGCCCAGGTCTTTTTGCATTGATGAGTTCACCAGTGCTTTCTTTCTTTCTTTCTCAGAATGTACCAAACTGTAGATTTTGCCACTCCTAAAGTTGTAGCAATTTCTCGGATGGGTTTTTTCTGTTTTTTGCAGCTTAAGGATAGCTTGTTTCACCTGCATGGAGAGCTCCTTTGACCGCATGTTTCCTTCACAGCTAAACCTTCCAAATGCAAACACCACACCTCAAATCAACACCAGCCCTTTTATCTGCTTAATTGAGAATGATATAATCAAGGGATTGCCCACACCTGTCCATGAAATAGCCTTGGAGTCAATTGTCCAATTACTTTTGGTCCCTTTAAAAACAGGGTGGCACATGTTAAGGAGCTGAAACTCCTAAACCCTTCATCCAATTTTAATGTGGATACCCTCAAATGAAAGCTGAAAGTCTGAACTTCAACTGCATCTGATTTGTTTTGTTTCAAATTCATTGTGGTAATGTCTAGAACCAAAATTAGATAAATGTCTCTGTCCAAATATTTATGGACCTAACTGTATGTATTCTATGTGTATATATCTATTCTTTTTTTTTAACCTGTCAGGAGCATGCTCAGTTAAAAGAAACGGATTAGTCGCCGGAATCCGTCATTTGACGGATGACGACGGATCCAGCACCCATAGGCTTCCATTATAACAAGCGACGGATCAGTTTTTCCAACAGAGACAAAAAATGTTGCTTTGTGCGTCGTGTCCGGCAGCCGGACCAAAAATTTTCGCCGGATCCGTCGAACGATAGAGGAAACGCACGGCCATCCGTCACAATCCATCGCTAATACAAGTCTATGAGAAAAAAACGGATCCTGCGGCATCAATCGCGGGATCCGTTTTTTGTACAAAACGACTGATTGTGACTGATGGCAAAAAACTAATATGTGAAAGATGCCTAAGCTGGGCTAATTCTTCTTTCAGAGCTTCATTCTCATCAATCAGGGAATTGTATGATGTGGTGAATTCTGCCATCTTATTTTCCACATGGGAAGTGCGTTCTCCCAGGCTGGAGATCTCCTGCTTCATTTCCATCAGCATGGATTTCAAGTCCTCTCTTAATGAGGCTCTTAAGGAAGAGAAGAGACTCTCCATATCTCCTTTTGTGAGAGGTACATTATGCTCCTGCTCCCCTGTGTCCACTGCACCTCCCCCCACGCCATGTGAGGAGTGAGAGAACCCAGAGTGAGATGCAGGCACCATTTTACCTGTACTCCCAGCAGGCTTCCCTCTGGAAAAGAAGTCTTCCAATCTTGATGGAGATTCACGATTCTGGGTTCTCCCCCTGGTCATCATGTGCCCAGAACCTTCAGACAAATGCAGATTGTGTTATGGAGGTAAGGATTCTGGCTGGAAGCTGCTGTTTGCTGGTGTTAGGTCCACAGTCTCAGGAGCCCTGGAGTTATGCGACTGCTGCCATCTGCTTGCAAGCCATGCCCCCCCACAAAATTTGAATATCATCAAAAAGTTAATTTATTTCAGTTCTTAAATACAAAAAGTGAATCTCATATATTATATGGCGTCATTACAAACAAAGTTATCTATTTCAGGTGTTTATTTCTGTTAATGTTGATGATTGACTTACAGCCAATGAAAACCCAAAAGTCATTATCTCAGTAAATTAGAATAATTAACAAAAAACACCTGCAAATGCTTCTTAAGGTTTTCGAAAGGTCCCATAGTCTGTTTCAGTAGGCTCTACAATCATGGATGAGAGGAAGGAAAAAGTGTGGGAGAAAAAGCAACAGGGATTGTTAAGAAAAGGCCATTCAAAAATTTGGGGGGAGATTCACAAGAAGTGGGGTTGCTGCTGGAGTCATTGCTTCAAGAGCCACCACACACAGACGTGGGCTACAAGTGTCGCATTCCTTGCGTCAAGCCATTCATCATCAATAGACAATGCCAGAAGCGTCTTACCTGGGCCAAGGAGAAAAAGAACTGGACTGTTGCTCAGTGTTCTACGGTGTAGTTTTCAGATGAAAGTAAATTCTACATTTCATTGGGAAATCGAGGTCCCAGAATCTGAAGGTAGAGTTGAGAGGCACACAATCCAAGCTGCTTTAGGTCTAGTGTGAAGTTTCCACGATCAGTGATGGTTTGGGGAGCCATGTCATCTGCTGGTGTAGGTAGGTTCACTGTGTTTTATCAAGACCAAAGTCAGAACAGCCATCTACCAGGAAATTTTAGAGCACTTAATACTTCCCTCTGCCGACAAGCTTTTTGGAGATGGAAATTTTGTTCTCCAGCAGGACTTGGCACCTTTTCACACTGCCAAAAGTACCAATACCTGCTTTAAAAACAACAGTATCACTTTGCTTGATTGGCCACTTTGCCTGATCTTAATTAACCTCATAGAGAATCTATGAGGTATTATCAAGAGGAAGATGAGAGACACAAGACCCAACAGTGCAGACAAGCCGAAGGCTGCTACCAAAGCAACCCTGGCTACCATAACACCTCAGCAGTGCCACAGGTTGATCGCTTTGATGCAGTAATTGATTCAAAAGGAGCCCCAACCAAGCATTGAGTGCATTTACTGAACATCATTTTAAGATCATTTTTCAAGCTGGTGTTATAAAGTATTCTAATTTATTGAGATAATGACTTTTGGGTTTGGCAGTGAGCCATAATCATCATCATTAACCCCTTCCCGACCTTTGACACAGCTTATGCGTCATGAAAGTCGGTGCCAATCCGACCTGTGACGCATATGCTATGTCATGGAAGGATCGCGTTCCTGCGGGTCGGGTGAACAGGGTCACTGAAAGGTCACCCGACCCACAGGCACAAGACCCTTTGTACTTTACCACAGGGCGGGTGGCTTAACCCCCCCTGTGGCTACTATCGCTCTGATTGGCTGTAAAAAATGAAACAGCCAATCAGAGCGATTTGTAATATTTCACCAATGAAATTTGGTGAAATATTACAATCCAGCCATGGCCGATGCTGCAATATCATTTGCCATGGCTGAAGACCGAGATCAGACCCCCCACACCGAGTGACGGGGGTGATCGGCCCCCGCCACCGATTGATGGCGGCGATCACTATCTGCTCCCCTTCTTTTCCCTCCGCTCAACCGCCTTCTGATCCCCCCTCACCTCCCCCTGTATCTCCGATGTCCCTGTGTCCGTCCCAGCGACCCTCCTGGATACTTCATGGGCGCCGCCAACTTGCAAAATGGCAGGAGCATGCGCAGTGCGCCGGCCGGCAGATTACATTCATTTATTTTGATCACTGTGATAAACTCTCACAGTTAACAAAATAAAAAAAAGTAAATAAACTCCCCTTTATCACCCCCATAGGTAGGGACAAATGATAAAATAAAGAAAATATTTTTTATTTTTCCACTAGGTTAGCATTAGGATTAGGGTTAGGGTTGGAATTAGGGTTAGGGTTGGAATTAAGGTTAGGGTTGGAATTAGGGTTATAATTAGGGTTAGGGTTGGAATTAGGGATGGAATTAGGGTTAGGGTTGGAATTAGGAATAGGGTTGGGGTTAGGGTTAGAGTTGGGATTAGAGTTAGGTGTGTGTTGTGGTTAGGGTTATGGTTAGGGTTGGGATTAGGGTTAGGGGTGTGTTGGGTTAGGGGTGTGTTGGGGTTAGGGGTGTGTTGGGGTTAGGGGTGGAGTTAGAATTGAGGGGTGTCCACTATTTAGGGACATCAGGGGGTCTCCAAACGTGACATGGCGCCACCATTTATTCCAGCCAATTTTGTGTTCAAAAAGTCAAACAGTGCTCCCTCCATTACGAGCCCCGACGTGTGCCCAAACAGTGGTTTTCTGTTGTGAATGCTCTGGATTCCGAGTTGGGGCTCCCTCTGGTGGCTTTTGATATTAATGAAGCTGCCTTGACTGACAGAGGCCCTTCAGCTGAGGATTCTTCTGCGGTCGATTGGCAGTCTGGGTGTGATTTGTTCAGTCCCTGTTATTTCTGTGGCTGCTGGGTAGCTACCTGTTCACACCAGAGTTCTGATATAGCGGGGAGAGATCGTGTGGTCTCAGTATTTTTTGGAATCAGAAGTGTTGGAATTTTTTCTAGGGTTTTGCTGGATTGCAGAAAGTATTCTTTTCTGACCTGTCTTATCTAGACAGTTTTGGGCCCCAGCGTTTCCTTATTCTATTTTCTGCCTGCGTTTGTATTTCATCTTGTCTCACCGCCAATATATGTGTGGGGACTACCTATTCCTTTGAGGCACTACTCCGGGGCAGATACCTTTCCCCTTTCTATCTTTAGGCTTAGCTAACTCTCCGGCTGTGTCGAGGCGTCTAGGTAATCGTAGGTACGTCCCACGGCTGCTTCTAGTTGTGCGGTTAGTTTAGGGGTCTGCAATCCATTAGTTACCAACCTCTCTGGGTGATTGGCTGCCTTGGCTATTTTTGTTACTGTCCTCCTTGGCTACCAAATCATATCAGAATCACCGGGCTAACTAATCCTAGGGTGCTTAAAAGAAGGAAAGAATAGTAAAAAAAAAAAAGGGGTTGTCAGAATTTTGTATATATTTTTTCCTCTTTTTCTCTGGGGCTGTAGGAGGACTTTTTCTTCAATGGAAATTAAGCATTTGTCCGATCGTGTTGAGCAGCTTGCTGTTGAAGTTCTGAGTATTTCTACCTATCTCACTCAGTTGTATGCTGTAGAACCTAAGATCTCTATTCCTGATTTGCTTTTTGGGGATCGGTCTAAATTATTGAACTTTAAGAATAATTGTAAATTGTTTTTTGCCTTGAAACCTAATTCCTCAGGGAACTCGGTGCTGCAGGTTAAAATTGTCATCTCCCTGTTGCGCGACGACCCTCAGGATCGGGCGTTTTCACTGACACCTGGGGATCCTGTTTGGCTAATGTTGATGCATTTTTTCAGGCTCTGGGCTTATTGTATGATGAATCTAATGTAATTGATCAAGCTGAGAAAACCTTATTGGCATTGAACCAGGGTCAGGAAACAGCAGAGTTATATTGTCAGAAACGCCGAAAATGGGCCGTCCTTACTAAATGGAACGATGATGCACTCGCGGCTCTTTTTCGGAAAGGGCTGGCAGGGACGGTAAAAGATGTTATGGTGGGATTTCCTGCCCCCTCGTGGCTCAACGATTCTATGTCATTACCTATTCAAATTGACCGACGCTTGCGCGAACGTAAAACTATGCGAGAGGTGGTGTTGCCTTTCGACCAGGCCCCTGAGCCCATGCAATGTGGTGGGATTGTTTCTGGGGCTCAGCGTTGAGAATTTCAGAAGCGTAATAAGTTGTGTTTTTTTTTTGTGGAGACGCTTCTCACACTATTTCCGTCTGCCCTATGCGGGGAAGACTTTTTTGCGCTCATTTGTTTTGGGTAATGTACAGTCTAACTTTCTCTTGACTATTACCTTGATCTGCTCCTTGTCCACATTTTCTGCTCAGGCTTTTGTGGATTCAGGAGCAGCCCTGAACCTGATGGATTTTGACTTTGCCAAACGTTGTGGTTTTCGCATGGTACCCCTGCGGACACCTATTCCTTTGCTGGGCATTGATTCAACCCATTTGGCTGAGAATAAGCCCCAGTTTTGGACCCAGGTGATAATGCGGGTAGCCCCAGATCACCAAGAGAATTGTAAATTTTTAGTGTTGCATAATTTGCATGACATTATTGTGCTCGGTTTTCCTTGGTTGCAGACCCATAATCCTGTTTTGGATTGGAAGTCTGTGTCTGTGACCAGTTGGGGATATCAATGTGTACATGGTGACACTCCTGTGTTTTCTACCTCTCCCCAGCCTCAGGAGAGCCCCGCTATTTGGCTGATTATCTTGATGTGTTTAGTGAAAGTAAGTCTGCATCCTTGCCTCCTCATAGGAGTTATGATTGCGCGATTGAGTTGGTGCCCGGTTGTAAATTTCCCAAGGGTCGGCTCTTCAATTTATCGGTACCCGAGCATGATGCTATGTGATCGTATATCAAAGAGTCATTGGAGAAGGGTCATATTAGACCGTCCTCTTCACCCTTGGGTGCCGGCTTTTTCTTTGTGGCCAAAAAGGATGGTTCATTGAGACCATGTATTGACTATCATCTCCTTAATAAGATCACTGTTAAATATCAGTATCCGTTACCCCTGATTTCCGATTTATTCTCCTGAGTGAAAGGTGCTAGTTGGTTTACCAAGCTTGACCTTAGTGGGGCGTATAATCTTATTCGCATTAAGCACGGGGATGAATGGAAGACTGCGTTTAATACCCCTGAGGGGCATTTTGAGTACCTAGTGATGCCTTTAGGCTCACTAATGCCCCTTCCGTCTTCCAATCTATATTTTCCGAGATTTTGTGAATAAGTTTCTGATCGTCTATTTGGATGATATTTTGACTTTTTCTAATGACTGGGATTCTCATGTGGAGCATGTTCGGATGGTGTTCCGTATTTTGAGAGAAAATGCTTTGTATGTCAAGGGATCAAAATGTCTCTTTGACGTACAGAAGGTTTCATTTTTGGGATTCATTCTATCTCCGTCCGCTATTGAAATGGACCCAGTCAAGGTTCAGGCCATTTCTGATTGGGTTCAGTCCACTTCATTGAAGGCTCTTCAGAGATTTTTGGGTTTTGCTAATTTTTACCATAAATTTATAAGTAATTTTTCTGGCATTGTTAAACCACTGACTGATTTGACCAAAAAGGGCTCCGATGTGGTAAATTGATCTCCAGAGGCAGTTTCGGCTTTTCAGGAGCTTAAGCAGAGATTCACTTCTGCTCCGGTTCTGCTGCAACCTGATGTTTCTCTCCCATTTCTGGTGGAAATAGATGCTTCTGAGATTGGGGCAGGAGCCTATTTTGTCCCAAAGGGATCCTGTAACCTCTAAGATTAACCCTTGTGTCGTCTTCTCCCAAAAGTTTTCCCCAGCTGAACTTAATTATGATGTGGGGAATCGGGAATTATTGGCTATGAAGTGGGCGTTCGAAGAGTGGAGACATTGGTTGGAGGGAGCCAAACATCAAGTTGTGGTCCTCACTGACCACAAAAATTTGATCTATCTCGAATCAGCCAAGCGATTGAATCCTAGACAGGCCAGGTGGGCCTTGTTTTTCACGCGTTTTAACTTTGTGGTCTCCTTTCTCCCGGGTACTAAGAATGTTAAGGGGCCCACTCAGTCGGGGAAACCAGCATGCTATGGGGGCCTAGTGCCTGTGCCAGTACCGGGGGCTGGTGCATCGAGCAGAGCAGCGACCAGTGAGGAGAGGTGAGTATTTCATTTTTTTTTTTTAGTTTTGGCGCAATATATGGAGACCATCATATGGGGTCCATCATACACTGGAGTATCATATATGGGGCCCATCATACACTGGTGTATCATATATGAGGCCCATCATACACTGGAGCATCATATATTGAGCATTACATGAGGCTTATCATACACTGGAGCATCATATATGGGGCCCATTATATATGGAGCATTATATGGGGCCCATAATATACTGAAGCATCATATATAGGTCCATTATATATGAAGCATGCACAAGACTTTCAAATCCCCACACACTTGCCAACCGTGGTCTTCATATTTAACCCCTTCACCCCCAAGGGTGGTTTGCACGTTAATGACCGGGCCAATTTTTACAATTCTGACCACTGTCTCTTTATGAGGTTATAACTCTGGAACGCTTCAACGGATCTTCGCGATTCTGAGATTGTTTTCTCGTGACATATTGTACTTCACGTTAGTGGTAAAATTTCTTCCATATAACTTGCGTTTATTTTTGAAAAAATGCAAATATGGCGAAAATTTTTAAAATTTTGCAATTTTCAAACTTTGAATTTTTATTCCCTTAAAACAGAGAAATCTATCACACAAAATAGTTAAGAAATAACATTTCCCACATGTCTACTTTACATCAGCACAATTTTGGAACCAAAATTTTTTTTTCTTAGGAAGTTATAAGGGTTAAAAGTTGACCAGCGATTTCTAATTTTTACAGCAAAATTTACAAAGCCATTTTTTTAGGGACCACCTCACATTTGAAGTCACTTTGAGGGGTCTATATGGCAGAAAATACCCAAAAGTGACACCATTCTAAAAACTGCACCCCTCAAGGTACTCAAAACCACATTCAAGAAGTTTATTAACCCTTCAGGTGCTTCACAGTAACTAAAGCAACGTGGAAGGAAAAAATGAATATTTTACTTTTTAGCCACAAAATTATCTTTTACAAACTTTTTTTTTATTTTCACAAGGGTAAAAGGAGAAAATGGACAGATAAGGTTGTTATGCAATTTCTCCTGAGTACGCCAATACCCCATATGTGGGGGAAAACCACTGTTTGGGCACACGGCAGAGCTCGTAAGGGAAGGAGCGACGTTTGACTTTTTCAAACTAAAATTGGCTGGAATTTAGATTGGATGCCATGTCGCGTTTGGAGAGCCCCTGATGCGCCTAAACAGTGGAAACCCCCCACAAGTGACACGATTTTGGAAAATAGACCCCCTAAGGTACTTATCTAGATCTGTTGTGAGCACTTTGAACCCTCAAGTGTTTCACAAAAGTTTATAAAGCCTGGGTGTGAAAAAAAAAAAATCAATTTTCCACAAAAATGATTTTTTAGTCCCAAATTTTTGAATTTTCCCAAGGAAATTGGACCCCAAAAGTTGTTGTCCAATTTGTCCTGAGTACGCTGATACCCCATATGTGGGGGGGGGGAAACTGTTTGGGCGCACGGCAGGGCTTGGAAAGGAAGTAGTAATGTTTTGGAATGCAGACGTTAGTGGGGGTCATGTTCCGTTTGCAGTGCCCCAGATGAGCCTAAACAGTGGAAACCCCCCACAAGTGACCCCATTTTGGAAACTAGACCCCCTAAGGAACTTATCTAGATCTTTGGTGAGCACTTTGAACCCCCAAGTGCTTCACACAAGTTTATAATGCCCGGGCATGAAAATAAAAAATCCTATTTTTTTTCCCACAAAAATTATCTTTTAGTCACTAATTTTTTATTTTCCCAAGGGTAACAGGAGAAATTGGACCACATAAGTTGTTGTACAATTTGTCCTGAGTACGCTGATACCCCATATGTGGGGGGGAACCACTGTTTGGGCGCACGGCAGAGCTCGGAATGGAAGGAGCACCATTTGACTTTTTCCAACCAAAATTGGCTGGAATTGAGTTTGGATGCCATGTTGCATTTGGAGAGCCCCTGATGTGCCTAAACAGTGGAAACCCCCCACAAATGACCCCATTTGGGAAACTAGACCCCCTAAGGAACTTATCTAGATTTTTGATGAGCAATTTGAACCCCCAAGTGCTTCACACAAGTTTATAACGTAGAGCCGTAAAATTTAAAAATCATATTTTTTTCCACAAAAATGATCTTTTCACCCCAATTTTTATTTTTCCAAGGGTAACAAGACTCCAAAAGTTATTGTGCAATTTGTCCTGAGTGCGCTGATACCCCATATGTGGGGGTAAACCACTGTTTGGGTGCATGGCAGAGTTTGGAAGGGAAGGAGCGCCGTCTGACTTTTTCAACGCAGAATTGGCTGGATGCCATGTCGTGTTTGGAGAGCTCCTGATCTGCCTAAACAGTGGAAACCCCCATAAATGACACCATTTTGGAAACTAGACCCCTCAAGGAACTTATCTAGATGTGTGGTGAGAACTTTGAACCCCCAGGTGTTTCACTAAAGTTTATAACGTACAGCCGTAAAATAAAAAATCTTTTTTTTTTTTTTACAAAAATGATTTTTTCGCCCCCAATATTTTATTTTCACAAGGGTAACAGAAGAAATTGGAACCCAAAAGTTGTTGTCCAATTTGTCCTGAGTACACTGATACCCAATATGTGGGCGAAAACTAATGTATGGGCACACGTCGGGGCTCGGAAGGGAAGTAGTGACGTTTTGGATTGCAGACTTTGATGGAATGGTCTGGGGGCGTCATGTCACATTTGGAGAGCCCCTGATGCACCTAAACAGTGGAAACCCCCCACAAGTGACCCCATTTTGGCAAATAGACCCCACAAGGAACTTATCTAGATGTGTGGTGAGCACTTTGAACCCCGAAGTGCTTCACAGAAGTTTATAACGCACAGCCGTAAAAATAAAAAATCCTTTTTTTTTTTACAAAAATGATTTTTTCGCCCCCAATATTTTATTTTCACAAGGTTAACAGGAGAAATTGGACCCCAAAAGTTGTTGTCCAATTTGTCCTGAGTACGCTGATACCCAATATGTGGGAGAAAACTACTGTATGGGCGCACGTCAGGGCTCGGAAGGGAAGTAGTGACGTTTTGGATTGCAGACTTTGATGGAATGGTCTGGGTGCGTCATGTCGCATTTGGAGAGCCCTTGATGCGCCTAAACAGTGGAAACCCCCCACAAGTGACCCCATTTTGGAAAATAGACCCCACAAGGAACTTATCTAGATGTGTGGTGAGCACTTTGAACCCCGAAGTGCTTCACAGAAGTTTATAACGCACAGCCGTAAAAATAAAAAAATCTCTTTTTTTTTTTTTGCAAAAATGATTTTTTCGCCCCAATATTTTATTTTTACAAGGGTAACAGGAGAAATTGGACCCCAAAAGTTGTTGCCCAATTTGTCCTGAGTACGCTGATACCCAATATGTGGGAGAAAACTACTCTATGGGTACACGTTGGGGCTCGGAAGGGAAGTACTACTGTTTGGACGCATGGCAGAGCTCAGAAGTGAAGGAGCACCGTTTGACTTTTTCAACGCAGAATTGGCTGGAATTGAGATCAGACGCCATGTCACATTTGGAGAGCCCCTGATGTGCCTAAACAGCGGAAACCCCCCAATTCTAACTCCAACCCTAACCCCAACACACCTCTAACCCTAGTCCCAACCCTAACCACAAACCTAACCCTAACACACCCCTAATCCCAACCCTAACCCTAATCCTAACTTTAGCGCCAACCCTAACCCTAACTTTAGCCGCAAACCTAACCCTAATGGGAAAATGGAAATAAATACATTTTATTATTTTTCCCTAACTAAGGGGTGATAAAGGGGGGTTTGATTTACTATTTATAGTGGGTTTTTATGATTGGCAGCTGTCACGCTAAAAGACGCTTTTTATTGCAAAAATAGTTTTTTGCATCGCCACATTTTGAGAGCTATAATTTTTGCATATTTTGGCCCACAGAGTCATGTGAGGTCTTATTTTTTGCGGTACGAGTTGACGTTTTTATTTGTACCTTTTTGAGCAGGTGACATTTTTTGATCGCTTTTTATTTTGATTTTTGGGAGGTTAGAATGAACAAAAATCAGCAATTCATGAATTTCTTTTGGGGGAGGCGTTTTTATTGTTCCGCGTGTGGTAAAATTGATAAAGCAGTTTTATTCTTCGGGTCAGTACGATTATGGCGATACCTCATTTATATAATTTTTTTATGTTTTGGCGCTTTTATAGAATAAAAACAATTTTATATAAAAAATAATTATTTTTGCATCGCTTTATTCTGCGAGCTATAACTTTTTTATTTTTTCGCTGATGATGCTGTATGGCGGCTCGTTTTTTGCGGGACAAGATGACGTTTTCAGCGGTACCATGTTTATTTATATCGGTCTTTTTGATCTCGCGTTATTCCACTTTTTGTTCGGCGGTATGATGATAAAGCATTGATTTTTTGCTTCGTTTTTTTTTTTTTTTTTAAGGGGTTCACTAAAGGGGTTAACTAGTGGGACAGTTTTATAGGGGGGGTCGTTACGGACGCGGCTATACCAAATATGTGTACTTTTATTGTTTTGGTTTTTTTATTTACAGGAAGAAATGAATTTATTGGGGAATATTTTTTTTTTTTTTTTTTTATTTTGGATTTTTTTTATAACATGTTTATTTTTATTTTTTTTAACTTTTTTACTTTGTCCCAGGGTGGGACATCACTATATTTTATCAAATCGCTGGTGTGACAGTGTGCACAGCACACTGTCACACCAGCTATCACTCAGGCAGTGCAGCAGGCTTCTCAGTGCCTGCTCTCAGCAGGCACTGAGGAAGCCGCCTCCCTCCAGGACCCCGGCGCCATCTTGGATCCGGGTCCTGGGAGGGAGGAAGCCCTCAGAACAGCGCGATCACATCGCGCTGGTCTGAGGGTCTCAGGGGGGCGCGCAGGGAGCCCCCACCCTGCGCGATCCTCCCCTGTGCCCCCAGTACACCGCGATCATGTTTGATCGCGGTGTGCTAGGGAGTTAATGTGCCGGGAGCGGTCCGTGACCACTCCTGACACACAGTCACGGGTGTCAGCTGTGATAATCAGCTGACACCCGGCGGCGATTAGCTGCGCTCCCCTCAGGAGCGCAGCTGATCGCCTATGACGTACTATCCCGTCCATGGGCAGAATGGCACGGGTTTTATGGACGGGATAGTACTTCTAATGTCAGAGAGGGGTTAAGTTTACGAAGAACCAATTCCAAGTTCTCGTAGGTTTCCTTGAGGTGTACGGAATGACCTACAGGGATGGAAGCATAAAAACCGCCGTTGTGGAGTAAAACTGCTTTGAGACTTCTTTTACCATAACGGAAAGCTTTTTTCTTACCCTTGAACCAATTTCGGAGGTCCTCAACACACCGTTTGCACACTTTATGAGGCGCCCAAGCTTTATCTTGATATGCGAAGTATACTTTCTTCACAAAGTCTGTAATATTCAGCTGTTGCTTCAACACTGTATATTCACCACAAATGTAACAGAAACTGTCAGGCGAATTAATACACTTCCGCTGAGCCATAATGCTAATTTTGGGAAACACAGTTGAATATGACAAGCTAACACGAACTGAGATGAAAAAGTGTGAACAGGCGAGAACCAAGATAAAACAATTGAAACAAGCCCGTGCATGTCAGAGCCCACTCATTCAGCTTGCAACATGTTAGTGCTGGTTTCATTAGCTCACTCTGAAAGTTCTTTTCTTTGAAAGTTATATTTTTTGGCCTTGTATATCTTCAATGCATTGATGTGAATTAATTAATAGTAAGTTTGACTTTCAAAACCCTAAGATAAAAGAAATACCAAAAATTGAGAAATATTTAGACTTGAGAGTCCTCGGTGGTTGATACCTTTTAATGGCTAACTGAAAAGATGGTAACAAATTGCAAGCTTTCGAGACTACTCCGGTCTCTTCATCAGGCAAAGACTAAAACAAAAACTGAAGAATCACATATATATATATACACAAGAGGACACAGGAATAGTGCAATAGGTAAGACAAGTGACGTGAAGCAGAACTGTCATTATGGCAGAGGGATGAACATAAATATTGGAACAGATCATAGATAAGGAGAGAGTTTTATTACCCTCTGATTGGGGTCTGGTATTGTGTTTTGATGCCCCTAGAAGGTCAGAGACGCAGATTCCTTAATTGATATAGAATGACATGAATCCATGTGACACGTTCATTCCAGCACTCAGAGTGTCAAAGGTCATCATAAGTTTGTATTCCCAAACCTTTCTATCTTTCTCAGATTTGAAGTTAGATTTTAATACCAGTAATTCCATATCCATTATGCTATGACCGGGCATACAAAAGTGTTTTGCCACAGGTAAATCCATTCTTTTTTCTCTTATCGTGTGGCGATGAGAATTCATCCTTGTTCTCAGTTTTTGCCCAGTCTCCCCCACATACAGACCCCCAGTTGGACATTTAGTACATATAATTAGGTACACCACATTAGATGTGATGCAGCTGAAAGTACCTGGGATCTTGTAGTCCTGATGGGAGTTGGGTATCTTTATCTTGTCCGTGGTCATTATAGATGCACATGTTTTACACTTCTTCTGTTTGCAAGGAAAGGTTCCTGCAGCTGTTGGGGAGGACAGGGAGCTTCTGACAATGATGCTTCTTAGATTTGGGGGCTGCCTAAAACATAGTAGTGGGGGGTCTGGAAATATGGATTGTAATCGGGCATCTTTTTGTAGTAAAGGTTGTAGTTTCCGTGCAGCTCCCCTTAGCATCTCCAGATTTGGATTGTAGGTGACCACTAGAGGCACCCGGTTATTTTCTTCTTTAGTTTTGTAATGTAGCAGGTGATTCCTTGATATTCTGGTGGCTCTTGTAATTTGGTTTTCAATTGTTCTTGGATGGTAGCCCTGGTTCAAAAAAGTCTTTCTGAGGCGACCAAGGTGTTCATCTCTATCCATGGGGTTGGAACATATACGGTTGTATCTGATGGCTTGGCTGTAGACTATAGAGTTTTTTATGTGTTTTGGATGGAAACTGTCCCATTTAAGGTATGTTGGACGGTCGATTGGCTTCTGATACAGGGATGTCTCTATTTCATTGTTCTTTAGCTTAATGGTGGTGTCTAAAAAGTTAATTTCAGTGCTGGAGTAGTTGAGTGTTAAGTTGATGGTTGGATGAAATTGGTTGAACTGTTCATGGAACGTCTTTAGCTGTTGTTCAGACTCCGTCCAGATGATTAAAATGTCATCAATGTAGCGGTAGTAGGCCCGAGGCCTGATGGGACATGAGGACAAAAAGTCGCTTTCAAGCTTGGCCATGAAAAGATTTGCATACTGTGGAGCCATTTTACTTCCCATAGCTGTGGCAGTCTCCTGAAGATAGATCTTGTTGTCAAATTCAAAGTAATTGTGGGTGAGGATAAATTTTGTGAGTTTCACCACAGAATCAGCATCATTCCCGGTGTTTTCCATGAAGACTTTGCAGGCATTTAATCCATCCTGTCATAGCATAATGGATATGGAATTACTGGTATTAAAATCTAACTTCAAATCTGAGAAAGATAGAAAGGTTTGGGAATACAAACTTATGATGACCTTTGACACTCTGAGTGCTGGAATGAACGTGTCACATGGATTCATGTCATTCTATATCAATTAAGGAATCTGCGTCTCTGACCTTCTAGGGGCATCAAAACACAATACCAGACCCCAATCAGAGGTAATAAAACTCTCTCCTTATCTATGATCTGTTCCAATATTTATGTTCATCCCTCTGCCATAATGACAGTTCTGCTTCACGTCACTTGTCTTACCTATTGCACTATTCCTGTGTCCTCTTGTGTATATATATATATGTGATTCTTCAGTTTTTGTTTTAGTCTTTGCCTGATGAAGAGACCGGAGTAGTCTCGAAAGCTTGCAATTTGTTACCATCTTTTCAGTTAGCCATTAAAAGGTATCAACCACCGAGGACTCTCAAGTCTAAATATTTTTCTATCTACTGGCTAACACGGTACGAAGATACACATCTTTCCTATATCAAAAATTGAGAAAAATTTACTAAATTTGAAGAGAATTTTGCATTTTGTGGCAAGTCCTGACGTCCAGGATTTTTTTCAATATTTTTTTAGTTTTCAGCACACCAAAATATATGGAAATTATATGATAATAATCAAACAGCTTTTTGGTCGCAGACCTGTGTAATATCAAGTCCCGAGTTTCCTCATGAAGTAGTTTAATAATGACATCTCTAGGATTCTTGTCTGAACGGGGCTTTCCCAGAGCCCTGTGTATTCTAGTAATATGTTGGAGAGCTGCATCCATCTGTGGAAGTAGAGCAGCAAAAAGTGTAGAAGCCGTGTCTTTAAGGGCTGTAATTTCCTCAGGCAGTCCTCGTATGCGCAAGTTACTCCTGCGAGATCTATTTTCCATGTCTTCACATTTTAATTCCAAATCATTGATATGCTCCATATTCTGCCTGAGAGCCCCCTGATCTTCCTTCAAAGAATCTGCCACCGTATCAAATTCAAATTCAAAGAAGCTTTATTGGCAGGACTAAAAACACATTAGTTTTGCCAAAGCAAGTGTACCAAAGGGGGATAGGGATAGGGATGTTGAGTAGGGGCAGATCCAGGGTGGGGGCTATGGAAGTCCATGGCATAGGGAGGGGTGATGGGGCGCAGGTCCAGGGTGGGGGCTATAAAAGTTCATGGCATAGGGAGGGGTGATGGGGGCAGATCCGGGGTGGGGGCTACAGAAGTCTATGGCATATCATAGTTCTCTTTCTCGCAGTCTATGACATTCGCTCACATACCGCGCTGCTATCTCCGCTGCTCTCTCTTCTTCCCCAGCAAGATATATGTTTTCTCTTCCTCCTTCATGGTGATGAAATCCGGGAAGAGATGTGAGAGTCTCCTGAAGTGAGTGTCCCTCACTGCTGAGTATTTGGAGCAGTGTAGCAGGAAGTGGGTTTCGTCCTCTATGGCCTCCTGGTCACAGTGTTGGCATAGTCTTTCCTCCCTGGGCTTGTAGCTCTGCCTGTGTCGGCCGGATTCGATGGCCAGACTGTGGGCGCTGAGTCTATACCGGCTCAGGATCTGGCGGTCTCTGGGGTCTGGGAGTTTCTCCAGGTATGGGGCCAGACTGTAGTCTCTCTGTAGACTCCGGTACATGGTCAGTTTCTGGGAGCTGATGATGTCGTTCTTCCAGTCACTGACATACCTCTCCTGGCCTTCGTCTACCATCTTCCTGATTTCGGCTTTTGTCAGGTTGTTGTGATTGGTGTTCTCCATTTTTTCTTCCAGTGTAGATGTCCATTGCGCAATGTCCTGTAACCGTGAAGTGACAGTCTGCATAGCTGAGGCGAGTTCTGCCTTGAATGTTTCCTGCAGAACTTTAATGAGCTCTGCTGTGTGAACCGTGGTGTCCCCCTGAGGGAGAAATCATCCGAGCCAGCTGTATTGTTTACTAGCATTGAGGTTGCAAACAAAGCAGGGGAAGCTGCAGCAGCAGCGGACATTTTAGGAGCGCTGCCTCCAGTAAAGAGGTCAGTAATCGGTCTAGTCACCTGCTGTGCAGGGCTGTCCTACTTTGATATCGCGCTCCGGAGTTCCCCGGTATGTACTGGCTACTCCGATATCCAGGTCGTCACGTCCCGGGTACTTGAAGGGGCTAAAAATAGTCTGCTAGGGAGCGTCTGTCCTCATCGAGCTCCACGCATGCTCCCCCTGATTATTTATTTTAATCCATTCCCACTATTTTCCATTATGGCTGTGTCTATTTTATTTACCTGGTTTATTTATTAGTTTTTGTTTTGCTACCTTGGATTTATCCTTATTTTGCATTATTATATTACTGTATGTTTCATCCACTAGGTGGTGCTATATTACATTTTACACCTTATTAATTTATTAAATACTTCTAGATATTTAATTCATTCTGTGCTGGCGGCCCTTTGTGGCTCTATCTTCTGATATATATTTCTCTTGATTTGTCATTAATTTTACCTATAGACATTTTTTCGTGTTTTATTTTCATGTGCCACACTTTTTTTAATAAAGACATTTAATAATAATAATAATCTTTATTTTTATATAGCGCTAACATATTCTGCAGCGCTTTACAGTTTTGCACACATTATCATTTGTAATATTATCTTTCTTTTTATTTTGTTTTATTTTTAACAGCTTTGCTTGTTTCCTCCATTGATCTCCTTTCCATACTTGGTGGTGTTTTTCTCTTTCCACTGTCCCTTTATGAGGTAATAACTCTGGAAAGCTTCAACGGATCCCACTGATTCTGAGATTGTTTTTTCATGACAAATTGTACTTTATGATAGCAGTAACATTTCTTCTATATGACTTTATTTTTTTTTGTGAAAAAAAACAGAAATTTGGCGAAAATTTTGAAAATTTTGTACATTTTCAACTTAATTTTTATGCCCTCAAATCATAGAGTCATATTGCACAAAATAGTTAATAATTAACATTTCCCACATGTCTACTTTACATCAGCACAATTTTGGAACCAAAATTTTTTTTTTTATTAGGAAGTTATAAAGGTTAAAAGTTGACCAGCGATTTCTCATTTTTTCAACAAATTTTACAAAACTATTTTTTTAGAGACCACATCACATTTGAAGTGACTTTGAGGGGTCTTTATGATAGAAAATACCCAAAAGTGACACCATTCTAAAAACTGCACCCCTTAGGGTGAGTTTCCACGATCAGTAAACGCTGCGTGTTTGGCGCTGTGCGCTGGCGCAGCGCCAAACACGCAGCGTCCAGATGTTACAGCATAGTGGAGGGGATTTCAAGAAATCCCGTCTCCACTATGCGTAACAACACGCAGGCGGGAGACCTGCGTAAACTGACATGCGGCGCGTCTTTTCAGACCGCAGCATGTCCTCGCGTGTTGCGGCGACGGTGCGTCGCCGCAACAGAATTTAACACAGGGCTATGTAGCCCTGCGTTCTTTCCGGAGGTGTTCTGGAGGTGTCCTGAACACCTCCGGAAAGAGCGCGCGTCATAAAGGGGGCGGGGCTTAGACGGAGCGGAATTTCCGCTCCGTCCAAAGCGCTGTGGTTCCGGACCGTGGAACCACAGCCTCAAGGTACTCAAAACCACATTGAAGAAGTTTATTAACCTTTCAGTTGCTTCACAGGAATTTTTGGAATGTTTAAAAAAAATGAACATTTAACTTTTGTTCACAAAAAATGTACTTCAGATCCAATTTGTTTTATTTTACCAAGGGTAACAGGAGAAACTGGACCCCAAAAGTTGTACAATTTGTCCTGAGTATGCTGATACCCCATATGTGGAGGTAAACCACTGTTTGGCGCATGGCAGAGCTCGGAAGGGATGGAGCGCCATTTGACTTTTCAATGCTAAATTGGCTGGAATTGAGATCAGATGCCATGTCGCGTTTGGAGAGCCCCTGATATGCCTAAACAGTGGAAACCCCCCAATTCTAACTCCAAACCTAACCCCAACACACCCCTAATCCTAATCCCAACCATAACCCTAACCACAAATCTAACCCTAACGCACCTCTAACACTAAATCCAACCCTAACCCTAATTCGAACCCTAATTCCAACCCTAACTTTAGCCCCAACCCTAACTTTAACCCCAACCTTAACCCTAACGGGAAAATGGAAATAAATACATTTTTTTAAATTTTATTATTTTTCCCTAACTAAGGGGGGTGATAAAGGGGGGTTTGATTATTTATAGCGGGTTTTTATGTTTGGCCGCTGTCACACACTAAAAGACGCTTTTTATTGCAAAAAATAGTTTTTTCATCACCACATTTTGAGAGCTATAATTTTTCCATATTTTGGCCCACAGAGTCATGTGAGGTCTTGTTTTTTGCAGGACAAGTTGAAGTTTTTATTGGTACCATTTTTGGGCACATAACTTTTTGTGATCTCTTTTTATTCCGATTTTTGGAAGGCAGAATGACAAAAACTAGCAATTCATGAATTTCTTTTCGGGGGGCATTTATACCGTTCCATGTGTGGTAAAATTGATAAAGCAGTTTTATTCTTCGGGTCAGTACGATTACTTCGATACCTCATTTATATCTTTTTTTATGTTTTGGCACTTTTATACAATAAAAACTATTTTATAGAAAAAAATTATTTTTGCATCGCTTTATTCTAAGAGCTATAACTTTGTTATTTTTCTGCTAATGGAGCTGTATGTCGGCTTGTTTTTTGCGAGACAAGATCACGTTTTCAGCGGTACCATGTTTATTTATATCCGTCTTTTTGATGGCGTTACTTCACTTTTTGTTAGGCGGTATGATGATAAAGCATTGTTTTTCTGCCTTGTTTTTTTATGGTGTTCATTAAAGTGGTTAACTAGTGGGACAGGTTTATAGGTCGTGTCGTTACGGACCTATACTTTTACTTTATTACATTGTCCCAGGATGGGACAGCACTATATTACATCAGATCGCTGATCTGACACTTAGCACAGTACTGTGTCAGATCAGCGATCTGACAGACAATGTAGGAGACAAGCCAGCTCACTGAAGGACCCGGAGGGACCCCGCGGCCATCTTGGAATCTCCATGGAGACCACCGGAACAGCGCGATCGTTCTCTAGGCAGTTTCAGTACTGACAGTGGCATCAGAGGGGTTAATTACCCACAATCGGTGCTCCAACCGATCATGGGCGTTGCTGCGGGGTGTCAGCTGTCACATACAGCTGACACCCACACCCAATCACCGCAGCGCTCAGCGTGAGGCCGCAATGATCACACCGCCGTACTAGTACTGCACTGGACGGAAATGCAATTCCCGCAGAGCAGTACTAGTACGGCGAAGTTCGGGAAGAGGTTAAAATGGAAAGCCAAACCAGAGAAACATGGAAGAAAATAGAAGACTACCATTCAAATAGATGGAAGAATAGCCAGAATGGCAGCCAATGATCAGCTCCAGAAGGATCAAAGACAGTCTCAAGTTACCTGTGAGTACTGTGACAGATAGAAGACTCCTGTGTGAAGCTAATCTCTTAGCCAGAAGTCCCACTATTACAAAAAAGACTGAAGTTGATACAATTTTAAAAAAAAATACATCAACAGGCCTAAAGCGAAATGGAGAAACATTTTGTGGACTGACAAAAGTAAAATTGCTCTTCTTGGGTCCCGAGGTCCGCAGACAGTTCGTCATACGACCTCCAAACTCTGCATTCAAGCCACAATACACTCTGAAAACAGTGAAGCATGGTGCCGGCTCTTTTTACTGCATACCAGGGATCATGAACTAGTTTGCATATATTAAAATACTTGAAGAGGTCATGTTACGTTACACTGGAAAGGATATGCCAATTGAAATGGGTGTTTCAACAAGACAACGACCCTAAACACACTAGTTAAATGAGCAAAATCATGGTTCCAGTCCAACAAAATTGAGGTTATGGAGGTGACAGCCCAATCCCCGGAACTTAGTGTTAGAATCTATAGGGCTTCAGCCTAGTCCTAGTACAGGGTCAGCTTCTCCCCCTTAGTCCCTAGTCCTGAGTTGCAGATCCGTAACCATTTGTCCAGCCACACATACAGTACAGACCAAAAGTTTGGACACACCTTCTCATTTAAAGATTTTTCTGTATTTTTTTTTATAAACTTCTTTATTAGATGGTTTGACATATTAATATGCAATCAAATATATATCAAAATCATACATTATATGCATATATCTTGAAAATACAATGTTGCTCTCATCCAATTTCAATTTAACCTTTTGAATGTTACAACAATACTTCATTCGAACCATATACAGAACTAGCAATGAAACAATAAACAAAAATTATGACCTCAATATCCCCAAGTTACCAGCTACATCCTCAAGATTGTACCATATTGTACCCTTAAATGCTACCATTAATTGATTGATCTCTGCTTGTGAATAACTACATTCAATAAAAGTCCTCCATTTTTTGAAAAATTTTTCAGTATTCTTTTCTTTTTGGGATTCTGTATCTATTTTGTCCATCAACATTAGGGATTTTATAGTATCTATCAGTTCTAAGACACTCGGTGGTTTCTTCTCCAGCCAGTGTCTCAAGATACATTTCTTAGCTGCCGCAGAACAATATGTACAGCATCGGGAGCACTATATATTTTATTATTTGATTCACTTATCAGGCTAATGAACTGAAAAACACATGCCTGTACAATTTTGGGTATCTCAACCTTCCAGATTCTCTGTATGTATTTAATTACCTCAGACCAGAATCTTTGAATAATTGGGCATTCCACAAACCATGTAATAAATTGGCCCTGTGTAGACTACATTTTGGACAGCTAGTAAGATAGTGAGCAGGTGCACCATTGTAGGTAAGATTAAAAGCGTATATCGCTTGGTGTATCAGTTTATAATGCAACTCTCTCCACTGCTCATTAATCATTACCTTTCTTATTTTTTTTCCATCCGATCAGTATTTTGTTACCTAAGTTTTCATCTGGAATAGATTTATACCATGTTTTAAATATATTTGAGCACCATGATAACTGAATCTGGACACGAATATAGTCATAGATGCTGGAAAGCGATTCCAGGTCTGTACTCTGCCCCATCATGGAATCAAAATAGTTTATTCTTTCTACCTTCCCCAGGTCTTTCACCAAATTTGTGTAATGTGTCGTAATTTGTAGGAATTGTAAGTATTGATTATTTTGTAATCCAAATTTGCCCGAAAATTCAGACCAACTCAATAATCTTCCCTCTGCCGGTTGTAAGATATCCCCCAGAACCCCGATTCCTTTTTCCTTCCATTCCTTAAAAAGTTTATTTTGTGTTCCTTGTGAAAAGTTCGGGTCTTTCCAAATCATCAAGTATTTGGAGACACAGAAAGGGAGATTGAACAGTTTCCTAATAGCTTTCCATGCTCCCAATGTATCTCTGTGCAAACTGCTTGCTTTTACATAGTTTGGTGGATGAGCAAATTTTGTATGTAAGATGGTTCGAAGGACTGGCTAGTTCCTTCTCCAGCGCTAGATTGGAAAAATATGATGTGTCCTGTAGCCAGTCCCTAATGTGTCTCATCAAAGCTGACAAATTATATATTCTAATCAAGGGCATCTGCATTCCCCCATCATCTTTTTTCAAAGCCAGTTTACTGTAAGCAATCCTTGGCCTTTTGCCTTGCCAAATAAACTTAGTGAAGGCCAATTGTAATTTTTTCGTGTCAGAGTGCTTTAATAGTAAAGGAATGGTCTGCATTGGGTATAAAAGTCGTGCAAAGCTAACCATTTTTAGCAAGTGCATTCTCCCAAACAGCGAGAGGTTTAGATTTCTCCATCTTTCCAATTCTAATAATATTTTTGCAATTAAACTAGAATAATTTAATCTATATAGAGATCTAGCATCTCTACCTATTTTCACCCCTAAGTAGGTTACCGTATATACTCGTGTATAAGCCGAGATTTTCAGCACCTTTTTTCGTGCTGAAAATGCCCCCTCGGCTTATACACGAGTCATAGGGCAGAAACCAGCGGGGGAGGGGATGCGGTGGCAGGAGCCAGTGGCTGGGATCATACTCACCCCTCCCTGTGCCATCGCAGAGCGTCCCTGCAATCCTGTGTTCTCCCCGGCTTCCTGCAGCTCTCCAGCACTGAGCGGTGACGTAATACCCGCTCATTAAGGTCATGTAATATGGACGCGACGCCACTCCCATGGGCGTGGCCTCCATATTCATGGCCTTAATGAGCGGTATTACATCACCGCTCAGTGCTGGAGAGCTGCAGGAAGCCGGGGAGAACGCAGGATTGCAGGGACGCTCAGCGATGGCACGGGGAGGGGTGAGTATGATGGAGGAGAGGACAAGGAGCACGGAGCAGGACGGGGGTGGGAGCACGGTGGAAGCATGGAGAGGAGGGGGGAGGACGGGGGAAGCATGGAGCAGGACGGGGGGAGAACGGAGGACGGGGGAAGCATGGAGCAGGACGGGGGGGAGAACGGAGGACGGGGAAGCATGGAGCAGGACGGGGGGGAGAACGGAGGACGGGGAAGCATGGAGGAGGACAATGAGCACGGAGCAGGACGGGGGGAGGAGGAAGGGCACAGAGGAGCATGGAGCAGAACAGGGGAGAGGATGGAGGGCACAGCAGAGGACGGAGCAGGAGGTGGGAGTACAGAGGAGAATGGGGGAGCACAGAGCTGGATGGGGGAGCAAGGAGCAGGACAGGGGCAGCATAGAGCAGGAGGGCAGTTTATACACCCGGCTTATACACGAGTCAATAAGTTTTCCTATTTTTTTGTGGCAAAATTAGGGGGGTCGGCTTATACACGGGTCGGCTTATACACGAGTATATACGGTATATGTTTCTGTGCTACTGAGACTCGAGCAGTTATCTCAGGATCAACTATTTTTTTTTCAGATATATAATTGCTGGCATTTACTTACATTTATTTTGTATCCTGAAAATGAGCCAAAATATGTCAATTTATCGAGTAATCCCTATAAGTGTCTCCCAGGGTCTGCCATAAACAACAGCATATCGTCCGCAAAACATGTTAGTTTAACTTCTACATCCCCCATCTTTATGCCTTCAAAACACTCTGAATTAATCAAATATCGGGCAAGAGGTTCTATGACTAAGTTGAACAATAACCGTGATAATGGGCATCCCTGCCTTGTTGCCTTTAATAGGTAAATTGTGTCAGATAGAAAACCTGGAGTGTAAATCTTGGCCTGCGGTGCAGTATACAAAGCTGTAAGATCATTTCTAAAAGTCCCCGTTATTCCAAACTTATCCAATACATTATACAGTTAGGTCCATAAATATTTGGACAGAGACAACATTTATCTAATTTTGGTTCTAGACATTACCACAATGAATTTGAAACAAAACAAATCAGATGCAGTTGAAGTTCAGACTTTCAGCTTTCATTTGAAGGTATCCACATTAAAATTGGATGAAGGGTTTAGGAGTTTCAGCTCCTTAACATGTGCCACCCTGTTTTTAAAGGGACCAAAAGTAATTGGACAGATTAAATAATTGTAAATAAAATGTTCATTTCTAGTACTTGGTTGAAAACCCTTTGTTAGCAATGACTGCCTGAAGTCTTGAACTCATGGACATCACCAGACACTGTGTTTACTTCTTTTTGATGCTCTGCCAGGCCTTCACCGCAGTGGTTTTCAGTTGTTGTTTGTTTGTGGGCCTTTCTGTCTGAAGTTTAGTCTTTAACAAGTGAAATGCATGTTCAATTGGGTTGAGATCAGGTGACTGACTTGGCCATTCAAGAATATTCCACTTCTTTGCTTTAATAAACTCCTGGGTTGCTTTGGCTTTATGTTTTGGGTCATTGTCCATCTGTAGTATGAAACGACGACCAATCAGTTTGGCTGCATTTGGCTGGATCTGAGCACACAGTATGGCTCTGAATACCTCAGAATTCATTTGGCTGTTTCTGTCCTGTGTCACATCATCAATAAACATAGTGACCCAGTGCCACTGGCAGCCATGCATGCCCAAGCCATCACACTGCTTCCGCCATGTTTTACAGATGATGTGGTATGCTTTGGATCATGAGCTGTACCACGCCTTCGCCATACTTTTCTCTTTCCATCATTCTAGTAGAGGTTGATCTTGGTTTCATCTGTCCAAAGAATGTTCTTCCAGAACTGTGCTGGCTTTTTTAGATGTTTTTTAGCAAAGTCCAGCCTAGCCTTTTTATTCTTGATTCTTATGAGTGGCTTGCACCGTGCAGTGAACCCTCTGTATTAAATTTCATGCAGTCTTCTCTTTATGGTAGATTTGGATATTGATACGCCTACCTCCTGGAGAGTGTTGTTCACTTGGTTGGCTGTTGTGAAGGGGTTTCTCTTCACCATGGAGAGTATTCTGCGATCATCCACCACTGTTGTCTTCCGTGGGCGCCCAGGTCTTTTTGCATTGATGAGTTCACCAGTGCTTTCTTTCTTTCTCAGAATGTACCAAACTGTAGATTTTGCCACTCCTAAAGTTGTAGCAATTTCTCGGATGGGTTTTTTCTGTTTTTTGCAGCTTAAGAATAGCTTGTTTCACCTGCATGGAGAGCTCCTTTGACCGCATGTTTCCTTCACAGCTAAACCTTCCAAATGCAAACACCACACCTCAAATCAACACCAGCCCTTTTATCTGCTTAATTGAGAATGATATAATGAAGGGATTGCCCACACCTGTCCATGAAATAGCCTTGGAGTCAATTGTCCAATTACTTTTGGTCCCTTTAAAAACAGGGTGGCACATGTTAAGGAGCTGAAACTCCTAAACCCTTCATCCAATTTTAATGTGGATACCCTCAAATGAAAGCTGAAAGTCTGAACTTCAACTGCATCTGATTTGTTTTGTTTCAAATTCATTGTGGTAATGTCTAGAACCAAAATTAGATAAATGTTGTCTCTGTCCAAATATTTATGGACCTAACTGTATAACCATCCCCATTGTATGTTATCGAAAGCTTTCTCAGCATCTAGTGCCAAGAGAGCTGAATTTTCCTTCCCTTTCTCTTCCCGATAGAGACTATCTTGGACTGCTAATACTGTTCTAATATTAAATATCGCTGCCCGTTTTTTTATGAAACCTACTTGGTGTGAACCAATCAATTCTGGTAATAATTCAGCAAGTCTATCCGCCAATATTTTTGACAGAATTTTTATATCCTGGTTTATCAGCGAAATTGGTCTATATGACCCTGGCTCTTTCTCATCTTTTCCTTGTTTGCGAGTCTAGCAAAATTTTGTTTTGTAACGTGAAATTAAAAACTTCGACTAGAGTATTAGTTATATCATCCTTCAACAATTTATAGAATTCCCCTGGAAGTCCATCCGGGCCAGGGGCCTTATTATTCTTCAAATTTGTTATCGTTTTGACTATTTCTTCTTTCTTTATTAATCCGTTTAACTTATCTCTGTCTGTTTCATTAAGCTGAGGCAACTGTAAGGAGTAAAGAAAGCGAATCCCTTCTGCCACATTCGGGTCTCCTTTTTTGTATAAGGCTGAATAGAAATTGCTAAGAATTTTATTTATTTTTTTGGGGTTGCCCTGTATAATACCCTCAGAGTCTCTTAAATTATTTATATAAGGGATGTGCCTTTTACCTCTAGCCATTTTTGCCAAAAGAGATCCGGCCTTATTCCCAAATTTAAAGAATTTTGCCGATTTTCTTTGCCCCTTTAATTTTTCTGATCTTTCCAACCAAAGGTCAAATTCTGATTTGGATTGTAACCACCTATCTCTATTAAAAACTGATGGATTATTGATATATTCTGTGTACCTTTAGTTTTCTGACTTGCTTCACTATAGGCTATCCTCGTTTTCTTTTTAAAGAATTGACATATCCAATTATTCTCCCCCTCAAAACAGCCTTTGCTGTATCCCAGTATAAATGCACTGAATCCCTATATTCTCTATTATCTAATTCATATTCTAACCACCAATTTTTTATGATTTTTTGAAAATTTTCATCTTGTGCCAAGAACGTCAGAAATCTCCATAAAATATCAGAGCCTTTTGGGAAAGTGTCCTGCAAGGATAACGAGACCGGGGTATCATCCGAAATAATTAGATCTAGAATGTTATTATCATTCAACCTATTCACTAAGTCTTGAGAGATCAGAAAATAATCTTTTCTAGACCAAGAGTTGTGAACCTGTGAAAAATGAGTAAATTCTCGATCTATTGGATGAGATGTACGCCAAATATCTATCAACCCAGTGCTTTCTAGGAATAGTGCCACCACTCTGTCACTTGATCTACCACTGTCTGTCTGTTTCACTCTAGATCTATCTTCAATGTTACTCACAACTGTGTTAAAGTCACCACCAATGATTATCTTTTCCTCCTCTTCTTCCAATATTTGAGTTTCCAGCTCTCTAAAAAAAACTTTATTGTTCCATTTGGAGCATATATGTTATATAATCTAACCCTGCCCACCGGTGTGTCTAATAATACTCTTATTTTCCTTCCAGATTTATCTGAATCCCAAGATATTATTTTACAGTTCGCCTGTTTGCTCATTAAAATCAGTACTCCTGCTTTCCTATTCTCAGACGGAGATCCCAAAACAGATCCCACCCACATTTTATCCATCCTGCAGAAATCTTGCTCTTTTAAGTGCGTTTCTTGTAGCATCGCAATGTCTACTTTAGGTTTCTTAAGGTGTCTCAAAACTATCATTCTTTTATGTGGGGATTGAAGCCCTTTGACATTCCATGTTACTACTTTCATATTAAATGTATAAAAAGAAATAAAAATAGAAAAAAAAATTAACCAGTTTTAACCAGTCTGTTGAATTAAACAGTTTAAAACCTAAACAGAGTATTAAGTCTTTTTCTGACTTCACTTTTTACGTACATGTATCTGTGGGCACTCTGTAAACCCACCCTTTCTTTCATCAAAACTAAACTTTTCCCCCTCCTTTAGAACCCAGCCTCCATCTCCTCCATTTTATTCCCCGAAATCAAACATATCATACAATTTAATATTTTGCAATGCGTGCCTTAGAAGAAAAAGAAAAGCAACAAATTTTGCCATCCCCTCTTCCTTAATACGACAGATTGTTATAATCTCTCTCCAACTGAGACTCAGTCAGGGACTCGTCCGCCATTATTCTGAAACAACTTCTTCATATATTCTCTGGCCAAGTCCGGTGCATTAAAGGATTCTGTACCTCCTTCTGGGGGAAATATCTTCAGAGTAGCGGGAAATTGCATCGCAAATCTGATCTTTTTTCCCACTAGTTCAGTACACATGTCACTAAATGCTCTCCTTTTCTTTGTGACTTCTACGGAATAATTGTTGAATAATAAAACTTTGTGCCCTCTGATAGTAGTCTGAGTCGGCTGTAATGTAATGTTGTAGAAGGGCAGATTTATCCACAAAGTCCAGATATTTCACAATTACCGGTCTTGGTCTGCTAGAAAGAGAGGGAGAATTGTGCTGCTGCTGCAGAGGTGGACCGACTCTGTTGGCCCTTTCTACCTTCATACTGTTTTCTATCCCCAATGATCTGGGAAGTTCCTCCTTACAAATCTTCATTAAATGAGTAGGGGGATAGATTCTGGGAGACCTATTATCCTTAGATTGTTTCTCCTTGATCTGTTTTCTAGATCATCTACTTTTTCAGACAATTGCAGGCTTAATTTTGTGGCTTTTCTCAGCTCTAGTTGTATATTCTGAAGTTCATCCTCTGCTGCACTCAATCTGTGCTCAGCTATATCAAGCCTTTCAGACTGTTGGGTGATGGATGCCTGCAGCAGCTGCAATGATGCAGAAACTGTTTGTTCTAGAGTCTTTTTTATGTCTGGTGCCAATATTTTAGCCACCTCTGCAGCCAAAGCTTTTTATGGTATGTTAAGTCCTGCTGGTTGGTCACCCTCTACCTCCTCCCCCGGCTGTGTAATGGCTATTTGACCAAGAAGGAGAGTGATGGGGTGCTACGCCAGATGACCTGGCCTCCACAGTCATCAGACCTGAACCCAATCGAGATGGTTTGGGGTGAGCTGGACCGCAGAGTGAAGGCAAACGGGCCAACAAGTGCTAAGCATCTCTGGGAACTCCTTCAAGACTGTTCAACAGTATAGAATCATAGGCACTTAGCTATACCCACTTCTTCCGCATGCAACATGGCATAAATTACCACCTATCATGCCTTTGCTGCCCTTCATTGGAGTCCATCCACTGAAGAGCATCCTTGTAGTATTTGAACATATGAACTTACCCAAAAGCTGTGACTTGCAACTGTGTTGGGTGCACCATTTCATAGGAGATATCCAGAGCATGTAAAGTAAGCTCTCTCTTTCTGGACCTCTACAGAGAAGTCTGGAAACATGGATATTTACCTTTCCTCGCGTTGCGTAAGATAATGTCCCAATCATTAAGGTGGAGTAGCTTAATCAGAATGGAGCTAGGTGACGCCCCAGGAGAGAGTTTTACAGGGACCCTGTGGGCTCTTTTTATGGTGAAAAATGCTGAGAGAATGTGTCTTCCAAAACATTTTAAAAGCCAATTTTCAAAAAAGATTACAGCGTCTCTTCCCTTCGCGCTTTCTTAAACTCCAACCAAATGTATGTTATTCTCCCTGAGCCTATTTTTCAGCTCATCCATCTTATTCAGAAGTATAGATATACTCTGCGCACTTTTTTTTTAGCATCTTTCGGATGATAGGGATTTTACCTTCTATGGTACGCACCCTTTCATCAACCGCCTTCATCCTCTCATTCACCCTTTTTAATTCTCATTTTATCATGGACATGTCCCCTTTGAGACTACCCATTGCATATTCAAGGAGGCCAGAGTGGTACTGCAGAGTGATGTAGCTGCAAACACATCTCTCATGGTTGATTCTTCTTGTAAAAACTCACCCTTCACAACTCTCAATTCAGCATCCACCTGCACACGTGTACTGTTGCTGAGCAGATTTTCTGGAGAAGCAGTTTGAGTTGTGCTAGAGGAGAGCGACTCCATGTTACAATTTTGCCCTGCAACATGTGCTCCAGAATCCAATAGCTCTTCCTCTGTCTCGGGGGGGAAAGATCCTCCTGTTATTCAGGGAACACTCCAGCAAAGTGCTCCACGTGCTAAAGCATCTGAAGCAGTTATAAATAACTTAAAAGCCAACCTGTGAGCAGAATCTTGCTAACTAAACTACAGACAGTGTCAGTTTGGCAGTGTTAAACTGATTAAAATGATATCTAGGGTGAAGGAATTCGGCTTGTGGTTTTCGTATAATCAGTGTTTCAGTTAATGAGATTCTTGCGCTCCAGGGCAGGACTGTAGGCAGTGTCTTATCTTCCTGCTCTAAGCCAGAGAAACCAAGGAAAGACCTGCAGCCCTGAAACACAAACATGTTGCTCATCATAGAGACAGACTGTTTGTGCTTCAGGGCGGCCTGTGGGCAGGCCTCTTTTTGGTTTCTCTGGCTTAAACACTGCCATCTGGACAATGCCTGTAGATTGCAAAATCTTGCTGACAGGTTCACTTGAACCCTTCATGACCCAGCCTATTTTGACCTTAAAGATCTTGCCTTTTTTTGCAATTCTGACCAGTGTCCCTTTATGAGGTAATAAGTCAGGAAGGCTTCATGGATCCTAGCGAATTTTAGATTGTTTTTTCGTGACATATTGGGCTTCATGTTAGTGGTAAATTTAGGTCAATAATTTTTGCGTTTATTTGTGAAAAAACTGAAATTTGGCGAAAATTTTGAAAATGTCGCAATTTTCAAATTTTTAATTTTTATTCTGTTAAACCAGAGAGTTATGTGATACAAAATAGTTAATAAATAACATTTCCAACATGTCTACTTTACATCAGCAGAATTTTAGAAACAAAATTTTTTTTTGTTAGGAAGTTATAAGGGTTAAAAGTTGACCAGTGATTTCTCATTTTTACAACAAAATTTATAAAACCATTTTTTTAGGGAACACCTCACATTTGAAGTAATTTTGAGAGGTCTATATGGCAGAAAATACCCAAAAGTGACACCATTCTAAAAACTGCACCTCTTAAGTTACTCAAAACTAGATTCAAGAAGATTATTAACCCTTCAGGAAAAAATGGACATTTTAATTTTTCCAACAAAAATGTTCTTTTAGCATCAATTTTTTCATTTTTACATGGGCAACAGGATAAAGTGGATCCTAAAATTTGTTGGGCAATTTCTCCTGAGTACACTGATAACTCATATGTGGTCATAAACCACTGTTTGGGCGCACGGCAGGGCTCAGAAGGGAAGGAGCGCCATTTGACTTTTTGAATGGAAAATATGCTGGAAAATTTAGCGGTTGCCATGTCGCATTTGGAGAGTCCCTGTGTGCCTAAACATTGGAGCTCCCCCACAAGTGACCCCATTTTGGAAGCTAGATCCCCAAGGAACTCATCTAGATGTGTGGTGAGCACTTTGAATCTCCAAATTCTTCACAGAAGTTTATAACGCAGAGCTGTGAAAATAAAAAATCATTTTTTTCCACAAAAATAAATGTTTTTTTCCCCAATTTTATATTTTCCCAAGGGTAACAGGAGAAATTAGACCCCCAAAGTTGTTGTGCAATTTTTCCTGAGTATGCTGATACCCCATATGTGGGGGTAAACCACTGTTTGGGCACAAGTCGGGGCTCAGAATGGAGGGAGCACTGTTTGACTTTTTGAACGCAAAATTGGCTGGAAAAAAAGGTGGCGCCATGTCGCATTTGGAGACCCCCTGATGTGCCTAAATAGTGGAAACCTGTCATGGGTGCATCGCCACGAGGATCGGCGCGATTGCACATTCTGACTTCTCCCAGCTGAGTTGCTGTTACTTTGTGTTTGGTAGTGAGGGAGTTAAATTTACCTAGCTCTTTGCTAAGACTAGGTCCAGCCTCGCCCGGCTGCTTTTGATTATGTACTAATTAGCTTCCTTTATATTCCTGCTAGTCTGTGTGTTAGATGCCGGTGAAAGCATTCATACAGACTGCAGATAGGATCGGTTCTGAGAAGACTTAAGCTAAGAGCTCCTTTGTTGTTTCTCCTCTCCTTGCTTATAGTTTATCTCCTAGACCTTTGGTGTTTCCTCTGTTTTTAAATGTTGTATGCAAGACAGTATTTACTTTATCCCCTGTCTGTCTCGTTTGTCTATACTGTTTGTTAACCTTTACCTGTCCATTCCCTTTGTTGGTAATCAGGGTCCTTCTAAGGACTAGATTACAGTGGTCAGGGATTTATAGGAGACAGGGTTTACGCTGGCGGCCTGGACCTCTGTACCATTAACAGTACCTCCAGGTAGAGGGACTAGTCAGGACCCCAGTTTAGGGTCAGCATAGACCCCGGTCCACCTCTAGCCAGAGACAGCGTGAAAAGGATTCAGTATTGACCCACAGGATATTATGTCAGGTAATACTATGCTATATATACATGTTAATGTTACCTATTTATATGTTATATAGAATGTTGTCCCACTTGATAGATTACTGACATTATTTATATATATATCTGCTAGACAGCGTGACATTTTCACCGGCCATACTAAAGTGTCTCCCCAGCTACCATGGATCCAGTAGCCCAGCTTGCCCTGCAGTTGCAGAGGTTGTCCATGGAGTTTACGGACATTAAGTCCAAGGTTTTGTCCCCCCCGGAGCAAACCAGATCTGAACCTAAGGTTGCTCTCCCGGACAGGTTCACTGGTGGGCGGGACAAATTTTTTACCTTCCGGGAGGCATGTAAATTATACTTTCGGCTGCGGCCTCGGTCATCAGGGAGTGAAGAGCAGAGGGTGGGAATTGTCATCTCGCTCTTACAAGGGGACCCTCAATCCTGGGCGTTCTCTCTTCCCCCGGTCTCCCCGGCCCTCCAGTCAGTAGATCGATTTTTTGCTGCCCTGGGTCTGGTGTATGATGACCCGGATCGGGTCTCCATTGCTGAAACGAAGTTACATAGGATACAGCAGGGAGATCGTCCGGCGGAGGAATTTTCTTCTGAGTTCCGTAGATGGGCCACAGATACTCAGTGGAATGACCCAGCTCTTAGGAGCCAGTTTTGTCAAGGGTTATCTGACAAATTAAAAGATGTTTTGGCTCAGTATGATTCTCCTCCGTCACTGGAGGCTGCTATGGCCCTTGCTATTCGTGTTGATAGACGGCTTCGGGGGAGGTGCGAGGTAACTCCGCCCCCTGTTATGACTCCACCCACTACTAAAATCCCTTATATTGAGGTTCCCCTGGTCTGTTCTGAGGAACCTATGCAGTTGGGAGGGACATCATTTTGTAGGAGGGGATCAGCGGTACGCCGCAAGACAAGAAGGTGTTTCTTCTGCGGGAGAGAGGGACATTTTGTTGGGGGGTGTCCCTCCCGTGCCTCATTGAGCAAAAAAGTCACCGAAAAACTGTTAATCTCAAGTTGTGTGGTGGACGACAACCTGGGAGTTGGTATTTCGTCCCCAGGTCCGTCTCAATTTCTCGTGCCTGCGGAGGTGGTGGTTGGTGCGAGAGTTGAGAGGATTTCTGTTCTTCTTGATAGTGGGTCTGGGGCTAATATGGTGGACGCTCGGTTTGCCCAGGTGCAAGGTATGCAACTGAGTGTATTGGCCAAACCGATTCCTATACTTTCTATTGACGCCAGACCTCTCGGTCAAGGTAGCTTTGTACAAGCTGTTCATAACATAGACCTTCGAGTAGGGGCAATACATAAAGAACAGTTGTCTTGTTATGTGTTGGAGGGTCTTCCTACTCCTATTGTGTTGGGACTTCCTTGGTTGACTAAACATAACCCAGTGATTGATTGGCAATCCAGAGAGATAAGCCAGTGGGGTGAATTTTGCAAGAATAACTGCATGAACACGGTCATCGGTGCGGTCGTGCCTAGGACCTTGCCTCCTTTTCTGGAGGACTTGGAGGATATGTTCTCAGAGGAGGGGTGTCAAGAGTTACCTCCTCATCGCGCGTATGACTGCTCAATAAAATTGCCGCCTGATGCCTTATCTCGTAGTTTCCCAGGGGCCGGAAAGACGGATGACCCGGTTCCTATCCTTCAGGAAGGAGTGGTGGTGTCGGCTGTGTGCTCTGAGCTTGAGGAGGAGGTGTTGGAGGCTCAGGGGGACGCCCTGTAGGACCTCCAGGGAAACTGTTTGTTCCTAATCAGTTAAGACAAAAAGTTATCGAGGCACATCATAGTTCTGCTTTAGCAGGACATCCAGGGAGTAAAGCAACTGTGGATCTCCTTTCTCGCCGGTTTTGGTGGCCTAACTTAAATAAAGAGGTAATAACTTTTGTCACGTCCTGTGGAGTTTGTGTTCGCTCTAAGACCCCACATACCCATCCGTCTGGGGTTCCTGAGGAGGAACGATTCTCGTCGTCACTTGCTTCAGTTTGGAGAGGAGTGCTGAATGGTCTGAGTGCTATGGGGAACCGTTACAGGCAGAGGGCTGATAGGAGGAGAGTGTCTGGTCCGGACCTTCCACACAACTTACCCGGGCAGACCTGGCCCTGAGGGTCCGGAGGCCCCTCGTAGAAGGGGGGTACTGTCATGGGTGCATCGCCACGAGGATCGGCGCGATTGCACATTCTGACTTCTCGCAGCTGAGTTGCTGTTACTTTGTGTTTGGTAGTGAGGGAGTTAAATTTACCTAGCTCTTTGCTAAGACTAGGTCCAGCCTCGCCCGGCTGCTTTTGATTATGTACTAATTAGCTTCCTTTATATTCCTGCCAGTCTGTGTGTTAGATGCCGGTGAAAGCATTCATACAGACTGCAGATAGGATCGGTTCTGAGAAGACTTAAGCTAAGAGCTCCTTTGTTGTTTCTCCTCTCCTTGCTTATAGTTTATCTCCTAGACCTTTGGTGTTTCCTCTGTTTTTAAATGTTGTATGCAAGACATTATTTACTTTATACCCTGTCTGTCTCGTTTGTCTATACTGTTTGTTAACCTTTACCTGTCCATTCCCTTTGTTGGTAATCAGGGTCCTTCTAAGGACTAGATTACAGTGGTCAGGGATTTATAGGAGACAGGGTTTACGCTGGCGGCCTGGACCTCTGTACCATTAACAGTACCTCCAGGTAGAGGGACTAGTCAGGACCCCAGTTTAGGGTCAGCATAGACCCCGGTCCACCTCTAGCCAGAGACAGCGTGAAAAGGATTCAGTATTGACCCACAGGATATTATGTCAGGTAATACTATGCTATATATACATGTTAATGTTACCTATTTATATGTTATATAGAATGTTGTCCCACTTGATAGATTACTGACATTATTTATATATATATCTGCTAGACAGCGTGACAAAACCCTCAATTCTAACTCCAACCCTAAACCCCAACACATCCCTAACCACAACCCTAACCTCAACACACCCCTAATCCCAACCCTAACCGTAACCCTAACCCCAACACACCCCTAATCCCAACCCTAAACACAAGCCTAACCCTAATCCCAACCCTAACCCCAACACACCCCTAACTCTAATTCCAACTCTAACCCTAACCACAAGCCTAACCCTAATCCCAACCCTAACCCTAATCCCAACCCTAACCCTAATTCCAGCCCTAACCCTAATTCCAGCCCTAACCCTAATTCCAACCCTAACCCGAATTCTAATCCTAACCCCAATTCAAACCCTAATTCTAACCCTAATTCCAACCCTAACTCTAAGTCCAACCCTAACCCTAATTCCAACCCTAACCCTACAGTCATGGCCAAAAGTTTTGAGAATGACACAAATATTAATTTTTACAAAGTCTACTGCTTCACTTTTTCTAATGGTAATTTGCATATACTCCAGAATGTTATAAAGAGTGATCAACTTAACAGCAATTACTTGCAAAGTCAATATTTGGCTAGAAAATGAACTTTATCCCAAAACACATTTCAACATCATTGCAGCCCTGCCTTAAAAGGACCAGCTAACCTCTTTTCAGTGATTGCTCCATTAACACAGGTGTGGGTGTTGATGAGGACATGGCTGGAGATCAATCTGTCATGATTAAGTAAGAATGACACCACTGGACACTTTAAAAGGAGGCTGGTGCTTGGCATTATTGTTTCTCTTCTGTTAACCATGGTTATCTCTAAAGAAACACGTGCAGTCATCATTGCAATGCACAAATAGCCTAACAGGGAAGAGTATCGCAGCTAGAAAGATTGCACCTCAGTCAACAATCTATCGCATCATCAAGAACTTCAAGGAGAGAGGTTCCATTGTTGCCAGAAAGGCTCCAGGGCGCCCAAGAAAGACTAGCAAGCGCCAGGACCGTCTCTTAAAAGTTTTTCAGCTGCGGGATCGGGCTACCAGCAGTGCAGAGCTTGCTCAGGAATGGCAGCAGGCAGTTGTGAGTGCATCTGCACTGACTGTGAGGCGGAGACTCTTGGAGCAAGGCCTGGTCTCAAGGAGGGCAGCAAAGAAGCCACTTCTCTCCAGAAAAAACATGGACAGACTGATATTCTGCAAAAGGTACAGGCAGTGGACTGCTGAGGACTGGGGTAAAGTTATTTTCTCTGATGAATCCCTTTTCGATTGTTTGGGACATCAGGAAAACGCCTCATTCGGAGAAGACAAGGAGAGCGCTACCACCAGTCTTGTCTCATGCCAACCGTTAAGCATCCTGAAACCATTCATGTGTGGGGTTGCTTCTCAGCCAAGGGAATCGGCTCTCTCACAGTCTTGCCTAAAAACACAGCCATGAATAAAGAATGGTACCAGAATGTCCTCCAAGAGCAACTTCTCCCAACCCTCCAAGAGCAGTTTGGCGATCAACAATGCCTTTTCCAGCATGATGGAGCACCTTGCCATAAAGCAAAGGTGATAACTAAATGGCTCAGGGAACAAAACATAGAGATTTTGGGTCCATGGCCTGGAAACTCCCCAGATATTAATCCCATTGAGAACTTGTGGTCAATCATCAAGAGACGGGTGGACAAACAAAAACCTAAAAATTCGGACAAAATGAAAGCATTGATTGTGCAAGAATGGACTGCTATCAGTCAGGATTTGGTCCAGAAGTTGATTGAGAGCATGCCAGGGAGAATTGCAGAGGTCCTGAAGAAGAAGGGTCAACACTGCAAATATTGACTTGCTGCATTAACTCATTCTAACTGTCAATATAAGCTTTTGTTACTCATATGTTTGCAATTATTATATTTCTGTCTGTGAAAAAACATCTGTCAAACACACATAAAAACCAGAGGGCAATAGATCATGTGAAAATATAATATTTGTGTCATTCTCAAAACTTTTGGCCATGAATGTAGTTCTAACCCTAATGCTAACCCTATTGGAAAAATAAAAAATATTTTCTTTATTTTATTATTTGTCCCTACCTATGGGAGTGATAAAGGGGTCGTTTATTTACTTTTTTTATTTTGATCACTGTGAGAGTTTATTACAGTGATCAAATTAAATGAATGGAATCTGCCAACCGGCGGGCACACTGCGCATGCACCCGCCATTTTGCAAGATGGTGGTTCCCATGAAGAATCCGGGAGGGACAACGGGACGGACACAGGGACATCGCAGGTTCTGGGAGAGGTGAGGGGGGGCATTGGAAGGCGGGGAGCAGATGAAAGTTGGAGGGTAGCAGATAGTGACGGCGGCGACCGATCGCCACCATCAATCGGTGGCGGGGGCCGATCACCCCCGTCACTCGGTGTGGGGGGTCGGATCTCGGTCTCCAGCCATGGCCGATGCTATTGCAGCATCGGCCATGGCTGGATTGTAATATTTCACCCAATTTCATTGGTGAAATATTACAAATCGCTGTGATTGGCTTTTTCACTTTTAACAGCCAATCAGAGCGATCGTAGCCACGGGGGGGTTAAGCCACCCCCCCTGTGGTGAAGTACAAAGGGTCTTGTGCCTGCGAGTCCGGTGACCTTTCAGTGATCCCGATCACCCGACCCGCAGGAACGCGATCCTTCCATGACACAGTATATGCGTCACAGGTTGGATTGGCACCGATTTTCATGACGAATACGCTGTGTCGAAGGTCAGGAAGGGGTTGAAAGACTGACCATATTAACAGCAAGTAATTTTAACATTGCAATGTATGGGTTTATTCTTTTTGCCATTTATTTAGTGATTTTCAGGTGGGTTACAGAGCATATCTGCCTGAAAAAGTTACTGTGTGCACATACTCTTAGGCTAGGTTCACATTTGCGGTTGAGTCCGCAGCATATCGTCCGCAACCATAAACGCATGCAAAATTGTATGTAAACGCATTATATTGCAGCGTTTTTTAGCCGCATCATCTTATCCAAGACGTTAAAAAAATGCTGCGCTTACATGCGTTTTTTATGTGCATGCTTCCCATTTTGAAAAATTTTTTTGCAGGAGATTTTCAGGGGCACAAGCCATGCCCAATTGGCGTGTCTCATGGGATTTCATTATATAGACTCTTGTAGAGCTGAAATCCACAGATTTTGATCCTGTATCCTGCGTCAAGACG
Organism: Oophaga sylvatica; assembly: GCA_033576555.1. Lineage (NCBI taxonomy): Eukaryota > Metazoa > Chordata > Amphibia > Anura > Dendrobatidae > Oophaga > Oophaga sylvatica. Next base: position 155,648,827 of record JARQOD010000007.1, read on the forward strand.
GATATTCGCAAGGAGAATTTCGATTTTAAACTGGATTTGAATATCAAATTGTTTCTTGCCTTTGCTTGTGAGCAAGAAAGGAAAAGAAAAAGACGGAGAAGAAGACGGCGGCGGCGCTTTTGGCAACACCCCATTCTTGAAGTCCGGGAGAGCCGTGGAGCCTGTCACTCCTTATTCAATGAGCTCCGTGAAAACCCAGAGAAATATTTTGATTATACGAGGATGTCTGAAGAGAGCTTCCGGGATTTGCTGGGTCGTGTAGAAGGAGCCATCAGCAAACAGGACGCCCAGCTCCATAGAGCTATTCCAGCTGAGGAACGTCTACTGGTGACCCTAAGGTACATAATATTTAAAAATAAACGCTTGTCATAATTATTATTGCTCTGCAATGTCCATTTTTTTTTTGCAAATCCGTTGTTAATATTATTATGCCTAATATTTTTTTTCTTTCTCTGTTTGGCAGATTCCTTGCTACTGGAGAGAGCCTATCATCGCTCCATTTCCAGTTCTGGATTGGCCTTTCCACCCTTACTGGCTTACTGGGATTGTTGCAGACACTTGCTGGGCTTTGTGGGACGTTATTCGTCATGATTGTTTATCCCCCTACCCACCACTGAAATATTGCAGGAAACGGTGGTAAAATTCTGGGAAATGTGTAATTTCCCCAACTGTTTGGGAGCAGTGGATGGGAAACACATTAGGATTACAAAACCGGCTCGAAGTGGATCTGAGTACTTTAACTATAAAAAATACTTTTCTATAGTGCTGATGGCCATTGCAGCTGCAGATTGTAAATTTATTGCCGTGGACATTGGTTCTTTTGGCCGTGGAAATGACTCCCAGACCTTTAAAAACTCGGACATGTGCCAACGGTTGAATAGCAATATTTTTTATTTCCCCCTCCCACGACCTCTTCTCAACACTCAAGGCCGGCCAATGGCATTTGTTGTGGTTGGGATGAGGCCTTTCAGATGTGTGGAAACCTACTGAAGCCATACTCCAGTCGGGACTTGAACCACACAAAAAGGATTTTTAATTACCGACTGACCAGGGCACGAAGAGCTGTTGAGTGTGCCTTTGGTATTCTGGTCTCTAAATGGCTCATTTTAGGGACAGAAATTAATCTAAAAATTCAAACAGTCGATGAGGTGGTCAAGCCATATGTGGTTCTCCACAACTACATAATGGATAAAGAGCAACAAACATTTGAACTTGATAAACCTGTTGTTAACTCATTGCCAGATTACCATCATCACCCTCTGAGGACAACAAGGGAATGTATATTCGCAGACTACTTTGTTTCTGAGATTGGACGTTTGGCATGGCAAGATGCAATGGTTTAATGTTAACATTTTATGTAATGTTATGGCCTTTTGAATTTTAAAATGTATTTTAAATGTTTTATGTTAAATAAAAAAAATGAGTACAACACCTGTTTACTATGTTGATGTCCCCCATGCTTTACACTTCACCTGTTCTATGTGTCAGTGCTATGGTTGGTTCTCATGAGCTCCATCGTCTCTTTAGTCTGCATTATCTATAGTCGAATAGATTAATGCACACTGAAGAGATGATGGAGGAAATCCACCTCATATCTTTACTCACCTGCTCGTGTGTCACAACTACTTACTGCAAAAAACACAGCATCCTGAGTGCAATAGTACTGACACCTGGGCAGGTGAGTATTGCCGACCTCTGAACAGTTGTGTTGTTTACCTTTTTTTTTTTTTTTTTTGGGGGGTGGGATTATCAGTCCTCTTTGTTGTTTTGCCACTCTATAGCTCCATGACAGACACAAGAAATAAAAAGAAAAAAAGATTGTGTTTCATGGAGCTATGAGGTGGAAAAAAAAAAGCATAGTGTGTGTATACAGTGATTTGTGTGTTGACGGCGCACTGTGTATGTTGCCGGCGACGAAAGAGACAAAGAGCAAGCAGTGATATGGGGCAAACAACACAATTTTATTTACAAAAAAAACAACTTATTTTTTACAAAATGAGGAGGAAATGTTACGGCCCAGGGGAGTGTGGAGACGGGAGGATTGGCTGGGGGTGGACGCTGAAGGGGTTCGAGGGGAAGGGGCTAATAGATATGTGGGGTCTGGGAGATCAAGGATCGAGGTTGACACATTAGGAGTGAAAACATGGGACGGGAGAGACACATTAGTAGGGAGAGAAAAATTAGACATAACAGACACATTAAGAGGTGAGGGTGGTGGAGGGAGCACGACTGTCCTTTCCCGCCTCTGTTCCCTTCTCTTTTTTTGCCTTCCATGTTGTTGCTGGCTGCTTCTTCTCCTTGGAAGGGTGGGAGTGGTGCGTTCAGAAGGCGTGGTGGTGGTGGACGAGCGTGCAGGACCCAGAATCTGTGTGCTGGTGGATGGCCATGAAGGAGCAGGAACCTGCGTGCTGGTGGTGTTGGATGGCTGGGCAGGAGCAGGACTCGGTGTGATGGTGGCGGTGGGCATCCATGCAGGAGCAGGAGTCGGCGTGGTGATGGAGTGGCTTACAACTGCACTCGGCATGGTGGTGGCGCTGTAGTAGTGTGCGGCAGGACTGGGTATGGTGGTGGCCATACAGGGGTATGCAGCAGAACTCGGTAGTGCTGTGCACCGGGTAACTGGTGGCACAGTTGGAAATACATGTGCCTGCGTGTATAACCAAGTCTGCTGCATAAATTGAACGTATGCAGCATTGCAGGCCTGCATCACATTCAGCTGAAGTTCAGGCATAAGGTTTTCCGCCATGCCCCGTTCAATGGCCATAAAAAAATTATGTGCTGGCCTCTGGATGTCGGATTCCAGACGGTCAAGGGGCTGGTGGTCAGACTGGAAAAGTGTGTCAATATGGTTCAAACCACTATCCAGTCTATCTACCATCAACTTCATGCCATCCTGGAAAACTGAGTTCAAGTGTAGAAACTCGGGCATGAGTGTCCTGTCCGAGGCCTGCTGTCGGGAAGACCCAACATAAAAAGAGGCGGAGGAGGCCTGGGACAGGGAAAGACATGACGGACCAGCTGCCTGTTCTCCAGCCTGTGATGCCGGCCTACTTACTGCATCGCTGGTGGATGGCTGGACTGCTCCAAGGCTGTTCGTTGAAGGACCGCTCTAGAGGATGAACCAGGTTCCAGTGTGCTGCTTCAGGTTCTGTGAAAAAAATATATATATTACTACCTCAAAAAAAACTATTGTACAAGCGCCAAGAACTGTGGAATATAACAATTCAGATTAGGGAACACAATACAATGGAATACAACACAAAAATACTTACATTCTCTGAGCAAGGACAGGCCTCAGGAAAGCCAGCATCCGGTGGTATTTATATTTACGGATCCTAGCTGCACCACCACTGCGAACCTGGTTCTCCTGTCTGAGGTCCTTATTGAAGCGAGCCTTCATTGAACGCCACCGGGTTCTGACTTTGTTCACTATGAAGGGGGTAAAAAAAAGGGTTAAACAATGCACTTTAGGCCGAGATCACACAACCGTGTGTGATGCGACAAACTCGCCGCCTCCAAAATTGCAACATGTTGCGTTAGCCGCACCCCGCCGCAAAACCCAAAACTACGAATGTGTACTGAAACGCGGCCGAAAGCATACGAACGCATGTACAAGCGTCCACAACGTTAAAGATAGGAAAACACGACACATGCAGATTTATGCAGCAGAAACGCTGCGGACACAACCGAAAATGTGAATCAAGCTTTAGTCTGACTTCTCAGTAGGGGGCATGACCACTTAAAATGCATAGGTCAGCATGAACACCACATAAGGCCCTGGCTACAACGGAGAGTGGGTGGCGTGTCATAATGCATAAATATATGATATTTTGGATTGTATATAATGACTTACTATTATAATTGGAAATTATTTTAGGAATTTGGTGTGGAAATACTTTCAGCTGAATAATGTTTAGATTATTGTCTTGGTAATTTTTCTTTCTTTCTCAACAGAAGCACTGATTTTCCTAAAGAAACCCACGTATTTACAAGCAAAATGCTTGTTGAAGTCTTGTTCCTCTCATTAGTTGCTTGGAGGACCTGTGGTGCATTTGCCATTTTACTTTTGTTTTTACATTATTTGCTTAAGGTAAGATTTTACTTGTTGGATCTTTTTGTGTGAAAATATTACTTTGGTTAAACTCAAGAAAACTAGGTATGCTTAAAATGCTATTAACCTTACCATTACTTGTAAAATTCCACTCAGTCTTGTTCTACTTAAAGTGATTACTAATAGTTTGGTAATTTATTTGTTTAACCCCTTTACTCCCAAGCCTGTTTTCACCTTCCTGACCAGGCCAAATTTTACCATTTTGACAAGTGTCGCTCTTTATGAGGTAATAACTCTGGAACGCTTCAACGAATGCTAGTGATGCTGAGATCTTTTTTTGTGACACATTGTACTTCATGATAGTGGTAAATTTAGGCTGATATTTTTGACGTTTATGATTGAAAACATCAGAATTTTGGCTAAAAATTTGAAAACTGTCTGGAATAGATAGCGGATGCCTTATCGAGTCCCTGATGTGCCTAAACAGTGGAAACTCCCTACAAGTAACCCCATTTTGGAAACTATACCCCTCAAAGAACTTATCTAGAAGTGTGATGAGCAACTTTAACCAGGGTGGATTTGATTTAAATCAAACTGATTTAAATCACGATTTAAATCACGATTTAAATCACTAGTCAGTAAGGCTTGATATAAATCAGTGATTTAAATCAAAGTTTCTACCTAAACTAGTTCTTGCTACTTTAACATGCAAGTAGATGAAGATTTTTAGAATCACTTTTTATATTACTTTTTTCTCCCAGTTTAATGGGTTAATCATTCATATTTGGACACCACTGTTCTGTTGTACTTAGGAAGGAGAAAAATAATCCTGACCTTAATAACAATTTAAATAGATTTATTCAACTGAAACAATAACAACATTACAGCATAAGTTATTTGCTTAAACAAACATCCATGTTTGTTAACTAATTTGGCTAAACAAAATATATATATATATTTTAAGAAACTTAGACTGTCAGCCCAGCCGACACATGAAAAACTTAAATACTACTGTCCCTGCTGTCCTCTGTAGCTCACCGTCGTCGTCATCTTCATCATCATCTTCTTCTTTGTTCCTATTCATAATCTGGAAAAGAAAAACAAGCTTTCCTGCTTTATTGGGTCCCAACCGATTTCTCAATTTAGAATGAATGAGTCCAAAGGAAGAGAATATTCTTTCAACGCCTGCAGAAGAAGCTACTGCTGTTAAAAGTGAAATCATTACTTGAACAGTCTCTAAATCCAAGCGCTTAAGTGACTTCCACCAGTTTACTGGTGTGACCTTCCTTAAAATATCTTCAGCAAACATATATTTCTTGAATGGTTCCCCCTTAGCTCTGAAGTTTATTATAGTTGGCATTAAAGATGGATGATTGCTGGATACCCATGTCATAGCTAACTCCTCTTCCTCAGCACTTAGGTTTTGACCCTGATATTGGATATTGACAATATTTGCCAAAAAATGAGCTGGAGTCAGTGCTTGTCCCATTCGTTTGTTTACTGCTTGTAATTTAATTCTGTCCATGTGTAGTTCTGTTTTTAAGTGTTCACTCAGTTCCTTCCAAATTTCAACAGCATCCGCAATAAAACAGCTATTTTTCTGTATTTTGTTTAAAGCTTGAGAGATGGGTTTCAGGAAGCTCAGCATATGTTCAACATTTTTCTTAAGCCCAATGTTGAGGATTTTGGCCGTGACAGTGCCATCTATTTTATCTCGATTTTCTTCACAAAGTGTCATCAGAATAGGCCAGTTTTTTGATATACTGCTCAAAACAGTCCACCACAGAGTTCCATCTAACATCTTGTGGGAGCGTTAGCTTGGTTCCACCATCCTTTTCAGAGCTGCTGCAGCAAAATGATTATTACGGAAGTATTTAGCAATTTCAATAACATTAGCCTTTATTTCTGGAACACTTTCACTTAAGTCTTTGGCTAAGAGGTGCAGCAAATGAGCACTGCAACCATATGTTATTAGCTTTGTATTCCCTCCCTGCTCTTCTAAATTTCTTCTCATCTTGGATACGTTTGCAGCATTGTCAGTGACCAAACTGCGTACTAGACATTTGAATTTTTGTTCACATGTTGTTATAGCTTTTACTGCCACTTCTTGTAAGTATTCTGCTGTGTGTGCATTTCCTGACATATCAGGTGTTTGTGCAAGGAAGACTTTACCTTCTTCTGTTGTTATACAAGCACATACAATAGGATCATTGTGGACATTACTCCACCCATCAATACTTAGGTTAACAATTTTACCCTCCAGAGCTGTTGCACATTGCTCCATTTCTCTGTCATACACTTGATCCAGCAGTTTCCCTGCAACATCAGCTCTGCTGGGTGGACTGTATCCTGGTCTCAGTGACTGAACCATATTAATGAAATGTGGGTTCTCAGTCAGACGGAAAGAAGAGTTCGTTGCATAAAAAAACTGGGCAATTTTTTCATCAATCAACTCTTTTTCTAATCTGCTAGTTCTTATCACAAACCTATCTATGGTGGTTCCAGGAGGTAAAGGTTTTTTCTTCCTTTTGGGTGATGGTGATATGTGGCTGTGGGTGTCTGATGATGATGATGCTGCTGCTAATGAAGCACTATCCTGGATGGATAACTCTGAAACTGTAGAACAGGATGATGGTGATCTTGGAGGTGGATAGTTTCCAGAATCCATGAATTCCCCTAAACAAAAAAGTCAATGCTGTTATTTTATTGTTTATACAATTTCTGCTTATTGTACACAACACAGCACTGCCCCAAAAGGAATATTTGTTTTTCTTCATAACTGTACCAAATGACAGTAACATGCAGTAATAATAAGAAATATAATTTTTCTCACACATGACAGTTCAGTCTTTAGAAATAGGATTCAATAAAAATGTTTACCAACCTGAAGATCCTGCCTGTTCAGAAGTGTTTCTTTGGTCATCTTCATCACCGCACTTCTCATGATGTTGCCTCATTCGCGCCACCAGGCCTTGCATCTCTTTGTTGCATCGTTTGCATTTTGCACGCATGCCTGCCTTACCGATAGGCGAAGGAGCTTCATTAAAATATTCCCAAACTGGGTCTCTTTTACGGCCTGCTGCCATTATAAGGAAAGAATGTAATAAACCTCAGATCGTACACACAAACAGATCCAGACTTGTCTGTCTGTGGCTATGCTGCAGTATTGTGCTCAGAGTTTCACTTTCATTTTCTTGTCTGCTTGCCCTTCCTCCTCCTCACACTTAGATTCACATTCTTCTTGTGTTGTGCAGATCTATTCCACTCCAAACAATCAGAAACATATTGTCTAACTTCTTGGACTTGGCACTTAAGGGGTTGATTCTGTATTCATATAGGTTTGTAGAACAATAGGATTAAGGTCTTTTTCTCAACTCTGTTCATGTTGTAACATTTTTGCCGTGAAGAAGAGGCTGGGACCTCTGCGGAGTCAAATTCAGTTTTGAGAACTGCGTAAGTAAAGCGAGCGTCTGTGATAATATAGGAGAGAAACTGCCACTAATCCTACAGAAACCTCTGGAAGAGCATGGCATTGTGAATGTTACACATATACAGCCTTTATTCTACTGAGTTAAACAACTCAGCTTTATCTCATGATGGAAGAACCTTTGGATGGTAAAATATTTTCCTCAAAAAGCAGTTTATTGAAAAAAATCCGATTTAAATCAAAAAAATCTGATTTAAATCAAAAAAATCCGATTTAAATCAAAAAATCCGATTTTTTTGATTTTTTTAAAAAAATCATTGATTTTTATCCACCCTGACTTTAACACACCGGTGCTTCACATATTTTTATAATGTTAAATCGTGAAATTTAAAAGTTAATTTTTCCTGCAGAAAGATGTAGTAACTTACCGGTAACAAAATTCCTCAGAGCCCATGATAGAGATGAGCGACTATTTCAATATTCAATTCGGATAACATTCGCCAAATTTGCAATATTCACCTATTAATTCGTCGAATGTTCGGCGAACATTACCGAACGCCATTTTAGTCAATGGGAGGCAAAAATAAACGCATGCACAACACCCTAGAACTGCCTCACATGCTGCCAAAACACATCAAATGAGGGACAGACACCAGAAAAGTGGCCTCAATTCACCCACAGTACAAATTGCAGCCAGGGCCGCCATCAGGGCATTATTACCTTACTGGTGTAAGGGGCCCGGGAGCTGGAGGGGCCCGCAGTCAGAATTTTCATAAACTTAGCGGTGTGTGTGAAGGGAGCAGGAGTCACTGTGACAGACAGCTGGGAGAGGCAGCCAGTGCTGAGCAACAGGAGGGCGGGCCTTTCCAACATCCAATCCCTGCTTAGCGCGGTCTTAATGCAGTACAGTATTCTCCCCTGTCACACAGTCAGGAGTGAGTCACTGAGCAGCAGGAGCAGCGCATCCCTCAGCCCCAAACCCCGGTGAGTGTCTTTGCCTGTGTAAGTATATGGACGGTTGTCCTGCCAGGCTCCAGTCCAGTCACTGCAGCCGACGCATCCTCAGTGAGCGGCTACTGTGCTCAGTGAGGAGCGTCAGTCATACTATCAGCACAGCAGCCGGCTCACCAAGGACACTGCTGTGTCCTGAGTCTGACCCCCTGTCTGTATCAGCTATAGATCATGAAAAGTGCACAGCTGAGTGCCCTCCCAGATCTAAGTGCCCCTTCACCTCCTGCAAAGAAGCATAGACTGCTGAGCCCAACCTGCCCCTGACAGGACACAGCCCCCTCTCAAGATTCCTGCATTTACTCTCCAAACTAAAATCTTCAGTCTTCAGAATGGAGCTGTGGTGTCCTGTCAGGGGGCAGATGGGGCTCAGAAGCTTTAGGCTATGTGCACACGTTGCACAAATGCTCCAAAATTTTGCAGAGAATTTCCACAACTCCCCGCCATGGGTAAAACACATACGTAATTAGTATGCGTTTTCCCGCAAAACACAAGCATTTTTGCAAGCGTTTTTAGCTTGCAGAATGTTTGCGCTTTTCCAAGCGATTTGAAGCATCGCTTGGAAAAGTGATTGACAGGTTTGGGCTCATTAGTCACGCATAGTGCTTCACAAGTGTGGCCAACTGTTTACTAATGAGTAATGTAAAAAAAATAAATAAAAATATTGATGTACTCACCCTCTGTTGGCCCCCGGAGTCCTCCGCTCTCAGTGGCGCTGCCGGAAAGTTCCCTTCCCAGGGATGCATTGCACGAATGACCTCTGGGGTGATTCTCGCAATGCATCCTGGGAACGGAACTTGCCGGCAGCGTCGCTAAGAAGCGGGAGGACTCCGGGGGCCGCCGAAAGGTGAGAATATCAATATTTTTTAATTCTATTTTTAACCGGAATATGGTACCCAGGGCCTGGAGGAGAGACTCCTCTCCTCCAGACCCTGGGTACCAACCGCACATGAAGCGCTCACTTCACGCATGATGGGCATAAACACATGCGTAAAGTGAGTGTTTCAATGCAATCCTATGGCGGCGTAATCGCCGCGATTACGCCAAAAGAATGGACATGCTGCTTATTTTTACGCAAAGCGATTACGCTCCGCAAAATACGCAGTATGTGCACAACAATGTGTAATCCATAGGATTGCATGGGATGCGTTTTGTAACCGTTTTCTAAGGGATTACAACGCGGCAAAAACTCTTAAAAAACGCTACGTGTGCACATAGCGTTATCCTTCTCTGTTCTCTGGAGGGGGCAGGGGGCCAGAACGCTGCTCATCAAGATTTATAGCTGATGAATAGGCTCACC
>JARQOD010000007.1:155658712-155762415 GCA_033576555.1 Oophaga sylvatica
TGAAACCTTTTCATGTGTGGGGTTGTTCTAGCCAAGGAATCGGCTCTCTCACAGTCTTCCCAAAAAAACACAGCCATGAATAAAGAATGGTACCAGGAATGTCCTCCAAGAGCAACTTCTCCCAACCCCCCAAAGAGCAGTTTGGCGATCAACAATGCCTTTTCCAGCATGATGGAGCACCTGGCCATAAAGCAAAGGGGATAATTTAAAGGCTCAGGGAACAAAACATAGAGATTTTGGGTCCATGGCCTGGAAACTCCCAGATATTAATCCCATTGAGAACTTGTGGTCAATCATCAAGAGAGGGTGGACAAACAAAAACCAAAAAATTCGGACAAAATAAAAGCATTGATTGTGCAAGAATGGACTGCTATCAGTCAGGATTTGGTCCAGAATTTGATTGAGAGAATGCCAGGGAGAATTGCAGAGGTCCTGAAGAAGAAGGGTCAACACTGCAAATATTGACTTGCTGCATTAATCATTCTAACTGTCAATAAGCTTTTGTTACTCTTATTTTTGGGCAATTATTATATTTCTGTCTGTGATAAAAACATCTGTCAAACACACATAAAAACCGAGGGCAATAGATCATGTGAAAATATTAATATTTGTGTCATTCTCAAAACTTTTGGCCATGATGTAGTTCAAAACCTAATGCAAACCCCTATTGGAAAAATAAAAAATATTTTCTTTATTTTATTATTTGTCCTTCCTATGGGAGTGTAAAGGGGTCGTTTATTTACTTTTTTTATTTTGATCAACTGTGAGAGTTTATTACAGTGATCAAATTAATGAAGGGAAATCTCCCAACCGGCGGGGCACACAGCGCATGCACCCGCCATTTTGCAAGTGGTGGGCCCCCATGAAGAATCCGGGGGACAACGGGACGGACACAGGGACATCGCAGGTTCTGGGAGGGTGAGGGGGGGCTTGGAAGGCGGGGAGCAGATGAAGTTGGGGGTAGCGATAGTGACGGCGGCGACGATCGCCACATCAATCGGTGGCGGGGGCCCATCACCCCCGTCACTCGGTGTGGGGGTCGGATCTCGGTCTCCAGCCATGGCCGATGTATTGCAGCATCGGCCATGGCTGGATTGTAATATTTCACCAATTTCATTGGTGAATATTACAAATCGCTGTGATTGGCTTTTCACTTTAACAGCCAATCAGAGCGGGTCGTAGCCACGGGGGGGTTAAGCCACCCCCCCTGTGGTGAAGTACAAAGGGTCTTGTGCCTGCGAGTCCGGTGACCTTTCAGTGATCCCGATCACCCGACCCGCAGGAACGCGATCCTTCCATGACACAGTATATGCGTCACAGGTTGGATTGGCACCGATTTTCATGACGAATACGCTGTGTCGAAGGTCAGGAAGGGGTTGAAAGACTGACCATATTAACAGCAAGTAATTTTAACATTGCAATGTATGGGTTTATTCTTTTTGCCATTTATTTAGTGATTTTCAGGTGGGTTACAGAGCATATCTGCCTGAAAAAGTTACTGTGTGCACATACTCTTAGGCTAGGTTCACATTTGCGGTTGAGTCCGCAGCATATCGTCCGCAACCATAAACGCATGCAAAATTGTATGTAAACGCATTATATTGCAGCGTTTTTTAGCCGCATCATCTTATCCAAGACGTTAAAAAAATGCTGCGCTTACATGCGTTTTTTATGTGCATGCTTCCCATTTTGAAAAATTTTTTTGCAGGAGATTTTCAGGGGCACAAGCCATGCCCAATTGGCGTGTCTCATGGGATTTCATTATATAGACTCTTGTAGAGCTGAAATCCACAGATTTTGATCCTGTATCCTGCGTCAAGACGGATATTCGCAAGGAGAATTTCGATTTTAAACTGGATTTGAATATCAAATTGTTTCTTGCCTTTGCTTGTGAGCAAGAAAGGAAAAGAAAAAGACGGAGAAGAAGACGGCGGCGGCGCTTTTGGCAACACCCCATTCTTGAAGTCCGGGAGAGCCGTGGAGCCTGTCACTCCTTATTCAATGAGCTCCGTGAAAACCCAGAGAAATATTTTGATTATACGAGGATGTCTGAAGAGAGCTTCCGGGATTTGCTGGGTCGTGTAGAAGGAGCCATCAGCAAACAGGACGCCCAGCTCCATAGAGCTATTCCAGCTGAGGAACGTCTACTGGTGACCCTAAGGTACATAATATTTAAAAATAAACGCTTGTCATAATTATTATTGCTCTGCAATGTCCATTTTTTTTTTGCAAATCCGTTGTTAATATTATTATGCCTAATATTTTTTTTCTTTCTCTGTTTGGCAGATTCCTTGCTACTGGAGAGAGCCTATCATCGCTCCATTTCCAGTTCTGGATTGGCCTTTCCACCCTTACTGGCTTACTGGGATTGTTGCAGACACTTGCTGGGCTTTGTGGGACGTTATTCGTCATGATTGTTTATCCCCCTACCCACCACTGAAATATTGCAGGAAACGGTGGTAAAATTCTGGGAAATGTGTAATTTCCCCAACTGTTTGGGAGCAGTGGATGGGAAACACATTAGGATTACAAAACCGGCTCGAAGTGGATCTGAGTACTTTAACTATAAAAAATACTTTTCTATAGTGCTGATGGCCATTGCAGCTGCAGATTGTAAATTTATTGCCATGGACATTGGTTCTTTTGGCCGTGGAAATGACTCCCAGACCTTTAAAAACTCGGACATGTGCCAACGGTTGAATAGCAATATTTTTTATTTCCCCCTCCCACGACCTCTTCTCAACACTCAAGGCCGGCCAATGGCATTTGTTGTGGTTGGGATGAGGCCTTTCAGATGTGTGGAAACCTACTGAAGCCATACTCCAGTCGGGACTTGAACCACACAAAAAGGATTTTTAATTACCGACTGACCAGGGCACGAAGAGCTGTTGAGTGTGCCTTTGGTATTCTGGTCTCTAAATGGCTCATTTTAGGGACAGAAATTAATCTAAAAATTCAAACAGTCGATGAGGTGGTCAAGCCATATGTGGTTCTCCACAACTACATAATGGATAAAGAGCAACAAACATTTGAACTTGATAACCTGTTGTTAACTCATTGCCAGATTACCATCATCACCCTCTGAGGACAACAAGGGAATGTATATTCGCAGACTACTTTGTTTCTGAGATTGGACGTTTGGCATGGCAAGATGCAATGGTTTAATGTTAACATTTTATGTAATGTTATGGCCTTTTGAATTTTAAAATGTATTTTAAATGTTTTATGTTAAATAAAAAAAATGAGTACAACACCTGTTTACTATGTTGATGTCCCCCATGCTTTACACTTCACCTGTTCTATGTGTCAGTGCTATGGTTGGTTCTCATGAGCTCCATCGTCTCTTTAGTCTGCATTATCTATAGTCGAATAGATTAATGCACACTGAAGAGATGATGGAGGAAATCCACCTCATATCTTTACTCACCTGCTCGTGTGTCACAACTACTTACTGCAAAAAACACAGCATCCTGAGTGCAATAGTACTGACACCTGGGCAGGTGAGTATTGCCGACCTCTGAACAGTTGTGTTGTTTACCTTTTTTTTTTTTTTTTTGGGGGTGGGATTATCAGTCCTCTTTGTTGTTTTGCCACCTCATAGCTCCATGACAGACACAAGAAATAAAAAGAAAAAAAGATTGTGTTTCATGGAGCTATGAGGTGGAAAAAAAAAAGCATAGTGTGTGTATACAGTGATTTGTGTGTTGACGGCGCACTGTGTATGTTGCCGGCGACGAAAGAGACAAAGAGCAAGCAGTGATATGGGGCAAACAACACAATTTTATTTACAAAAAAAACAACTTATTTTTTACAAAATGAGGAGGAAATGTTACGGCCCAGGGGAGTGTGGAGACGGGAGGATTGGCTGGGGGTGGACGCTGAAGGGGTTCGAGGGGAAGGGGCTAATAGATATGTGGGGTCTGGGAGATCAAGGATCGAGGTTGACACATTAGGAGTGAAAACATGGGACGGGAGAGACACATTAGTAGGGAGAGAAAAATTAGACATAACAGACACATTAAGAGGTGAGGGTGGTGGAGGGAGCACGACTGTCCTTTCCCGCCTCTGTTCCCTTCTCTTTTTTTGCCTTCCATGTTGTTGCTGGCTGCTTCTTCTCCTTGGAAGGGTGGGAGTGGTGCGTTCAGAAGGCGTGGTGGTGGTGGACGAGCGTGCAGGACCCAGAATCTGTGTGCTGGTGGATGGCCATGAAGGAGCAGGAACCTGCGTGCTGGTGGTGTTGGATGGCTGGGCAGGAGCAGGACTCGGTGTGATGGTGGCGGTGGGCATCCATGCAGGAGCAGGAGTCGGCGTGGTGATGGAGTGGCTTACAACTGCACTCGGCATGGTGGTGGCGCTGTAGTAGTGTGCGGCAGGACTGGGTATGGTGGTGGCCATACAGGGGTATGCAGCAGAACTCGGTAGTGCTGTGCACCGGGTAACTGGTGGCACAGTTGGAAATACATGTGCCTGCGTGTATAACCAAGTCTGCTGCATAAATTGAACGTATGCAGCATTGCAGGCCTGCATCACATTCAGCTGAAGTTCAGGCATAAGGTTTTCCGCCATGCCCCGTTCAATGGCCATAAAAAAATTATGTGCTGGCCTCTGGATGTCGGATTCCAGACGGTCAAGGGGCTGGTGGTCAGACTGGAAAAGTGTGTCAATATGGTTCAAACCACTATCCAGTCTATCTACCATCAACTTCATGCCATCCTGGAAAACTGAGTTCAAGTGTAGAAACTCGGGCATGAGTGTCCTGTCCGAGGCCTGCTGTCGGGAAGACCCAACATAAAAAGAGGCGGAGGAGGCCTGGGACAGGGAAAGACATGACGGACCAGCTGCCTGTTCTCCAGCCTGTGATGCCGGCCTACTTACTGCATCGCTGGTGGATGGCTGGACTGCTCCAAGGCTGTTCGTTGAAGGACCGCTCTAGAGGATGAACCAGGTTCCAGTGTGCTGCTTCAGGTTCTGTGAAAAAAATATATATATTACTACCTCAAAAAAAACTATTGTACAAGCGCCAAGAACTGTGGAATATAACAATTCAGATTAGGGAACACAATACAATGGAATACAACACAAAAATACTTACATTCTCTGAGCAAGGACAGGCCTCAGGAAAGCCAGCATCCGGTGGTATTTATATTTACGGATCCTAGCTGCACCACCACTGCGAACCTGGTTCTCCTGTCTGAGGTCCTTATTGAAGCGAGCCTTCATTGAATGCCACCGGGTTCTGACTTTGTTCACTATGAAGGGGGTAAAAAAAAGGGTTAAACAATGCACTTTAGGCCGAGATCACACAACCGTGTGTGATGCGACAAACTCGCCGCCTCCAAAATTGCAACATGTTGCGTTAGCCGCACCCCGCCGCAAAACCCAAAACTACGAATGTGTACTGAAACGCGGCCGAAAGCATACGAACGCATGTACAAGCGTCCACAACGTTAAAGATAGGAAAACACGACACATGCAGATTTATGCAGCAGAAACGCTGCGGACACAACCGAAAATGTGAATCAAGCTTTAGTCTGACTTCTCAGTAGGGGGCATGACCACTTAAAATGCATAGGTCAGCATGAACACCACATAAGGCCCTGGCTACAACGGAGAGTGGGTGGCGTGTCATAATGCATAAATATATGATATTTTGGATTGTATATAATGACTTACTATTATAATTGGAAATTATTTTAGGAATTTGGTGTGGAAATGCTTTCAGCTGAATAATGTTTAGATTATTGTCTTGGTAATTTTTCTTTCTTTCTCAACAGAAGCACTGATTTTCCTAAAGAAACCCACGTATTTACAAGCAAAATGCTTGTTGAAGTCTTGTTCCTCTCATTAGTTGCTTGGAGGACCTGTGGTGCATTTGCCATTTTACTTTTGTTTTTACATTATTTGCTTAAGGTAAGATTTTACTTGTTGGATCTTTTTGTGTGAAAATATTACTTTGGTTAAACTCAAGAAAACTAGGTATGCTTAAAATGCTATTAACCTTACCATTACTTGTAAAATTCCACTCAGTCTTGTTCTACTTAAAGTGATTACTAATAGTTTGGTAATTTATTTGTTTAACCCCCTTTACTCCCAAGCCTGTTTTCACCTTCCTGACCAGGCCAAATTTTACCATTTTGACAAGTGTCGCTCTTTATGAGGTAATAACTCTGGAACGCTTCAACGAATGCTAGTGATGCTGAGATCTTTTTTTGTGACACATTGTACTTCATGATAGTGGTAAATTTAGGCTGATATTTTGACGTTTATGATTGAAAACATCAGAATTTTGGCTAAAAATTTGAAAACTGTCTGGAATAGATAGCGGATGCCTTATCGAGTCCCTGATGTGCCTAAACAGTGGAAACTCCCTACAAGTAACCCCATTTTGGAAACTATACCCCTCAAAGAACTTATCTAGAAGTGTGATGAGCAACTTTAACCAGGGTGGATTTGATTTAAATCAAACTGATTTAAATCACGATTTAAATCACGATTTAAATCACTAGTCAGTAAGGCTTGATATAAATCAGTGATTTAAATCAAAGTTTCTACCTAAACTAGTTCTTGCTACTTTAACATGCAAGTAGATGAAGATTTTTAGAATCACTTTTTATATTACTTTTTTCTCCCCAGTTTAATGGGTTAATCATTCATATTTGGACACCACTGTTCTGTTGTACTTAGGAAGGAGAAAAATAATCCTGACCTTAATAACAATTTAAATAGATTTATTCAACTGAAACAATAACAACATTACAGCATAAGTTATTTGCTTAAACAAACATCCATGTTTGTTAACTAATTTGGCTAAACAAAATATATATATATTTTAAGAAACTTAGACTGTCAGCCCAGCCGACACATGAAAAACTTAAATACTACTGTCCCTGCTGTCCTCTGTAGCTCACCCGTCGTCGTCATCTTCATCATCATCTTCTTCTTTGTTCCTATTCATAATCTGGAAAAGAAAAACAAGCTTTCCTGCTTTATTGGGTCCCAACCGATTTCTCAATTTAGAATGAATGAGTCCAAAGGAAGAGAATATTCTTTCAACGCCTGCAGAAGAAGCTACTGCTGTTAAAAGTGAAATCATTACTTGAACAGTCTCTAAATCCAAGCGCTTAAGTGACTTCCACCAGTTTACTGGTGTGACCTTCCTTAAAATATCTTCAGCAAACATATATTTCTTGAATGGTTCCCCCTTAGCTCTGAAGTTTATTATAGTTGGCATTAAAGATGGATGATTGCTGGATACCCATGTCATAGCTAACTCCTCTTCCTCAGCACTTAGGTTTTGACCCTGATATTGGATATTGACAATATTTGCCAAAAAATGAGCTGGAGTCAGTGCTTGTCCCATTCGTTTGTTTACTGCTTGTAATTTAATTCTGTCCATGTGTAGTTCTGTTTTTAAGTGTTCACTCAGTTCCTTCCAAATTTCAACAGCATCCGCAATAAAACAGCTATTTTTCTGTATTTTGTTTAAAGCTTGAGAGATGGGTTTCAGGAAGCTCAGCATATGTTCAACATTTTTCTTAAGCCCAATGTTGAGGATTTTGGCCGTGACAGTGCCATCTATTTTATCTCGATTTTCTTCACAAAGTGTCATCAGAATAGGCCAGTTTTTGATATACTGCTCAAAACAGTCCACCACAGAGTTCCATCTAACATCTTGTGGGAGCGTTAGCTTGGTTCCACCCATCCTTTTCAGAGCTGCTGCAGCAAAATGATTATTACGGAAGTATTTAGCAATTTCAATAACATTAGCCTTTATTTCTGGAACACTTTCACTTAAGTCTTTGGCTAAGAGGTGCAGCAAATGAGCACTGCAACCATATGTTATTAGCTTTGTATTCCCTCCCTGCTCTTCTAAATTTCTTCTCATCTTGGATACGTTTGCAGCATTGTCAGTGACCAAACTGCGTACTAGACATTTGAATTTTTGTTCACATGTTGTTATAGCTTTTACTGCCACTTCTTGTAAGTATTCTGCTGTGTGTGCATTTCCTGACATATCAGGTGTTTGTGCAAGGAAGACTTTACCTTCTTCTGTTGTTATACAAGCACATACAATAGGATCATTGTGGACATTACTCCACCCATCAATACTTAGGTTAACAATTTTACCCTCCAGAGCTGTTGCACATTGCTCCATTTCTCTGTCATACACTTGATCCAGCAGTTTCCCTGCAACATCAGCTCTGCTGGGTGGACTGTATCCTGGTCTCAGTGACTGAACCATATTAATGAAATGTGGGTTCTCAGTCAGACGGAAAGAAGAGTTCGTTGCATAAATAAACTGGGCAATTTTTTCATCAATCAACTCTTTTTCTAATCTGCTAGTTCTTATCACAAACCTATCTATGGTGGTTCCAGGAGGTAAAGGTTTTTTCTTCCTTTTGGGTGATGGTGATATGTGGCTGTGGGTGTCTGATGATGATGATGCTGCTGCTAATGAAGCACTATCCTGGATGGATAACTCTGAAACTGTAGAACAGGATGATGGTGATCTTGGAGGTGGATAGT
Organism: Oophaga sylvatica; assembly: GCA_033576555.1. Classification (NCBI taxonomy): domain Eukaryota; kingdom Metazoa; phylum Chordata; class Amphibia; order Anura; family Dendrobatidae; genus Oophaga; species Oophaga sylvatica. The sequence goes on from JARQOD010000007.1 coordinate 155,667,239, forward strand.
TTCCAGAATCCATGAATTCCCCTAAACAAAAAAAGTCAATGCTGTTATTTTATTGTTTATACAATTTCTGCTTATTGTACACAACACAGCACTGCCCCAAAAGGAATATTTGTTTTTCTTCATAACTGTACCAAATGACAGTAACATGCAGTAATAATAAGAAATATAATTTTTCTCACACATGACAGTTCAGTCTTTAGAAATAGGATTCAATAAAAATGTTTACCAACCTGAAGATCCTGCCTGTTCAGAAGTGTTTCTTTGGTCATCTTCATCACCGCACTTCTCATGATGTTGCCTCATTCGCGCCACCAGGCCTTGCATCTCTTTGTTGCATCGTTTGCATTTTGCACGCATGCCTGCCTTACCGATAGGCGAAGGAGCTTCATTAAAATATTCCCAAACTGGGTCTCTTTTACGGCCTGCTGCCATTATAAGGAAAGAATGTAATAAACCTCAGATCGTACACACAAACAGATCCAGACTTGTCTGTCTGTGGCTATGCTGCAGTATTGTGCTCAGAGTTTCACTTTCATTTTCTTGTCTGCTTGCCCTTCCTCCTCCTCACACTTAGATTCACATTCTTCTTGTGTTGTGCAGATCTATTCCACTCCAAACAATCAGAAACATATTGTCTAACTTCTTGGACTTGGCACTTAAGGGGTTGATTCTGTATTCATATAGGTTTGTAGAACAATAGGATTAAGGTCTTTTTCTCAACTCTGTTCATGTTGTAACATTTTTGCCGTGAAGAAGAGGCTGGGACCTCTGCGGAGTCAAATTCAGTTTTGAGAACTGCGTAAGTAAAGCGAGCGTCTGTGATAATATAGGAGAGAAACTGCCCACTAATCCTACAGAAACCTCTGGAAGAGCATGGCATTGTGAATGTTACACATATACAGCCTTTATTCTACTGAGTTAAACAACTCAGCTTTATCTCATGATGGAAGAACCTTTGGATGGTAAAATATTTTCCTCAAAAAGCAGTTTATTGAAAAAAATCCGATTTAAATCAAAAAAATCTGATTTAAATCAAAAAAATCCGATTTAAATCAAAAAAATCCGATTTTTTTGATTTTTTTAAAAAAATCATTGATTTTTATCCACCCTGACTTTAACACACCGGTGCTTCACATATTTTTATAATGTTAAATCGTGAAAATTTAAAAGTTAATTTTTCCTGCAGAAAGATGTAGTAACTTACCGGTAACAAAATTCCTCAGAGCCCATGACTAGAGATGAGCGACTATTTCAATATTCAATTCGGATAACATTCGCCAAATTTGCAATATTCACCTATTAATTCGTCGAATGTTCGGCGAACATTACCGAACGCCATTTTAGTCAATGGGAGGCAAAAATAAACGCATGCACAACACCCTAGAACTGCCTCACATGCTGCCAAAACACATCAAATGAGGGACAGACACCAGAAAAGTGGCCTCAATTCACCCACAGTACAAATTGCAGCCAGGGCCGCCATCAGGGCATTATTACCCTTACTGGTGTAAGGGGCCCGGGAGCTGGAGGGGCCCGCAGTCAGAATTTTCATAAACTTAGCGGTGTGTGTGAAGGGAGCAGGAGTCACTGTGACAGACAGCTGGGAGAGGCAGCCAGTGCTGAGCAACAGGAGGGCGGGCCTTTCCAACATCCAATCCCTGCTTAGCGCGGTCTTAATGCAGTACAGTATTCTCCCCTGTCACACAGTCAGGAGTGAGTCACTGAGCAGCAGGAGCAGCGCATCCCTCAGCCCCAAACCCCCGGTGAGTGTCTTTGCCTGTGTAAGTATATGGACGGTGTCCTGCCAGGCTCCAGTCCAGTCACTGCAGCCGACGCATCCTCAGTGAGCCGGCTACTGTGCTCAGTGAGGAGCGTCAGTCATACTATCAGCACAGCAGCCGGCTCACCAAGGACACTGCTGTGTCCTGAGTCTGACCCCCTGTCTGTATCAGCTATAGATCATGAAAAGTGCACAGCTGAGTGCCCTCCCAGATCTAAGTGCCCCCTTCACCTCCTGCAAAGAAGCATAGACTGCTGAGCCCAACCTGCCCCCTGACAGGACACAGCCCCCTCTCAAGATTCCCTGCATTTACTCTCCAAACTAAAAATCTTCAGTCTTCAGAATGGAGCTGTGGTGTCCTGTCAGGGGGCAGATGGGGCTCAGAAGCTTTAGGCTATGTGCACACGTTGCACAAATGCTCCAAAATTTTGCAGAGAATTTCCACAACTCCCCGCCATGGGTAAAACACATACGTAATTAGTATGCGTTTTCCCGCAAAACACAAGCATTTTGCAAGCGTTTTTAGCTTGCAGAATGTTTGCGCTTTTCCAAGCGATTTGAAGCATCGCTTGGAAAAGTGATTGACAGGTTTGGGCTCATTAGTCACGCATAGTGCTTCACAAGTGTGGCCAACTGTTTACTAATGAGTAATGTAAAAAAAATAAATAAAAATATTGATGTACTCACCCTCTGTTGGCCCCCGGAGTCCTCCCGCTCCTCAGTGGCGCTGCCGGAAAGTTCCCTTCCCAGGGATGCATTGCACGAATGACCTCTGGGGTGATTCTCGCAATGCATCCCTGGGAACGGAACTTGCCGGCAGCGTCGCTAAGAAGCGGGAGGACTCCGGGGGCCGCCGAAAGGTGAGAATATCAATATTTTTTAATTCTATTTTTAAACCGGAATATGGTACCCAGGGCCTGGAGGAGAGACTCCTCTCCTCCAGACCCTGGGTACCAACCGCACATGAAGCGCTCACTTCACGCATGATGGGCATAAACACATGCGTAAAGTGAGTGTTTCAATGCAATCCTATGGCGGCGTAATCGCCGCGATTACGCCAAAAGAATGGACATGCTGCTTATTTTTACGCAAAGCGATTACGCTCCGCAAAAATACGCAGTATGTGCACAACAATGTGTAATCCCATAGGATTGCATGGGATGCGTTTTGTAACCGTTTTCTAAGGGATTACAACGCGGCAAAACTCTTAAAAAACGCTACGTGTGCACATAGCGTTATCCTTCTCTGTTCTCTGGAGGGGGCAGGGGGCCAGAACGCTGCTCATCAAGATTTATAGCTGATGAATAGGCTCACCTTCTAGAGACGTGATGTAACATAACCACATACATATACCGTATATACTCGAGTATAAGCCGAGATTTTCAGCCCGTTTTTTTAGGCTGAAAGTGCACCTCTCAGCTTATACTCGAGACACCCACCAGTCTTCCCTCTTCCCCGGTCCATCTCTCTTCCCCGGGTGTGTTTCTTACCCCCTTATTCACAGCAGCAGCGGCGGCGGCGCAGCACAATCCTGGCATGTATTGAGGTAGATGTGTGCCGGTACTGTATGGAGCAAGCGGTAGCCGTACGGCAGGTGGAGGTTGCGGGTGGCCTGAGTCCCGGAGGTAGCAGCGTGCTGGTAATTTATGGAGCAGGCGGTAGCTGTACCAGGTGGAGGTTGCGGGCTGCCTGTATTTTCACTGCCACACGCTTCACTTCCGGTCCCGCTCATTATGGCTTATGAATATTCATGACGTCACCGGAAGTGAAGCGTGCGGCACTGAAAATACAGGCCGCTCACTACCGCCACCTGCCATACAGCTACCGCTTACTCCATAAGTTACCAGCACGCTGCTACCTCCAGGACTCAGGTTGCCTGCCACCTCAACCTGCATTATGGCTACTGCTTGCTCCACAAGTTACCGGCACGCCTCTACATCCAGGACTCAGACCGCCCGCAACCTCCACCTGCCGTACCGCTTGCTCCATAAGGTACCGGCCCGCCGCTACCTTCGGGACTCAGTACATGCCAGGATTGCGCTGCTCCGCCCTCGCTGCTGCTGTGAAGGAGTGGATAAGAAACACCCCAGGTGAAGAGAGACAGACCGCTCCAGGATGGCGCTGCTGGGAAGAAGTGGGTAAGAAACACCCCTATGGGAGACTCACAAACGATGGGGAGAGGGGAGACTCGCGGGGAGAGCGGAGACTCGCAGACCCAGTAGCTGCTGCATCCCCCCCTCGGCTTATACTTGAGTTAATAAGTTTTCCCGTCTTTTTTAGATAAAATTGGGTACCTCGGCTTATACTCTGGTCGGCTTATACTCGAGTACAGGGTCGGACTGGCCCACCGGAGAACCGGAGGATTCTCCGGTTGGCCCAGGCATCTGGTGGGCCCTGGCACCTGCTGGCATACAGGGGCCCCCCAGTCGGTGGCGTGTCGCTAATAGCGGCACGCCACTCAGCTGCCATGGGGCCCCGTGCTAGCGGAGCAGCAGCAGGTGACAGGAGGCAGGAGCCCCTGTCCCCGCTGCTAAAGAGAAATGAATATTCACTGCTTCCCACGCCCACAAGGGCGTGGGAAGCAGTGAATATCATTTCACTTTAGCGGCTAAGATTGCTAGGGCCCTGCACTCCCCCAGGGGCCTCACGCTCCCACAGGGGCCCCCAGGCAGCCGCTATGCGGCAGTAAGTCAGGGCCGGCGCCGCCCTCAATTTTGATGGTGAATGGAGAGAGAGCGTCATCTGACGCTCTCTCTCCCATCAGTCCCCTCTGCTTTTCACTCACAGCCGGTGCGCGATGACGTCACTTCATTGCGCACCACTGTGTGTGTGTCTGGCAGACGGCAGCTCCTGACACTGAAGCAGAGCCTCCGCCGGAATCAGCGTGGGAGCGAGGAGGAGAGGTGAGTATTGTGGGTTTTTTTTTATATCTATCTAAAGCTATCTATCTATATCTATCTCTATATCTATCTATTATCTGTCTGTCTATCTATAGCGTTACACCCTATGAGGGGGGGCAGCATTATCCCCTATGAGGGGGGCAGCATTATCCCCTATGAGGGGGCAGCATTATCCCATATGAGGGGGGCAGCGTTATAAACCTATGAGTGGGGGCAGCATTATAATCTATGAGGGGGGAGCATTATCCCCTATGAGGGGGGCAGCGTTATACCCTATGAGGGGGGGCAGCATTATAATCTATGAGGGGGCAGCATTATCCCCTATGAGGGGGGCAGCGTTATACCCTATGAGGGGGGCAGCATTATCCCCTATGAGGGGGGCAGCGTTATCCCCTATGAGGATGGCAGCATTATCCCCATGAGGGGGGCAGCGTTATCCCCTATGAGGGGAGCAGCATTATCCCCATGAGGGGGGCAGAATTATCCCCTATGAGGGGGGCAGCATTATCCCTATGAGGGGGGCAGCGTTATACCCTATGAGGGGGGCAGCATTATCCCCATGAGGGGGGCAGCATTATCCCCATGAGGGGGGCAGCATTATCCCCTATGAGGGGGGCAGCATTATCCCCTATGAGGGGGGCAGCGTTATCCCCTATGAGGGGGGCAGCGTTATCCCCTATGAGGGGGCAGCATTATCCCCTATGAGGGGGGCAGCATTATCCCCATGAGGGGGCAGCATTATCCCATATGAGTGGGGCAGCGTTATACCCTATGAGGGTGGCAGCATTATCCCCTATGAGGGGGGCAGCATTATCCCCTATGAGGGGGGCAGCATTATACCCTATGAGGGTGGCAGCGTTATACCCTATGAGGGTGGCAGCGTTATACCCTATGAGGGGGCAGCGTTATACCTTATGAGGGTGTCAGCATTATACCCTATGAGGGGGGCAGCGTTATACCCTATGAGTGGGGCAGCGTTATACCCTATGAGGGGGGCAGCATTATCCCCTATGAGGGGGGCAGCATTATATTCTACGGGGGGCTGCTTTATAATCTATGAGTGAGGCTACCCCAACTACTGCTACATAATTAAGACGTGTACTACCTTATATTATACCCAGATATTAGCATGTTTTACCGCACAATTGGTGATCTTGTATTTATTTCTACGTAGCTACATAGTGGGCCCCAAGAATGATTTTCTCTGGTGGGCCCAAGGTGTTCCAGTCCGACGCTGCTCGAGTATATACGGTATATACAGTATATCACAAACACAGTATGTGTAAAAGTATGCAAAAATTCCACAGTATAAGGCTAGGTTCACATTGCATTAGGGCAGTCCATTCAACGCATACGTTAAACGGACTGCGCTAACGCAACTGCTTTTTTGTGATCGCGTTATGAGATCGCACTAGCGCAGATGCTCCATTTGTGCTAGCAGTGATAGACCCTCGGACGCGGTCTGCAGCGTTCGAGGGTCTGTCACTGCTAGCACAAATAAAGCACACAGCATGACGGCACATCGCTAACGCATGCCGATTATGACATGCGTTAGCGATGCGCTAGGTTATGGCAGTCTATAGGTGCGTTAATGGATGCGTTACATCGCGTTAATGCCGCGTTGTAACGCTATCCATTAGACGGACTGCTATAACGCATTGTGAACCCAGCCTTACAGAAAAGTAATTGAGGCCAGAATCCAGCATGAGAGGCTAATGAGAAAAGATCTGCAGGGGAATAAAAGGTCTTAGTCCTCGCTCACACAAGCGTATAACACGGCTGAGTGCTGTGTGATGTTTTATTGGATAACACTCGTCACAGTGTTATTCTATGGGGCAGCGCAGATCTGTGATTTTTTTCTACAGACCGAATTCGTCTGTGGAAAAATAATCTGCAGTACACTTAAAGTGGCTCTGGAATTCGGATCACACGGACCCATTGAAATCTATGGATGCGTAGGGAACATCAGGCTGCACTCAGCTGTCATCTGAGTGCAGTCCGACATCCATGGCCTCAGACAATGGAGAAGATGGAGAAATTAAGTTCCCTGTCTTCTCAATGTGCTCCGATTATCTCATGCAAGAGAATCAGATGACACTTGGATGAGAGTTTGAGCCGAGTGTCAGGAGCATAATTGAGCCGATTCTCTCACATGAAAGAATCATCACTCGTGTGACCCCGGCCATACACTTTTTTCAGCTGGACAATTCTTTTATATACCTTAATTATTCCTAATATTCCCAAAGACTTCATAATGTAAGTATCCTTCTTCCCAAACCCACTGACCTAAGCAGGGCTGCCATCAGGGCATTACTGCTCTTACTGGATGGGGCCCGATGAGCAGAGGGGGCCCGCAGTGAGCCCCCTCTCCTCTGCTCAGCGGGCCCCAGCTTAAGGCTTCTCCCAGCTCGGTAACTGATCGTGTGTCCTCACACGCACAGGCAGTTAAAATTTATTCCTGTGCGGGAGATTGTTACTGCACAGCAACAGTTAACATCCCCCAGCCAATCACAGGCTGGCAGCTGATGTCAGCGGGCACGTTGCCGGCGTATGACATCACTGTCATACACCGGAACGAAGGTCCGTGCCTCAGATGCATCGAGTGGAGGACACTGTTGGATCTCAGCCAGGTAAGGAGAAACTTTATTTTTTTGTAAAGCCGCAATATGGGGCATATTATACACTATGGGGCTGCATTATACCACTATACGGCTGCATTATGCCACTATGGAGCTGCATTATACCACTATATATGACTATGGGATGCACTATACTATTATGGATGACTATGAGAGCAATATGGAGAAACATGGGGCAGTATGGAAAGATATGAGGCAGAACAGGTGGACACGTGGGGCCCAGAATGTGGGATTTTATTACTGTAGGGGCTAATTAAAGGATATTATTTTTGAGGATACTGTCTTCAGTGTGGAGGAGGAGAGGTCCTGTTACTGTGCAGGGCGACATGATTTTTTTTTTTTTTTCATCTGGCGTAGTATAGAGGTGGGGGAAAAATTGGGGAATGTGCACTAGATAACTGTGTTATTTTCTGCAGACGAGTCCTGGCTGGAAGAAGTGATGACCGTCTGAACTGGATGAAGAAAAGCGAAGATGAAGGACTTCAACTAGAGAAGTCACCGGTGAGTCAGTGTGTTACCTGTACACTTACACTATACACTGTATACTATATAAACAGCTCCTATGTATAATGTCACCGGTCATCACTGTATTACCTGTACACTATATACAGCGTTTGTGTGTACAATGTAACTGGTGATGAATGTATTACCTGTACACTATATACAGCGTTCGTGTGTATAATGTCACTGATGATCCCTGTAATACCTGTACAGTGACACTATGCACTATATGCTGTATACAGAGGTCTTGTGTATAATGTCATCAGTGATCACTGTATTACCTGTATACTATATACAAAAATACAGAGCTCCCGTGTATAATGTCACTGGTGATCACTGTATTACCGGTACACTGACAATATATACAGAGCTCCTGTGTATAATGTCACTGGTGACCACTGTATTACCTGTACACTGACACTATATACAGAACTCCTGTGTATAATGTCATTGGTGATCACTCTATTACCTGTACACTGACACTATATACAGAGCTGTGTATAACATCACCGGTGATCACTGTATTACCTGTACACTATATACAGAGCTGTGTATAATGTCACGGGTGATCACTATTATCTGTATACGGACACTATATACAGAGCTCCTGTGTATAATGCCACCGGTGATTACTGTATTACCTGTACACGGACATTGTATACGAAGTACAGATCTCCTGTGTATAATGGCATTAGTATTGTGTTTTTTCTATTAATGATCAGTATTGTAGTATTCGGTCACTATCTGTTAGTAATATGTGATCTGGTCACTGTGTAGCGGTATTCGTTCTTTTTATGTGGTATTACTCGGTCACTGTGGTGGTAAAATGTGGTCTGATCATGGCGTGATGGTATTTGTTCCTTGTATGTGGTATTATTGTTCACCATGTGGTGTTAACATGTGATTCGGTCATGGTGCGGTGGTATTTGTCCCTTGTATGTGGCATTATTGGTAATTTTAAAAATTGAAAAATAAATAAAAATATACCTAAAATTGTATTGGATATTTTAACAAATGTTTAATAGGTTACAGTAGAGTAGAGCCCGGCCAAAAGAGTCTACTTTGTGGTGGTGGCGGATTAAAAAATCTTTTGGCCAAAACAAAAGCTGCTGGCTATATGTGTGATCTGGTGATGTGAACTGTTAATGTATGATTGGTGAGGATGTAGTGCAGAAGTGGAGTTTTTCCAAAGTTTAGCGGTGGGACTTTGGAAGGTTTGAGGGGTATTGGCGGGGCTAGGGTGGAGCCTAGGCGGAGTTTCAAGGGGCCCCGAAAACTTTGCCAGTATGGGGCCCCGAAATTCCTAGTGGCAGCCCTGATTGCATCATGGAACTGCAGCAATCAGCCAGACATGAGGTATTGGGGTCTGGGACAGCATTTACAGCTTTCCAATGAACGTCACAGTAAGACGAGGTGGGTGAGGGATCGGTGTAGGGCCCCTTGCTGGGAGCAACACCTCTACCTGCTATCATGCGGAGCCACACTCAGGTGGCACAAATATAAGTTTTCTAGACTACCATTGTCAGAAAAATGTAAGGATAGTAACACGTGTAGTTGACTGCAAGTAAGTGGAGGCCTGACGTTGTCAGATGCCTACTGCTACAGGCAACATGCATGAAGGAGACCTAACCAGTAGTGTTCACATTTCCAAAAATTATTGACAGATACCACCAAAGTGGCTTCAATTTCACCACAGTAGAAATAGTAGAATAGGGACCAACAGGTCTTTCACAACACCAAAACCAGCAGATGGACACCCAACTTGGAGTTTTCAAATTTTTAAAAATGAGGGCCTGACACCACCAAAGTGGAATAACTTTCACGAGAATAGAAATAGTATAATTGGGACCGACACGTCTTCCACTACAGCTAACACAGCAGATGTAGACCAACCATGACTGTTAAGATTTCCACAAATTTGTGTTAATATCATCAGCAGCATGCACAGATGCGACAGTAAAGATATCACAGAGTGCAGATACGTGACATTAATGCATCACACTAAAAAATGCAATATCGCCTAGTCTGTACAGTCTGCGATTGGGGTGCAAAAGTCCTTGGAGATTCATGACTTGTTCATCTTAATGAAAGTTAGCCGGTCAACACTTTCAGGGAACAGCAGTATGTGCTTATCCGTCAGGACACCACCAGCGGCGCTGAAGGCACTTTCTGTTATGAATGTGCTTGAGATGGTTTCTGAGCAGAGGCTCCCTCTGGTGGTTACTGTTATGAATGTGCTAGAGATGGTTTCTGAGCAGAGGCTCCCTCTGGTGGTTACAGACAGTACTGAACCTTTCAGCGAGGAGTGGCAATCTGGGTTCACTGACTGGTCTGATATAAGGGAGGTTCCCTCCCATGATGGTGGCCGGTGATACTGTTATGTAACGGTAGCTGAGGAGGACAGGAACAACAGCAGGGCAGCCGAACACCTGAGATGTTGGTAACTGATGGGTTGCAGATTCCTAAACTAACGACACAACTAGAGGTAGCCGTGGAGCGTTCCTACGTTGATCCTAGACGCCTCGTCACAGCCTGAGAGATAACTACACCTAAAGGCAGAAAGATGAAAGCTATCTGCCCCGGAGCAGATCCCCAAAGAAAATAGGAAGCCCCCAAACATATAATGGCGGTTAGACAAGATGAAAACACAAACATAGGCAGAAAATAGACTGAGCAAACGCTGGGGCCACAAGCTGACTAAATAGGATAGGACAGGAGAGATTACTTTCTGCAACCCAGAAAACCCCTACAAAAATCCAACAATTCTGATTACAAAAATACTGAGATCACACGATCTCGCCACCCACTAAATCAGATCTCAGTGTGAACAAAAACCAAGCCGCAGCCGCTGAAAAAACAGGAAAAAGCAAATGAGCAAACAACAGTGGCCGCAGACAAACTGTGAGGAGCTCAGGCCCCAGGAGGGGACCTGGCTGACCTCCACAAAAGTGCAGAAAGCAATGCAAAAAGCAAGCACAAAAAGAAAAGCAAAAAATATCCCATCTGAAAGCAGGAGATGCAGGCAAGACTCCAGCAAACTTCCAAATGAACCAGGAACCACAATATAGACAAGAACAATTGATCACCGGCAACCATCATGGGAGGGAACCTCCCTTATATCAGACCAGTCAGTGAACCCAGATTGCCACTCCTCGCTGAAAGGTTCAGTACAGTCTGTAACCACCAGAGGGAGCCTCTGCTCAGAAACCATCTCTAGCACATTCATAACAACTTTCTGATAGAATGCTGGCTGCCGGCCATGATAAGTCCTCCAAGGCAAGTAAGGCGAGCTCAGGCCACTCCTCCATTTTGGAAGATCAAAATGTGAAAGGGTCCAAACCCTCCCTGATGGCATTGATATTTAGTAATAGATACTCCTGCACCATTCTCTCTATTCGTTCACCACGTGTAAGACTCTGTACAGTCATGGCCAAAAGTTTTGAGAATGACACAAATATTATATTTTCACATGATCTGCTGCCCTCTGGTTTTTATGTGTGTTTGATAGATGTTTTTATCACAGACAGAAATATAATTGCAAACATATGAGTAACAAAAGCTTATATTGACAGTTAGAATGAGTTAATGCAGCAAGTCAATATTTGCAGTGTTGACCCTTCTTCTTCAGGACCTCTGCAATTCTCCCTGGTATGCTCTCAATCAACTTCTGGACCAAATCCTGACTGATAGCAGTCCATTCTTGCACAATCAATGCTTTCATTTTGTCTGAATTTTTAGGTTTTTGTTTGTCCACCCGTCTCTTGATGATTGACCACAAGTTCTCAATGGGATTAAGATCTGGGGAGTTTCCAGGCCATGGACCCAAAATCTCTATGTTTTGTTCCCTGAGCCATTTAGTTATCACCTTTGCTTTATGGCAAGGTGCTCCATCATGCTGGAAAAAGCATTGTTGACCGCCAAACTGCTCTTGGAGGGTTGGGAGAAGTTGCTCTTGGAGGACATTCTGGTACCATTCTTTATTCATGACTGTTTTTTTTAGGCAAGACTGTGAGAGAGCCGATTCCCTTGTCTGAGAAGCAACCCCACACATGAATGGTTTCAGGATGCTTAACAGTTGGCATTAGACAAGACTGGTGGTAGCGCTCACCTTGTCTTCTCCGAATGAGGCGTTTTCCTGATGTCCCAAACAATCGAAAAGGGGATTCATCAGAGAAAATAACTTTACCCCAGTCCTCAGCAGTCCACTGCCTGTACCTTTTGCAGAATATCAGTCTGTCCATGATGTTTTTCTGGAGAGAAGTGGCTTCTTTGCTGCCCTCCTTGAGACCAGGCCTTGCTCCAAGAGTCTCCGCCTCACAGTGCGTGCAGATGCACTTACACCTGCCTGCTGCCATTCCTGAGCAAGCTCTGCACTGCTGGCAGCCCGATCCCGCAGCTGAAACACTTTTAAGAGACGGTCCTTGCGCTTGCTGGTCTTTCTTGGGCGCCCTGGAGCCTTTTTGGCAACAATGGAACCTCTCTCCTTGAAGTTCTTGATGATGCGATAGATTGTTGACTGAGGTGCAATCTTTCTAGCTGCGATACTCTTCCCTGTTAGGCCATTTTTGTGCATTGCAATGATGACTGCACGTGTTTCTTTAGAGATAACCATGGTTAACAGAAGAGAAACAATGATGTCAAGCACCAGCCTCCTTTTAAAGTGTCCAGTGGTGTCATTCTTACTTAATCATGACAGATTGATCTCCAGCCATGTCCTCATCAACACCCACACCTGTGTTAATGGAGCAATCACTGAAAAGAGGTTAGCTGGTCCTTTTAAGGCAGGGCTGCAATGATGTTGAAATGTGTTTTGGGATAAAGTTCATTTTCTAGCCAAATATTGACTTTGCAAGCAATTGCTGTTAAGCTGATCACTCTTTATAACATTCTGGAGTATATGCAAATTGCCATTTGAAAAAGTGAAGCAGTAGACTTTGTAAAAATTAATATTTGTGTCATTCTCAAAACTTTTGGCCATGACTGTAGTGCTGGTGCACGAGTTGGTTTAAACAAAAGGGTCAAAGGACTCACAGAAATTGCTTCTTCCACTTCCACCAATGCTGCTGCTGCTAATGTTTTGGTGTTGACGAATTGACAGGCCGAAGGCTGGAAGTGTATAGCTGCGATGCGAACTGTGTGCTTCACTTCTGTCTTGGGGAAAAGCTCTCTTAAGGTTGTATACAAGTGTGTTTCGATACTCCAGCATTCGCGGGTCCCTTTCTAGGGCGGAAATCATCTGGCAAAATTTTGTTTCAGAATGTGATTCTAACAAAGTGGCAACCCATTAGTCAGCATTATTCCTAATCATAACTATACGGGGATCATGTTGCAGATAGTGCAGCAAGAAGGCACTCATATGTCTGGCTCTACCATGAGGTCCGAGACCATGCTGTGTTGGTGGCTGGGTAACAATGAGGCTCGTTCCCTCCGTCCCCTCCCGCCAACCCCTAACAACAGAGAGGGGAGGATTATCCTCTTCATCCAACAGTTGCTCACCCATCACCTCTTCCTCCTCCACTTGGTCCTCGGATCTTCCACCTTCGATAACCTTTTTGCCTGTTATCATCATCACCAGCATCCCTATATCTTAGTACTCCACCCTCCCTTGCCACCCACCTGTGTGACGACAGTCTTGAACTTCGAGACAATGTTATCCCTTCGGCATCCTCTTCTGCTTCCTCCTCTTCTTCTGGGACCACCATTGATCAAACTCAGCCTGGAGAGCTGTTCTCAACTCTTCAGCTGTATGACTGCGATATCCAAGGCATTCCAATTTTAAGACTGCCCGATTTCAGTGCGCCCTGGCTGTGCAGTACGGAGATGGTGGGGTTTTGCTATGCACTGTTGGAACTTGTGTTTAAACATAGGTTGAGGGCGCTGGTGTAGGCCCTAGAGGAGATAGAGGAGGCAGAAGCGGTGGAGGAAGTGCTTAATGTAGAGGTTTTGCCTGCAAGCCTTGAGTAATCTAACACTTGTGGAGCAGCGCCTGTCCCCACGCAGCCACTAGAGTCACCTAGTGGCCAGTCAGCGAGATGTAATGCTCTTGGCCATGCTTACTCGTCCAAGTGTCTGTGGTGAAATGCACCCTGGCAGAGAAAGATTTTGTCAAGGAACGTGCGATGTTGTCTGCTACCGTTGAACTTGGCTGGCGGCAAGCGGGAGCACGGAACAGAGCTGGCGCAGGCAGCACTGACGTCGTCGTAGGTAGCGAAGTGACGGACGGCTGAGGAGAATGGAACTTGCACAGGCAGCACTGGTGTCGTCCCGGGTATAGCGTAGTAAGCCGCAAGTAGTCTCAGAATACAAACAGTATTAGCTGGGTACTGGCAGGAGACTGGAAAAGCACAGCAGATTATAGGCACGTCAGAACACAGAACCGGGAACTAGCAACATGAAACACTTGTTGCTCCGGTGCCCTCTCTATTTCAGAGGGGCCAGAAATACCACACACAAGAATACTATTGGTTAACATTTTTGAAAAATGTGCGTTGTCTCTTTAAGAGACAGAGAGCGTGCGCGACCTAAGCCTCATACCCGGAGATGTGCTGGCCGCGCGCCAGGAAGCAGAAGCAGGGGAGAGAGCCGAGACAGGGCAGCAGGAGGCAGACTGAGAGCGGGGACCCCGATGAGGGGCCCCACGGAGGTACGGGCACCACAGCATGGGGATGGGGACAGGTGTTAAAGTATCCCCCTCCTCTTTTTCAAGCCTGCGTTAAATCTCTCCAATAGGAGAGGAGCCTGGATGTTCTCTTTGGGCTCCCAAGACCTCTCCTCAGGACTGAAGCCCTTCCAATCCACCAAGAAGTAGGTCTTACCCCATACTCTCTTTGTGGCCAAGATCTCTTTCACCTCAAAGACATCCTCCTCACTGACGGGATCAGGAGTGGTACCTGGATCCTTAAAAAAGGAGCTCAAGACTACAGGTTTGAGGGGGAAACATGTAAAGGGTAAGGCTCACGTAAAGAAGCATGCAATTTCAATTTATACAAGACTGCGTTAATTTGTTTCAAAACTTCAAAGGTCCGATGAAGCGGGACCCAATTTGTAGGAGGGCATCTTCAAGCGAATATACTTGGAGGAGAGCCACACCTTATCTCTGGGCCGGGAGATTGGAGCATCAAGGCGTCTTTTGTCCGCATGTCTCTTCATACGTTGTGAGGCTTTTTCCAGGGCAGACTTGGTATCTAACGCCATACTTTAGAGAATTTCTCTGCAAAGGTGTCAGCTGCAGGGATGCCAGAGGGCCCAGAGATGGGAAGAGGAATTCCGGGTTGCCGTCCAAACACAATCTGGAAAGGAGACCTTCCAGAGGATTCACTTGATTATTATACGAAAATTCGGCCCAGGGCAGACTTGACCCAGTCATCATGATGCGCATTGATGAAATGACGCAGGAAACCAGACAAAATTTGATTGGTCCTCTCCACTTGTCCATTGAATTGAAGATGGTAAGCAGAAGAAAAGTCCAGTTCTACCTTCATTAGTTTGCAGACCGCTCTCTCTAGAACTTTCAAGTGAACTGGACGCTCCTGTCGGACACAATGTGGAGAGGAAATACATGGAGACAGAAAATGTGCTGTATGAAGTATTCAGCAAGCTTAGAAGCCCAGGCAGAGGAAAAAATTAAGCCATCTTCGAAAAACGATCCACCACAACCCAGACAGCGGAGCAGCCAGAAGAGATGGGAAGATCCGTAATAAAGTCCATTGCGGTATTCTGCCTGGGAGCGGATGGAATAGGAAGTGGCAGAAGCTGCATGCGTTTTGCAGTTTTATTATGGGCACATGAAGGACAGGCTGCGACATACTCCTGGATATCTTTGCCCATGGTAGGCCACCAGTAATAACGGGAGATAAGTTGCAAAGTCTTTTTCTGACCGGCATGACCGCCTAATTTAGAAGCGTAACCCCACCGAAGGACACGATTTCTGTTTGACGTAGGCACGAGAGTTTTTCCTGGGGGAAGCCGAGAGAGATTGACAGAAGCTACTGACAGTAACCTGGATGGTTCGATGATATGTTGAGGTTCTTCCTCTAAGTCGGGAGGCAGGAAAGCCCTGGAGAGTGCATCGGCCTTGACATTTTTGTCAGCTGGACGAAAAGGAAGAACAAAAATAAATCGAGCAAAAAAAAAAAAAAAAAGGCCCACCTGGCCTGGCGGGGATTCAACCTCTGTGCAGACTGGAGATAAGCAAGGTTTTTATGATCAGTGAATATGACAACCTGGTGGACTGCTCCCTCAAGGAGGTGTCTCCATTCTTGCAGGGCCAACTTGATTCCCAGAAGTGGAAAAAAAAAAACACATGAGACCATACGACCGGTAGATGATTTTTGAGAGAGAAACGCTCCAGCGCCTATGGAGGAAGCATCTACCTCGAGAAAAAATTGTTTATCAGAGTCTGGCTGATGGAGAACCGGCACGGAAGAGAAGGCCTCCTTCTATGAAGTAAAGGCATCTTCCGCCTCTAGGGTCCAACTCTTGGGATTAACGCCTTTCCAAGTTAAAGCCGAGATAGGGAGCCACTCGAGTTGAGAAGTGTGGAATAAACTGGCGGTAATAATTGGTAAATCCCAAGAACCATTGTATCGCTTTAATCCCGGACGGACAAGGCCACTTCAGGATAGCGGATAACGTCTCCGGATCCATCTTTAGGCCTGTGGACAAGACTATGTAACCAAGAAAAGGCAGGGAAGATTGCTTGAAGACGCATTTTTCAAACTTGGCATACAGTCTGTTCTCCCTGAGCCTTTGTAGGACCTGGCGGACATGCTTCCGATGAGTAGCTAAGTCTACGGTGTAAATCAAGATGTCATCCAAAGTAGACAACAACACACAAATAGAGGAGATCTCTAAAAATTTTGTTTACAAACTCCTGAGACCAAATGGCATTACCAGATATTCATAGTGTCCATCTCAAGTGTTGAAGGCTGTTTTCCATTCGTCTCCTTGACGTATACAAATCAGGTTGTAGGCCCCTCTGAGGTCAAGTTTGGTGAAGATCTTGGCCCCTCAGAGACGATCAAACACCTCTGAAATTAGCGGTAACGGGTATCTATTTTTTTACCATGATCTGGTTTAACCCCCTGTAATCGATACAGGGCTGTCAAGATCCGTCTTTTTTTCTTAACGAAGAAGAATCCTGCCCCTGCCGGAGAAGATGATTTTTGGATAAATCCTCTAGTCAGGTTCTCCTGGATGTAATCCGACATGGCCTGGGTCTCTGCATGGGAAAGAAGATAGATTTGCCCTCGAGGGGGAGATGTTCCGGGAAGCAGATCAATGGAACAGTCATACGACCTGTGTTGAGGTAGTCTCTCAGCTTCCTTTTTCTCGAAGACATCAGAGAAGATCCATTAAGAGGATGGTAGTCCCGGTAGGGCAGCTGACTGAACTGAAGGAGCAACTAAACTGATCTGAGAGATGCATCGATCGGAGCAGGAATCTCCCCAGCGCAGGATTTCTCCAGTTCTCCAATTTAGAATGGGTTCATGGGTTTGGAGCCAGGGTAAACCTAGGAGCAAGGGGTGAAACAAACGAGGCAAAACATAAAAACAGATGCTTTCAGAATGCGTTAGACTTACCTGGAGTTCTACTGGCACAGTCTGGAACCAAATGGGCTCTGTCAAGGGTTTGTGCAAAAATTGTGAGATAAATATAATTAGTTATCGAAGGACTCATAAAAGAAAAAACTAATTAAAAACTATACTTTATTCGTTTGTTTAAAACCAATATCATAGAAAATAACTAACAGAAAAACCAAAACACTAGGCTACCTTATTTTAGACTGCCGATCAGAAATCCAAATAAAAAGAACACAAAAAGTGCGTCCAGGTATTAAAAAGGGATTGGGTTTAAATGGCCCTAAAGAGCCCTATAAATCGACCCCTTCCTAACAGCGGAGG
The DNA here is from genome assembly GCA_033576555.1 of Oophaga sylvatica. Lineage (NCBI taxonomy): Eukaryota > Metazoa > Chordata > Amphibia > Anura > Dendrobatidae > Oophaga > Oophaga sylvatica. Next base: position 155,684,961 of record JARQOD010000007.1, read on the forward strand.
TTGGCACCCTCTTGATACGCAATTGGCGCCCCGCTCAACAAAGGCTGACTCTAATGTCCCTATTACACCCTTTATAGATAAGGGCAAAGTTAGGGTAACCAATACAAAACTATGATTGCGCACCTAGACAGTCCAAGGATACAAATACCGTATATACTCATGTATAAGCCAACCCGTGTATAAGCCGACCCCCCTAATTTTGCCACAAAAAACTGGGAAAACGTATTGACTCGCGTAGAAGCCTAGGGTGAAAAATGATTATGCCCCCATATGATGCTCCACAGATTATGCCCCATATGCTGCACAGATTATGCCCAATATTCTCCACAGATTATGCCCCCATATGCTCCAGATTATGTCCCAAATATATTCCACAGATTATGCCCCCGTATGCTCCAGATTATGCCCCCATATGTTGCACAGATTATGCCCCCATATGCTTCCATATGCTCCAGATTATGCCCCATATGTTCCACAGATTATGCCCCCATATGCTCCAGATTATGCCCCATATGTTCCACAGCTTATGCCCCCATATGCTCCAGATTATGCCCCCATATGCTCCAGATTATGCCCCATATGTTCCACAGCTTATGACCCCATATGTTCCATAGCTTATGCCCCCATATGCTCCAGATTATGCCCCCATATGCTGCACAATTATGCCCCATAGTATAGGCCTCATATGCTGCTGCAAAAAAAATGACATACTCACTTCTCGTCGCTGAGGGCCAGGTGCCGTGTCCTGAGCAGGCGGGGACACCGGCGCGCTATGGGGGACAGGTGCCGGTGTCACCGCTTGCTCAGGACCCCGGCACCTGAGATATTTATCTGTCCTCTCTGCACCGCTGCGCTGCTCCCTCGGTCTGACTCCTCTGGCTGTGAATGATCTGGCAGGGGGCGGGGCGCGCACTAACGACGTCATCGCGCCCTCTGCCTGATCATTCACAGCCAGAGGAGTCAGACCGAGGGAGCAGCGCGCAGTGGTGGCACGGGGACAGGTAAATATAGCTATACTCACCCCTCCGCCGCGCATCCCTGCAGCCTCTCCTCTTCTCCCGGCCCTCTCCGCAGCGCTTCAGTCCTGCAGCGGTCACGTGCTACCGCTCATTAAAGCCATGAATATGTGCATATTCATGACTTTAATGAGCGATGCCATGTGACTGCTGCAGGAAGGAGCCGGAGATCGTGGGAGAAGCAGGGGGGCTGCAGAGACCGTGCCGGCGGAGGGGTGAGTATGATCCGAAACCCCCGCTCCCCCTCCCCCGCCGACCCCCGTATATGACGCGTATAAGCCGAGAGGGGACTTTCAGCCCTAAAAAATGGGCTGAAAATCTCGGCTTATACATGGGTATATACGGTGTATATAATATATATATATATATACATATATATATATATATGCAACCAACCACCAATTGATATACAGACAAAATGGGGGTACAACCAGTATACAGAAAAATACTTTAAATTGTTGGTAGTGATGGTAGGTAAAATGAGGACTATAAATCCCTAGTTAAAACATATCCCTACCTATCAACGGGGCTTTTTTCACCCTAATTTTTCTGGTGCCCCCATACCACGACGGCTATCCCTTGATAGCCCTAAATGTATCCCTGGTCAGATGTGTAATGCAACTCGTAGGAGAAAATATAAAAAGGGTATACATTAAGAGTAATCCTTGGACTGCTATTAATATCTTAAACACCCAGATATTAATGAAATTACAGTGACAGAAGCAAAAAGATGTATTTTGTTATTTTTTGTTTTTTATACGAGTGATAGTCACATCCTCTGTCATAATCAAAAAATTACAATAAGGGTTATTGGTAATCCAACTCCAAATATGGAAGTTTAATGTTCTTAAAGACCTCTATACCATTTAAGCCCCTCTGGGGACAGAAATAAGGTAAACTGTCTCACCACAGGAGTCCCAACAAATCCTATCACCAACCCTCTTATGAATACAACTGTACTGAAGCAAAAGATCAGCAAATATACATCAAAGCAAAGTGAAATTAGCTTAATAATCCGCCTAGACGCGTTTCCTTCCCATGATAAGAGTTATTCAGGAGGCACATGGTGACTTCTTTGTTCACTCAGAACATCAGAGATGATAGCGCCTAGTTCCGGTTGTTAACCTCAGGGGGAAGGAGCTTGGCGCTCCGAAACGCGCATCTGGGTTACCTGTCGCTCTTCTGTCCCTGCATACTCCAGGTATACGCAGCATGATTCTGGCTTACAATTGTGACCGTACTTTACTATGTTTTTCTTGCAATATTGTTGTCATGCTGCATGATGCTATTATGGGTATTTATTATGCTTAGTGTCTACATGGCTGCCTCCATGGTACTCACCATTGATTTTTTTGCTATATTGCATTGGTCACAGCCATTATTTTGAGCACCATTCTTTGATTCTATACCCCTACTTGCAGGTGTAGTCGAGCATTCAGGCATATTTTCTGCATATGTTTGTTTTCGGGTGTGCTCAGATTCCCTCACTGTGCCTTTATACCTTTATATCCACATTTTATATATTACTATTATCCTTTTGACATAATAAAATTTGCATTTTATGGGTCAGAACTGCCACAGTAGAAACAACCCTTCCATGCGGCACGCCTCCTGGCGCTACCTGACCAATCTCACTTGATTCACTTGCATAGGTTCAGGAAGAGAGGCACGCGACGGAGACACAGACGGTTTCTGGAAACTAGGATCCATACGATAAGGTTTCTTCACCCGCTTGGAATCTCTAGAACGTTCTTGAAACCGAAGATCAATCCATGTTGCCAAGGATAGCAGGTCATTCAAAGTCGCAGGAGTATCCCGACCCGCCAGCTCGTCCTGTATTCTCCCGGATAAACCTTCCCAGTAGGTAGCCACCAAGGCCTCATCATTCCAGGATAACTCTGAGGAACAGCTAGGCTCATCGAAGATACCGCGGAACGCCTCTAGAAAAGACTGGAGGTTATTAACCAGAGGATCCCCTCTCTCCCACAATGGATTTAGCCAGGCGAGGGCTTCTCCAGCGAAGTGTGACATAATGAAGCCCACCTTGGCCCTTTCAGAAGCAAACATATGCCCCAGGAGTTCAAAGTGCAGTGTGCATTGATTTATAAACCCCCAACACTGTGCAGGATTGCCATTAAACCGGGGGGAGCTGCCAGACGAAGACCTTTTACCTGCCATATAACAGGGAACCTGGAAGCCAGTGGTCGAGATGGGAGTAGCCGAAGATATCCCCAATTCCATACGTGTAAACAAGTTGCGCAGATAGGTCGTGATTTTGTCCTGCTGATTTTTCAGGCGAATAACCTCTTCACGCATCTCTGCAGCTGGAGGTGCATGGGACCCAGTGTGTTACATGGCCGGAGCAATCTGTAACGAATGGAAGCGGAGGCACAGGTGTTGCAGTGCACAATCGTTAATTGCTATTTTTGTGGAACCACAGGACAACAGACCGGGGGGCTGCGAAGGGGGCATGACTATGTGAGCCCCAGACACTCGTAGTAAGACCCCTCGGACAGGGTCAGATTGGAATGCCCAGGGGACGCAGGTACTACCTCCAGTTAGACCCCGGACACGTGGAAGCTGACCCAGCGGAACAGGTGAACAGGCAGGTATAACAGGTAGCGTTGAACTTGGCTGGTGGCAAGCGGGAGCATGGGTTGGAGCTATGACAAGAAAAAAAGAAAAAAGAAAAGAAATGCCTCAAATTAACTAGGAACACCTGTATTAAGAAATGTATAAACAATTTTATTAATGGGTATTCAAAAAATGTGCAAGAAAAACACAATCACATTAAAAACATATACAAAAACATGCCATAAAATGATGGCAATGAATACCCCCACACAACTGATACCTAGCAGCATAAGAAATATGATAACAGGCTCCAAAAAGGAAGTGTACACTGTGAAATGAATAAGGAAACACACAAGCTATGCAACGATAAGTAAACTGGGTACCTGGACAATTCACAGCACCATATGGAAAATGAAAAAACAATACAAATAGCACCGGTCTGATGTATACAAATATATAAGCAATAATACAAACCCAGAAATGTTTAACCCCTTAGTGACAGAGCCATTTTGCAGCTTAATGACCGGGCCAATTTTTACAATTCTGACCACTGTCACTTTATGAGGTTATAACTCTGGAACGCTTTAACTGACATATTGTACTTCACGTTAGTGGTAAAAAAAATTTTATATGACTTGCTTTTATTTATGAAAAAAACGGAAATATGGCGAAAATTTAGAAAATTTCGCAATTTTAAAACTTGAAATTTTTATGCCCTTAAATCAGAGAGATATGTCACACAAATTTCTTAATAAATAACATTTCCCACATGTCTACTTTACATCAGCACAATTTTGGGAACAAAATTGTTACGAAGTTATAAGGGTTAAAAGTTGACCAGCGATTTCTCATTTTTACAACACCATTTTTTTTTAGAGACCACATCACATTTGAAGTCACTTTGAGGGGTCTATATGATAGAAAATACCCAAAAGTGACACCATTCTAAAAACTGCACCCCTCAAGGTGCTCAAAACCACATTCAAGAAGTTTATTAACCCTTCAGGTGCTTCACAGGAGTTGAAGCAATGTGGAAGGAAAAAATTGACATTTAACTTTTTTTGCAGAAGATTTACTTCGGAACCAATTTTTTTTATTTTCACAAGTGTTAAAAGAAAAAATGAACCACAAAATTTGTTGTGCAATTTCGCCTGAATACGCCGATACCCCATATGTGGGGGTAAACCACTTTTTGGGCGCACGGCAGAGGTCGCAAGGGAAGGAGCGCCGTTTGGCTTTTTCAACGCAGAATTGGCTGGATGCCATGTCGCATTTAGAGAGCCCCTGATGTGCCTAAACAGTGGAAACCCCCAACAAGTGACCCCATTTTGGAAACAAGACCCCTTAAGGAACTTATCTAGATGTGTGGTGAGCACTTTGAACCTCCAAGTGCTTCACACAAGTTTATAACGTAGAGCCGTGAAAAAAAAATCATATTTTTTCCACAAAAATGATCTTTTCACCCCAATTTTTATTTTCCTAAAGGTAACAAGACCCCAAAAGTTTTTGTGCAATTTGTCCTGAGCATGCCGATACGCCATATGTGGGGGTAAAACACTTTTTGGGCGCACGGCAGATGTCGCAAGGGAAGGAGCGCCGTTTGACTTTTTCAACGCAGAATTGGCTGGACGCCATGTCGCATTTGTAGAGGCCCTGATGTGTCTGAACAGTGGAAACCCCCCACAAGTGACCCCATTTTGGAAACTAGACCCCCTAAGGAACTTATCTAGATGTGTGATGAGCACTTTTGAACCCCCAAGTGCTTCACAGAAGTTTATAACGCCCGGGCGTGAAAATAAAAAATCATATTTTTTCCACAAACCTGATTGTTTAGTCCCCAATTTTTTATTTTCCCAAGGGTAACAGGAGAAATTAGACCACAAAATTTGTTGTCCAATTTGTCCTGAGTACGCTGATACCCCATATATGGGGGGCGACCACTGTTTGGGCGTACGGCAGGGCTTAGAAGGGAAGCAGCGCCGTTTGACTTTTTCAAACCAAAATTGGCTGGAATTGAGATTGGACGCCATGTCGCGTTTGCAGAGCCCCTGATGCACCTAAACAGTGGAAACCCCCCACAAGTAACACCATTTTGGAAACTAGACCCCCTAAGGAACTTATCTAGATCTGTTGTGAGCACTTTGAACCCCCAAGTGTTTCACAAAATGCCTGGGTGTGAAAAAAAAAAAAAAAATTTCCACAAAAATGATTTTTTAGTTCCAAATTTTTTATTTTCACAAGGAAATTGGACCCTAAAAGTTGTTGTCCAATTTGTCCTGAGTACGCCGATACCAAAAATGTGGGAGGGGACTGTTTGGGCGCACGACAGGGCTTGGAAAGGAAGTAATAACGTTTTGGAATGCAGACATTGATGGGGGTCATGTTCCGTTTGCAGTGCCCCAGATGTGCCTAAAAAGTGGAAAACCCCCACAAGTGACCCCATTTTGGAAACTAGACCCCCTAAGGAACTTATCTAGATGTGTGGTGAGCACTTTGAACCCCAAAGTGCTTCACAGAAATTTATAAACGCAGAGCCGTAAAAATAAAAAAAATTTTTTTCCTCAAAAATTATTTTTTTAGCCAGCTATTTTTTATTTTCCCAAGGGTAGCAAGAGAAATTAGAACCCCAAAATTGGTGTGCAATTTGTCCTGAGTATGCTGATACCCCATATGTTCTGGTAAACCACTGTTTGGGCGCACAGCAGGGCTCGGAAGGGAGGGAGCGCCATTTGACTTTTTGAATGCCACGTTGTGTTTGGAGACCCCCTGATGTGCCTAAATAGTGGAAACCCCTCAATTCTAACTCCAACCCTAACCCCAACACACCCCTAACCCTAATCCCAACCCTAATACTAACCCTAATCCCAACCCTAATTCCATCCCTAATTGTAACCCTAATTGTAACCCTAACCCTAATTATAACTCTAACCCTAAGGCTAGGGCCATTTTGCGTTTTACCAGCCCGTTCAACACATAGCGTTGACGGGCTGGTAACGGTATAGCATAACGCGATCACGTTATGCTATACCCGCTAGCGCAGAGGAATCAGCAGATGATTCATCTGCGCTAGCGGTGACGGAGCCCAGACGCTGCAGCCCACGTCCGAAGCTCCGTCACTGAATGATGGCACGTCGCGAACGCATGCCGCTTTACGGCATGCGTCGCGATGCGCCCTCAAATTGGGGTGAATGGCAGCGTTATACCGCGGTGTAGCGCAGTCCGTCCAACAGACTGCCATAACGTAGTATGAACCGAGTCTAACCCTAATTATAGCCCCAACCCTAACGGAAAAATGAAAATAAATATAATAATATATAGAAATTATGTGTCCCTAACTAAGGGGGTGATAAGGGGGGGGGGAGTAGAAGACCCGGGAGCCTGGGACCTGCCGGAGGATGGGGGACAACGGGAGATACAGGGGGGTGGATCGGGGGTACTGGGGACCCTAATTCTCTCCCCTCTGATGTGTGATCACATCAGAGGGGAGAGAAATCATTTTTTTTTTGCGGTCGCCGTTATACTCAGTATAACGGCGATCGCGACACCGGGGTCGGTAAATATCGACCCGGATCATGTTCTCTGGGGTCTCGGCTACCCTCGGCAGCCGAGACCCCAGAGAAAATTGCCCACCCCCCCGGCAGATCGCGGCGGGCGCACTGAGCATGCGCCCGCCATTTAGTAGGCCTAAAAGATGGCGGCGCCCACCGGGAAACACCGGAGGGCCCGGGGGCCACATGGAGGGGATCGGGGCCATAAGGGGGGGACCGTGGACCCTTTTACTCTCTCCTCTGATGTCCGATCACATCAGAGGAGAGAGAAATTAAATGGCACACCATTTTTTTTTTGTTGCGATCGCCGTTATAGGGTTAATAACGGCGATCGCAACATCGGGGTCGGTAAAAACCGACCCGATTCATGTTCTCTAAGGTAGCCGGGACACCAGAGAAAATGCGCCTCTGGGGGGAGCTATTCACTTTTTCCACAGTGCCGTTAATTAACGGCCCTGTGGTTTAAGTACCCTTAATGACCGCCGTTAAAAGGCGTATCGGCGGTCGTTAAGGGGTTAAACTCATCTAGAATGCAATAGATGATAATGTGCGCTCCTAAAAGGCATGAAGTCATGAAGCCAAAATCATAGCATAAAAATTGCCAGCACAGTGAAAAAAATCATGAGGAGCCATGGCTGCTGCAGGGAAGCAGAGGGAAAGAGGGGGGTTTCAGAAAGAACCCCGCGCGTATCGCCACGCCACACGTGGCTTCCTCAGAGGAAATAAGATGTTAAACCAGAACATGTCAGGAATATATATACCCAAATGTATTAAAGTAGATAATGAACAGCTGAAATACTAACCATGTGTAGCAAGAAACGCTTGGAGAGCGCATGGTTTGCAGACATCTTGTCAATGTCAATGTTCAATAAAGTTTATTCAAGAAAAAAAAAGCTGAAACACACATGACCACTTGCAGCAAAAGTGGACCCAAAAGGCGCATGCGCAAACGGCGAAGTGAAAAATGAATATCTCATTCAATTAGTCAAAGAAATATCACTGCGCAGGCAATCAGAGCTTGCAAACAGCATAGCGCAATGGCGCATGTGTCTGTGACGTATCTATGGACACCCTTGTGCCTTGATAAACAAGTCCAAATGGACCCTTCAGTCCAGGCCAACGCAGATAAGCAGAGGCACACGTAACCACTCACGGCCGGAGTAAGTCCAAGTAGCGCATGTGCAGACAGCAAAGTTGAAGAGTGAATAAATGTCTCATCAAATTAGTCAAAAGAATATCATTGCGCAGGCGCCTGTTAAAATCAGAGCTTGCAGACCGCATAGCTCAACGGCGCATGTGCCAGTGACATATATTTGGACATACTGGTGCCCTAATGAACGCAACCCAAATAGACCCCCCAATCCAGACCAATGTATATATGGATAAATCCAAGCATATGACATATATGAAAAGGACTAACACAATCCTAATCAGGTATATATATTTTCAATATATCACAAAGTAGGCACCTAATAAAATCACGGCGCACAGCATAAGTCCAATATCACATATACTAGTGAGGTAAGAAATAACCCACATTCCCCACAGTGGGTAAGGCTCAATCAACAAAAAAAAAACACATAATGAAATCAATAGACAAGTCCATTTTATTCAAGTAGCTAAGAAGAAAATATATAGTACTACATAGTATATATGGCATAACCATTAAGAAATGGTAAACGTTGAAAGTTTCTCCACAAAGGCTGGAATAATTGATAAAGTAATGAAACGACATCAGAATGGTATGACACCAAACAAATCAAAAAATAATCAACAAATATTGTCCCATTCTGATGGGCATGGGGTTAGTATGCTGAAATCTACCAGGATAAAAAAAAAACCCAACACAATTATGATGGAAAAATCTGTAATGAACAGTATACAACGTATATTTGACTGAGACCTCAAATGTAATCCAAAAACAAGATACCTGAGTGAGAAAAATCACATATGGTGCTGTGAATTGGAACAACATCAGACACTGATCGGTGCAGAACCAAAGAGAAGGTAAAAAAATACTGATTATGTACAAGAGAGGAAAACAGATATTGTATCCAATCATGTACAAAAAACCAAAGGAATAGGTAAAAATTAAACCCAATGCTACCACTTCTTGTCATGAAACGAGATATGACAAAAATAACAAAAATCAAAAAATGCAAAAACAAACATACAATAAAGTCCAAACGGATGAGTTATAAAGTCCACAAGTGATAAGGAGTCTATGGCGAGATATCCAAACTAGCGTAGTTGAGTAGAAGTCCAGAACGGCGGGCAGATAGAATCATCGTTGTTGTTCCAAAATGGAGCTCCCAACATATGGGAAATATCCAAAGGATCTTGGTCCTAGAAGATCGTCTGATCTATAAAGGAAAAGAGAATGTACAGAAAATAAGATTCTGATAGACATGGTCCATAATTTAACTGTAGAAGCCGTTGAACAAAAGTTCCTCATTTAAACCCCCATGTGATAAACTCTTCAAATCAAAGATCCACCGGGCTTCCCGACATAGAAGTTCTTTGGTAGGATCTCCTCCTCGAATACTACTGATCCAATACCATAACCTGAATGCCCTTAGGTTTGCTGGAATGCACCTCCAAAAAGTGTGATGCCACTGATGTGATAGGCTTACCCTTTTCCACATCACTTGCTGCCTTGCCGATATTGGAAATGTGTTGTTGTAAATGACGGCGGACCTCTTGACTGTTCTGACCGACATAAATCTTTGGACATGTACACACGAGGATGTAGATCACATTCCTCAAGTGACAGTTGGCATACAATTTGGTCTTGATCATTTCTGGAAAAATGGAGAGGGTAAGACAATCAGTTGGAACCATATATGGGCACACATTACAACTGCCGCACGGGAATGTGCCCGTCAAGCGACAGCCAGTGCCGGTCCTAGAGGTAGGTCTCTTAAAGTGACTGGCTGTTAGATGGTCTTTCAGGTTCTTCGCTTTTCTAGATATCAACTTCGTTTTTTTTGACAAAAAAGGTCTCAATCTAGGTTCACTAAGTAAAATGTTCCAATACTTAGTATAGTATGAACATCTTGCCATTGGTTGTTATACGTTGTTACCACATTTATGGTGTCCATATTCTTTCGATGTTTTGGCTGCAAAAGAGACAGTGTGTCACTATCTTTAGAAAATTGGAAGGCACGAGCAATGACTTTTCGCGGGTACCCCCGCTTATTGAATCTAGATGTAAGCTCAAATGCACCATCACGAAAATCGGCCTCTGTACTGCAATTTCGTCTAACCCGTAAAAATTGCCCCTTAGGTATGTTGCACGAAGATGCTTGGGGTGAAAACTTGTAAAGTGTAACAGACTGTTTGTCGCTGTTACCTTTTGATACAATTTAGTCTGGATCTGAGTTCCGATCTTCATTATTTTCAAGTTCAGAAAATCAACAGAATTAGCTGAAAGAGAGGCTGTCAGAAAGATATTAAGGGCATTGTCATTCAGTTGGTCAATGAAGGCCCGGCATTCAGATTCCGAGCCGGTCCACACAATCAGCAGATCATCAATATACCTGAACCAACGAAAAACGTGACTTTTGAAGGCCAACGATGGGCGCACCTGTGTCTCCTCCCACCAGCCCAAAACCAGGTTGGCATAGGAGGGGGCACAGCGGGCGCCCATCGCAGTGCCAGAGGCCTGTCTATAAAAACACGGTCAAAGACAAAGTAACTAATGGACAACACAAAAAGTAATAAGTCCAATAAGAAAGAGTGATGTCTGCGATTACCAGTGAACTGTTGGTTGAAGAAAAATGAAACTGCCTCAATATGCAAAGAGTGCCCAATGCATGTATAAAGGGACTCCACGTCCATTGTTACTAAGATCGTATTCTCCGGAACTGACAAGTCCTGTAGCTGTCAGATGAGGTGAGAGGAGTTCTGGATGTAAGAGCCTAAGAGGGTGACAAATGGTTTTAGAAAATGGTCAAGGTAAATGCAAGGTCTTTCAAAAAGTCCCCCCAATACCCGTCACTATAGGCCTACCTGGTGGTTGGGTTGGAGCTGGCAAAGGCAGTACTGACGTCATCGTAGGTAAAGAAGTAACGGACGGCTGAGCAGAATGGAACTTGCACAGGCAACACTTGGGTCGTCGCATGTATAGCTTAGTAAGCCGCAGGTAGTCTGAGAGTGCGTGCGACCTAAGCCTCATACCCGGGGATGTGCTGGCCACGCGCCAGGAAGCAGGGACAGAGGAGAGAGCCGAGACAGGCTGGCAGGAGGTAGGCTGAGAACGGGGACCCATCGGGGGCTCCACGGAGGTACGGGCACCACAGCGGTGGTGTCCCCGTGCGGGTACAGGTGTTACACTTACTATATGACATTAATAACAGAAGAATTTGTGGCCTATGCATAAGGCCTCTATAACACACTAGATGCTACAAACTATTTTTAAACTCTGGTTCCTTACTGTATGACGTTAATAACAGAAGGATTTTTTTTTGGACCTAGGATCAGGTCTCTATAACACACTAGATGCTACAAAAAATTTTTTCAAGCCAGCTCCCTTACTATATGACTTTAATAACAGAAGAATTTGTTTCTGGCCTATGTATCAGCCCTCGATAACACAATGGATGCTACAAACGTTTTAAAATCGTGTCTTACTGTATGATGTTAATAAGAGAAGAATTTTTTTTTGAACCAAGGATCAGGCCTCTATAACACACTAGATGCTACAAACTGTTTTTAATATCAGGTCCCTACTATATTACGTTAATAACAGGAGATTTTTTTTTGTGGCCTATGTATCTGCTCTCTATAACACACTAGATGCTACAAACTCTTTTTAAAATCAGGTCCCTTACTGTATGACGATAATAACAGAAGGATTTTTTGTGGCCTATTTATCAGGCCTCTATAACACACTAGATGCTACAAACTGTTTTAACCCCTTTAACCCTGATGGTGGTTTGCATGTTAATGACAATTTTTACAATTCTGACCACTGTCCCTTTATGAGGTAATATGTCTGGAACGCTCCCATGGATCCCGGTGATTCTGCCATTGTTTTCTCTTGACATATTTTACTTCACGTTAGTGGTAAAATGTCTTTCATATGACTTGCGTTTATTTGTGAAAAAAATGGAAATTTAGCGAAAATTTTGAAAATGTTGCAATTTTCCAAATTTGAATTTTCATGCCCTTAAATCACAGAGATATGTCACACAAAATACTTAATAAATAACATTTCCTGCATGTTTACTTTGCATCAGCATAATTTTGGAACCACAATTTTTTTTTTATTAGGAAGTTACAAGGGTTAAAAGTTGACGAGTGATTTCTCATTTTTACAACACCATTTTTTTTAGGGACCACATCACATTTGAAGTCACTTTGAGGGGTCTGTATGGTAGAAAATACCCAAAAGTGACACCATTCTCAAAACTGCACCCATGAAGGTGCTCAAAGCCACATTCAAGAAGTTTATTAAGAATTTTTGGAATGTTTAAAAAAAAAATGAACATTTTACTTTTTTCACAAAAAAATTTACTTCAGATCCAATTTTTTTATTTTACCCAGGGTAACAGGAGACATTGGACCCCAAATGTTGTTGTCCAATTTATCCTGAGTATGCTGATACCCCATAAGTGGGGGGAACCACTGTTTGTGCGCATGGCAGAGCTCGGAAGGGAAGGAGCACCGTTTGACTTTTTCAAACTAAAATTGGCTGAAATTGAGATAGGACGTCATGTCGCGTTTGGAGAGCCCCTGATGTGCCTAAACAGTGGAAACCCCCCAATTCTAACTCCAACCCTAACCCCAACACACCCCTAATCCTAATCCCAGCCCTAACCATAAGCCTAACCACACCCCTAACCCTTATCCCAACCCTAATCCAAACCCTAACCTCAACCCTAACTTTACCCCCAACCCTAACCCTAGCCCTAACCCTAATGGGAAAATGGAAATAAATACATTTTTTTTTTTTTTTTTTTTTTTCCCTAACTAAGGGGGTGATAAAGGGGCGTTTGATTTACTATTTATAGCGGGTTTTTATGTTTGGCAGCTGTCACACACTAAAAGATGCTTTTTATTGCAAAAAAAAGATTTTGCATCACCACATTTTGAGAGCTATAACTTTTCCATATTTTGGCCCACGAAGTCATATGCGGTCTTGTTTCTTGCGGGACGAGCTGACGTTTTTATTGGTACCATTTTCAGGCACATTACATTTTTTGATCGCTCTTTATTACGATTTTTGGCAGGCAGAATGAACAAAAACCAGCAATTCATGAATTTCTTTTTGGTTGGGCGTTTATATCGTTTCGCGTGTGGTAAAATTGATAAAGCAGTTTTATTCTTCGTGTTAGTACCATTACAGCGATACCTCATTTATATTATTTTATGCTTTGGTGCTTTTATACAATAAAAACTATTTTATGTAAAAAATAATTATTTTGGCATAGTTTTATTCTGAGAGCTTTAACTTTTTTATGTTTTCGCTGATGATACTGTATGGTGACTCGTTTTTTGCGGGACAAGATGATGTTTTCAGCGGTACCATGTTTATTTATATCCGTCTTTTTGATCACATGTTATTACACGTTTTGTTCGGCGGTATGATGATAAACCATTGTTTTTTGCCTTGTTTTTTATTTATTTTTTTACGGTGTTCACTGAAGGGGTTAACTAGTGGGACAGTTTTATAGGTCGGGTCGTTACGGACGCGGTAATACTAAGTATGTGTACTTTTATTGTTTTTTTATTTACATAAAGAAATGTATTTATTGGAAAAATATATTTTTTTTTCCTCTAGGAATTTTTTACAAATAATATTTTTACACAGTATAATATTTTTTTTTTACTTTTTTACATTGTCCCAGGGTGGGACATCACTATATAAAGGCAGATCGCTGATCTGACACTTTGCACAGCACTGTGTCAGATCAGCGATCTGACAGGCAATGAAAAAGGCTTGCCGGTGCCTGCTCTCAGCAGGCACTGACAAGCCACCTCCCTGCAGGACACGGAAGGACCCCTCGGCCTTCTTGGATCCGGGGGTCTGCAGGCAGGGAGAACCTCAGAACAACGTAATCATATTGTGTTGTTCTGAGGGTCTGAGGGAAGCACGCAGGGAGACCCCTTCATGCGCTATGCTTCTCTATGCCACCGGAACGCTGCAATCTTGTTTGATCGCAGTGTTCCAAGGAATAAAGTGCCCGGAGCGGTCTGTGATGGCTCCTGGCACTTAATGCCGGGTGTTAGCTGTGAGAATCAGCTGACACCCGGCTGCAATCAACCGCGCTCCCCCCGTTATCGTGGCTGATCGCGATGACGTAGTATGCCGTCCATGGTCATACAGGCCCGGGGCACATAGACAGGATAGTACGTTCCATGTCAGAAAGGGGTATAAATTAGGTCCCTTACTGTATGATGTTAGTAAGAATTTTTTTTTGGACCAAGGATTAGGCCTCTATAACACACTAGATACTACAAACTCTTTTTCAAATAAGGTCCATTACTGTATGACATTAATAACAGAAGATTTTGTTTGTGGCCTCTGGATCAGCCCTCTACAACTTAATTTCAACCCAAACAAATGACAAAGTGTGCTACAGCGGGTTGTCTAAGTTTTTGCAACTGAAAAATTATACATTTCTTTTAATGTGCCATATGTCTGCAGACAGGTATCACCGCCACAAAATGACTTTGTGGGATACAGCAGGCTGTTTCACATTTAGCACCTGGAAAAATTATATTTTTTTTATGTGTTTTAGATCTGCAGTTTTATTTCACCAGAGCACTCAATTACAATGTGTGATAAAGCAGGCTGTTCAATTTTTTTTCACTAGCTACATGTGAATTAGAATGCTATACTCGTGAATGGATTACAATAGAAGTAGTGCACAACACGTGCCCTGCTGGATTTGTTTGTGCACCTCAGTATGGCCAAAAAAGGAAAAAAATGGGTATTAGACCTACCGGTAATTTGGTTTCCAGGAGTCCATCCTGACAGCACCATGGAGGACGTCCTCCTCCTCCTTGCAGGGACAGGAAAAAGCACACGAGAGGTTAAAAGGTCCCACTCCACCCCCTTTATCTCAGTGATTTGACAAGTACCACACCATGGATGGATGCAAGTGACAATTTTTATTTACCAAGTCATATTACATCATATGAAATAGTACACATAGGGGAACTAACCATGCTCTCAGGATTGACTCCTGGAAACCGAATTATTAATACCTAATACCTAATAGGTCTAATACCCGTTTTCCAAGACGTCCCCTGACAGCACCATGGAGAATACCAAAGAAACCTACTTAGGGTGGGAATGCTGCCTGGAGAACTTTCCTCCAATAAGCCGTTTGCTGGCTCGATAACACATCTAATTTGTAGTGCTTGCAGAATGTGCTTACTCTAGCCCATGACGCGGCCCTACAGATCCGCTCTAATTAAGCTCCTGCTCGTTCGGCCCGAGATGCTGAAAGGGCTCTGGTAGGATGGGCTTTTATCCCTACCGGACAGTCTACCCCTACAGATGTATAAGCTTTTGTAATTACAGTGGTAATCCATCTTGCAATGGATGCCTTAGAAGCTCTTTTGCCCCTGTTCTTTCCCCCAAACAGAATAAACAGGTTAGGGTCTCTTCTCCAGCTACGAGTGGCCTCTAGGTTATCAATTACAGCCTGTCTAACATCCAGGGAGTGCAAAGCCTGCTCTTTTACGTTTGCAGGGTTCTCGCAAAAGGATGGTAGCATGATTTCCTGATTGTGATTCTGGCCAGATGCTACCTTGGGTATAAAAGCTGGATCCAGCTTTAATATTATATGGTCATCCCGAATCTGTAGATACAAGTCTCTAATGGACAAGGCCTGAATCTCCCCTATTCTTTTGGCTATGGTAATGGCCACTAGAAATGCGATTTTCCAAGTCCAGATTGAGATAGGCATATCCCTCTCCGGAGTATAAGGATCCTTATAAAGGGCCGAGAGGACCAGGTTTAGGTCCCAGGGAGGGGATAGCTGTCTGATAGTAGGGCGAAATCTCTGGACAGCTCTTACGAACCTAACTACCCATGGATGGGAGGCTAGAGGGTAGTCCATATAGGTAATCAATGCTGAAATCTGGACCTTAAGGGTGCTAGGCCTGAGACCCATATTAAACCCTGCTTGAAGAAAATCCAGGACTCGAGGGACATCAGGGACCCCAGCTACGACGTCAGACCTGCCACATTCTAGACAGAACCTCTTCCAGATCTTGTAGTATATAGCTTAGGTTACTTGTTTCCTGCTGGCCTGGATAGTGGATATAACTTGATCAGATAGGCCCCGGGCCTTCAGGATGTCCCGCTCAGGATCCATGCTGACAGGTGTAGTCTTTCTGGGTCTTGGTGTAGGACTGGTCCCTGGTGGATAACATCCTTCCACAGGGGAAGCTCGATTGAGTTCTTTATGGCCATGGAGCCTAGCAGTGGGAACCAGCTCCTTTTCGGCCAGAACAGGACGATCAGCAGGACCTTCGCCTCATCCTCTCGGATCTTCCTGAGTACCACTGGAATAAGTGCTAATGGTGGAAATACGTAGGCAAGTGGTTCGTTCCACATCTGTCTCAGGGCGTTGACCGCCTCTGGTCTGTCTGATGGATTCAGGGAATAGAATCTGGGCACCTTTTAATTTTTTCTTGTAGCAAATAAATCTATTCGGGGAGTCCCCCAGCGGCGACATAGTAACTGAAAAACCTCTTGGCTCAGTTCCCATTCGGTCGGGTAGATCCTTTGGTCAGGTAGTCTGTTACGGAATTTTGCGAACCCTCCAGGTGCACCGCTGTTATTGAGAGGATCGTATCTTCTGCCCAGGAAAATATCTTCCCTGCTAGGTCCTGTAGCGGTCTGTGTCTGGAACCTCCCTGGTGTCTCAGGAAAGCTACTTCTGTCACGTTGTCTGTCATAACTCTCACATGCCGGTTCTTCAATCGTGAACGGTTCCTTCTTAGCGCCTCCCAGATTGCATAAAGTTCCCTGTAATTTGAAGATCTGTGGCTGATGTCTTCAGGCCACATGTCCTGGAGGATTCTCCCCTCTAGGTGGGCTCCCCATCCCACGCGCTGGCACCTGTGGTTATTACCACATATGAAGATGGGATCCATAGGACACCTGTTATTAAGTTTCTGTGTTGAGTCCACCACTGTAAGGACTTTCTCACCCCTGCTGACAGGTGTATTCTCTTGTCAAAGGATGACTGGTGACGATTCCATGCTGCTAGGACTTCTCTCTGTAACGGTCTTGAGTGGGCCTGAGCCCACCTGACACAAGGGATGTATGCCGTCATCACCCCTAGGACCTTCATGGCTGACCTTATGGTAACACGATGTTTTAGTAGTTCTGCGAGCTTCTTTCTTATCGACTCTTCTTTCTCCCATGGCAAAAAGGATGCTCTGCACCTGGAATCTAGGAACACTCCTAAGAATATCTTCTGGGACCCGGGTGTTGGATGTGACTGTAACGAATGGAAGCGGAGGCAGAGATGGTGAAGTTCACATTCGTCTTTATTTTTTAATGTGGAACCTCGAGACCGCGGTCCGGGGGGCTCCGAAGGGGGCGTGAATAATGAGCCCCGGGTACCCGTAGTAAGGCCCCTCGAACAGGACCAGAATGGAATACCCGGAGGACACAGGTGCTACCTCCAGTTAGACCCCGGACACGTGGCAGCTGTCCCAGAGGGACCAAAAGGATAACGGGCATATACAGAAACCGTGGAGGGTTCTTGACGGAGATGAGTAAGGTCCTGGTCCAGAATGGATGGTGGCAGGCTGGCTCCAGTGACCTTGTCACAGTCCACGGGTACGGATGGCTGATGGCGGAACGGGATGACACTTGCGCCAGTAATAACCGAGATTGTCCAGGTTAGCCAGATACGGGTTAGCAATGATCTGTGGAGACAAATAGTATAAGCGAAGCACAGAGACTGCAGACGCAGCGCAGACAGATCAGGAACGGAACCGGATGTAGCAATGATAGAACACGTTGCTCCGGCACTCCCCTTATGGTGGAGTGACCAGATATAGTACTGAGTGCGCTGCCATTGGTTAATTGGCTATTTCAAAAAATGCACGCTGCCCCTTTAAGAGAGACGGTGGGCGCGGCCTCGCGTCCTAAGCAATCTATCTGGAGGCCTGCTAGCAGCGTGCCAGGAACTGGAGGAGCACACAGGACGCTGAGGAGCAGATGGGACAGGAGACTTCAGCCTGCGCGCAGACTGCTGCAGGGGGACAGCTAAAGGAGCAGGTGAGTGACCAGGACGGAGTGCAGAGCCAGCACGGGGACCGAGTGTAACAGTGACTTCTTTCAGTTTACCACCCAGGTGAGGAACTCCAACACTGAAATGGTCCGATCCCTGTGCAGGGCTAAGATCTCTGCCGACTGAGCCACTAGAAGAAAGTCGTCTAAGTAGGGTACGATTGTAATTCCCTGGCTTCTTAGGTAGGCCACCACCTCTGAGATCAATTTTGTAAAAATTCTTGGAGCCGAGGCTAGGCCGAATGGGAGACCCTGGAACTGGAAGTGGCAGGTATGGTCTGGTAGACTTACGGCGAATCTCAGAAGTTCCTGTGAGGCCCGATGGATCGGGACCTGGTAGTAAGCACTCTTCAGGTCTAGAGTGCACATTACCGAATCCCTGTCTATTCGGTGAACCGTCGACCTTATCAACTCCATCCTGAACCTTTTGTATCTGACCCATACGTTCAATGGTTTCAGGTTTAGGATCGTGCGTACCTCCCCCGACGGCTTCATTATTGAAAATAGTGAAGAGTAATGGCCTCTGCCTATCTCTGACAGGGGAACCTGCACTATGACTTCTGAACTGATTAGTTCTTGGAGGTCTCGAAACATAGCGGAGTCTACTGTTATGGTAGTGGGTGTGATGAATCTTTGGGGCGAGGCAGAGATAAGCTCTATTCTGTAGCCCTCTGCTATGGTCCTTAGGATCCATTTGTTTTTGGTGACCTGCTTCCAATTCTCTGCCGAGAGAATGAGCCTGCCCCCAATACGAATGTCATCATTGCCTTCTAAATCTAGCTGTAAATCTGAAAAGGGAACTCTTGCCCCTTCAACCCTGGTTGTAGGAACTTTTTTAGTTCCTCTGCTGGATCTTCCCTGGTCTCTAAAGCCAGGCTGTTTACAAGGTCCTGCTTTTTTCCGAAAAGGCTGAAATTTCCTGGGTTTGTCTTTAGAGAACCCCATTTTTTACTATGAGACGCGAACTCTAAGATATCATCTAGATCCTGCCCAAATACTCTTGACCCTGAGAAGGGTATAACACATAGCTTATTCTTGGAGGCATTATCCCCCGACCAGGACTTCAGCCAGATGGCTCGGCTCTACGGACTGCATTGGACAGGGAGCTATTTCTGGCCGAAAATCTAACTGACTCGGCTGAAATATCGGCCAGGAAGGCAGTGGCGGACTTAATAAGGGACAGAGAGGCCATTATTTCTGCCCTGGGGGTCTTGTTGGCTAAGTGTTCCTCCAACTGTCCCATCCATAAGAACATGAACCTTGCAACAGAGGTGGTCGCTTTATTTGTCCTTATCAGGGTCGCCGAAGACTCCCAAGTCCGTTTCAGGAGAACTTCTGCTTTACGGTCCATGGAGTCTCTGAGGCTTGAGTCCTCGAACGGAATATACGTCTTCTTTGCGACCTTGGCGACTGGGACGTAAATTTTAGGAATTTCCTCCCACGTTCTGATGTCACCTGGATCAAATGGTAGGTGAGTCTTAAATTCCCGAGACATCACTAGTCTACTTTCCGCTTCCTTCCATTCCTTTTGTATCATGGTATGTATTTGGTCGCTTATTGGGAACACCGTCTGCCTTTGGGCTGTGAGGCCCTCAAACATTAAGTCCTGACTTGACTGCGGCCATGTAACCTCCTCTATCTGCATGGTATTCCTCACAGCCTGCACCAATTCATCGGTATCCTCTATCGGGAATAGGTACCTCCTACCCTGTTCCTGGCTTTCTAGCGGTAGTTCACCCTCTTCCTGATCTGAGTCCTGTATGTCTGAATCTTCCTCCGAGCCCAGGTCTAATTTGCCTTGCTCCGATTCCCACCTAGGCCTCTTACGACTCAGGCCCGGACTGGGGGGCTGCCGCTGTGCCATAGTGGACAAGGATGCCTGCACTTCCTCGCGGATCAGGGTCCTCATTTCCGACAAGAGAGAGGGATGTTCCTCTCATATCACTGTGTCTGTACAAGGGCCACAAAGGGTCTTGCTATAAGCATCCGGGAGCTTTACATGGCGTATGGGGCAGCGGTTAGACTTTGCCAAGGCCTTGCCTGACCTTTTAGCCGCTGGAAAGGGTGTCGGTGGGGTAGCTTTATCCTAGGATAGCACAAGAATGGGGACAGTAAGGACTGGGCGCTGAGGTCTACATATTCTGATTGTCAGGGGTGCAGTTCTGCGCTATGTGCACTTATCCCTGCTTCCTCGCTTCTGTCCTCAATCTTCCCTCGCTACCTCTTAGAGCAGCACTTGCGTTTACAGCACTGAAACGCAAACTGCTCTTATCCCCTCTCTGCAGTGCCGGCAGACTTCCACATTCTCTTCTGGAACGCACGCAAGGACCCGGCGCTGCCGTCACCGGAAGTGATGTTCTCTCTGCTTCCAGCGCTATTTCTGCGTTCCACTGTGGAACGCATGCTGATTCCGGATCTGACGTCACCGGAAGTGACGTTCACCACACTGCCGACTGCTTCCGTGTTCCTTCCCATGGAACGCACGCTGACTCCGGGCGCCGACATCACCGGAAGTGACGTTCGCACCTCTGCCAATCGTCGACTGCTAGTACCACCCGATATGGACTGCAAGTTCCTGGGCGCTCCACCGGGAGGAGCAGCTCTACCCAGGAGCATGTCCGCTCCTGGTCTCTGGGGCAGAGGGACTCACCAATGAGGGAGTTTCGGCCCTGGGTTGCTTGACAGGGGAAGGATATTGGCCAGGCCACACAATCCCCCTGATTCCTCCGGTAAGCTGCGCAGCGTTGCTCTCGTGTGTCCCTCCATGCAGGGACAGGAAAAACTCTGAGGTAAAGGGGGTGGAGTGGGACCTTTTAACCTCTCGTGTGCTTTTTCCTTTCCCTGCAAGGAGGAGGAGGACGTCGTCCATGGTGCTGTCAAGGAGACGTCCTGGAAAAGGGCTGTAAGATAAATTTAACAGCCACACTGGACACTAGTTACCTACAGTACCTGACTGTTATACAACCACCTATCAAACTAAAATGTGGGATAAAGCAGGCTTTTTCACATTTACCTACTGAAATAATATTATTTAGAATGCTGTGCTCGTGCATGGAGTACAATAGAAGCAGTGTACAGTGTGCACAACACACTCGTAGGACATGTGCCCTGCTGGATTTGTTTGTGCACCTCAATATGGCCAAAAAAGAAAAAAAATTACTGAAAGATAAATTTAACAGCCACACTGGACACTAGCTACCTACAGTATCTGACTGATATACAACCACCTATCTTACTAGCTACAATATGGGATACAACAGTGTTGGGAACTGGGGGTGTGAGGTTGCCCCCAGTTGTCAGGGATCTATTATATCCCACTATCCAGTTCCGGTTTGGAACTTGTAGCTCTCTGGTGCCCCCTTACCCTCAGGACGGTCAGGGAACTACACCTAGGATAAGTAGTCACCAGAAGGGGTGCTACTGTGTACTGGCTATTGTGCACTCTGCAGTGAGGGTGTTATGTATATCCCCAGTCCCAGGGCGGGTAATGCACATATAAAACCTCCGTTCCATTACTGCGAGAGTCTCCCAAATCCCCCATAGCACTTTGCTGCCACCAGCTCCTCGTTCTATATTAATATCAATTTCGGGTCAGGAGCCCACCCAAAAGGTCATGGCGGTACATTTATAGAGCAAGGAAAAACAAAACTAGTAAATTTTATAGATTTACTCCAGAAAATATAGGCAGTGTTTACAAAAATATAAAAGATGCTACAAAAGATAAAGAGATAATATACAGTATATATAGACAATTACAAAATAAAATGGATTAAAATAAGAACTTACACATCTCAGTCAATGGCACGCAATGTGGAGGAGGGGGGGATCTTCCCAGAACAACAGTTCAAAATGCACAACTTTCCATAGCTGATCCCCGAGCAAAAGGCAACTTCCTAATCGAGCATCCTAGTCTTATGCCTTTCCCTGGCTGACCGCACTGGGTGGGCGGAGCTAGGGAATGTACTCCCCTTTTGAAAGTTACTAAAAAACTTATCTTTGTCATATCTCGGGCTGCGAGGCTCACAGAGTGACGACAGAAGTATTATATGTTTTCTGACAAAATTAGCTTTCATTTAAGTCCAAACAGGCCGTGCCTGTCTGGTACAGACGGGCCGAAATCTGTTTCTTGATTTCTGGTGGTCGGAGAAGTCGCCAAATGTTGCTGTGTGTAGCTTTGAAGATGTAGATTCCAAAAATATAAGTTTCCTGCCTCTGATTATTCTGTGTCATTATATTCGAGTTTGAATGAATAAAGGCGAGTTTAAATCAATGTGCTCTGAACAAAGCCTGATTTAGCTGGTCATAGACCATATTCCCGAGGGAGGGGGCATAGAGTTACCCACAGGCAGAGAGACTGTAGCTGTGTGCCATTCCAACAGGGAGAAAGAGGGAGGGGGAAGAGGGGCTGCATGAGGAGCTCAGTGTTAACTTCACAAACCAAGGGGGAGTTGGTCAGCATGTTATTAAAAAAAACAAGGAGCTGCAGCCGATGGCTCTGT
This sequence comes from Oophaga sylvatica, assembly GCA_033576555.1. Lineage (NCBI taxonomy): Eukaryota > Metazoa > Chordata > Amphibia > Anura > Dendrobatidae > Oophaga > Oophaga sylvatica. The sequence goes on from JARQOD010000007.1 coordinate 155,707,864, forward strand.
GTGTATACTCGAAACCATGGAAAATATTTTCCTGACAAGGCTTTTTCACAATTACCTACTGAAATAATATTATTTAGAATGCTATACTCGTGCATGGAGCACTATAGAAGCAGTGCACAACATACTTGTAGGACATGTGCCTGCCTGCTTTGTCTGAGAACCTCACTTAGGTCCCCTCCCCCCCAAAACAATCAGGAAAGTACATTTTACAGCTAAGCTGGATACTATCTACCTACACTATCTGACTGATAAACAACCGCCTAACTAAATAGCTGAAATTTGGATGCAAACAGTGGCAGCGTAAGGAGCAGGTGTTCTGTGCTGTATCAGTGTCAAAATGGCTCTAAAACAACATGTCCCATGTCCTTTATTTTAATGCAGAAGGACATGTGATTTCAACAGCTAGTTACACAAGCCGTTGTGTCAGGACATTGTGGGTGTTTCCAACGCCCTGATTGGCTTGCCGCAATGTGCACACATAAAGTTAGGGGCAATAAAATGACTGCTGTGCTTACAAAAACGTCTGATCTCTGCAAAGCCCCTCCCTCATCATACACGTGCCAAACGCTCATGATGCACCACCATTATCATTGCAAAAGTGCCGAAAATATTTTTGTGGCAGCGCAAATACTTTACCCCACTTTTACCGAATGAATCCGATTTTTACCGATTTTATGCAATTTTGCTCTGGTTTCCGATCACGGATCCGAATGTGCCATATTCGTGCCGAATTTATGTTTGACGAACATTTTCTGATCAAATTCATCTCTACCCATGATTGCACCTCAGATAGAGGGGATCTGCCCTTCAAGGACAGGAAACCTACAGATAAAAAGGGCGTCACCTCTGCCTCGCAAAAGTTGGTTTAGAGAGCATGAGAGGTTCTCCAGATTATTACAATAATAAACATTCTAACAATAATATTTATAATGAAACACTATGTGACCTATAGATAAATCACAAACAAACTGAAAGGGTTTGCTCACCCACAAGGGACGGGAGGGAATATGAGTGCTGTCAAGGGCTCTGAGAAATCCCTTTACCGGTAAGTAACTACATCTCTCTCCTTCCTCTATGACAGCACAACGGAGAGAATTGCAGAGAATTATATTTTAGGGAGGGACCACAGCCTGCAGAACCTTTCTCCCAAAAATTAGATCAGAGGAAGAGGCTAAATCCAACTGTTAGTGTTTGAAAAAGTTAGAAGAAGATGACTATGTGGCAGCCTTACAGACTTGTTCTATGGAAACCTCAGATTTCTCTGCCCAGGAGGTTGCCACCACTTTTGTAGAGTGAGCGCTCAATCCCTCCAGGATAACATTCCCACTTGATGAGTAGGCCAGCGAGATTGCATCCCTTATCCATCTTGCCAATGTACCTCTTGAGGCCTTGAGCCCTTTTCTGGGGCCCTGAAAAACACACAGAGACTTACTGTATATACTCGAGTATAAGCCGACCCGAGTATAAGCTGACCCCCTAATTTTGCCACAAAAAATTGGAAAAACTTATTGACTCGAGTATAAGCCTAGGGTGGGAACTGCAGCAGCTACTGGTAAATTTAAAAAATAAAAATAGGTGCCAATAAAAGCAAAATTAATTGAGACATCAGTAGGTTAATGTTTTTGAATATCCATATTTATTCAGGAGCCCCATATAATGCTCCATACAGTTCATGATGGCCCCATAAGATGCTCCATTCAAAATATGCCCCATATAATGCTGCACATAGGTTAATAATGGCCCCATAAGATGCTCCATAGATTATGCCCCATATGCTGCTCCATAAAGGTTATGGCCCCATAAGATGCCCCATAGAATAGGCCCCATATGCTGCTCCATAAAGGTTATGGCCCCATAAGATGCCCCATAGATTATGCCCCATATGATGCTCCATAGATTATGCCCCCATAAGATGCTCCATATATTTTATGCCCCCATATGATGCTCCATAGATTATGGCCCCATATTATGCTCCATAGATTATGCCCCCATAAGATGCTCCATTCAAAATATGCCCCATATAATGCTGCACATAGGTTAATAATGGCCCCATAAGATGCTCCATAGATTATGCCCCATATGCTGCTCCATAAAGGTTATGGCCCCATAAGATGCCCCATAGAATAGGCCCCATATGCTGCTTCATAAAGGTTATGGCCCCATAAGATGCCCCATAGATTATGCCCCATATGATGCTCCATAGATTATGCCCCCATAAGATGCTCCATATTTTTATGCCCCCATATGATGCTCCATAGATTATGCCCCCATATTATGCTCCATAGATTATGCCCCCATAAAATGCTCCATAGATTATGCCCCCATAAGATGCTCCATAGATTATGCCCCCATAAGATGTTCCATATATTTTATGCCCCCATATGATGATCCATAGATTATGCCCCAAATGCTGCCACTGCTGCTGCGAATAAAAAAAAAAAAAAGAAGACCTTTCGTCGCTGGGGGCCAGGTGCCGATGTCCTAAGCAGGCGGGGACACCGGTGCGCTATGGGGGCCAGGTGCCGGTGTCACCGCTGGCTCAGGCCCCTGGCGCCGCTGTGTCTTCTGGGTCCTCTGGCTGTGAATGTTCAGGCAGAGGGCACGCACTAACCATGTCATCGCGCCCTCTGACCTGAACGTCACAGCCAGAGGACACAAGGACAGAGCGGTGTGTAGCGGTGGACCGGGGACAGGTGAATATAGCATGGCTCCCCCGTCCTCCCCGTCATACTCACCACCTCCTGGCGCATCTGTGCAGCCCCTGCTTCCCACTGTCTCCGGTGCTTCAGCTCTTCCTTCCATCAGCGGTCACCGCTGAACACAGGCGCCAGAGACCATAGGAGAACCAGGGGGGCTGCAGAGACCGTGCCAGGGGGGGTGAGTATATGTGACAGCCGCGCTCCCCCTCCCCTGCCGACCCCCTGGTATATGACTCGAGTATAAGCCGAGGGGGCACTTTCAGCCTTAAAAAATGGGCTGAAAATCTCGGCTTATACTCGAGTATATACGGTATCTTTCCTACAGCACTGGGTGACCGATAGGTACTGAACTACCCTGTTACGTCTTTGGGTTTAGAGCAAAAGAATGGGAGGACTACTCCCTATGACCTAAGGAAACGTGACTCTGCCTCAGGTAGATAGGCTGGGTCAGGTTTCAGAATGACACTATCCTCTAAAATTTGAGTAAAGGGGGAGCCTGCAGACAGGGCCTGAATATTGCTCACCCTGCGGGCTGATGTCAATGCCACTAGAAGAATGTCTTAAGAAATAAAATCTTAAGGGATGCGGAATGCATGCTCAAATGAGGAACTAGTTAAGGCTTGTAGTACTAAATTCAGATGCCAAGGTGGTAGTCTCAGTCACCCAATGATTGCCCACCAAATCATGATTATACAGGGCTCCTAATGCCGCAACCTGAACTTTAAAGGTGCTAGTGGCAAGGCACTGTTCTAACCTCTTTTGTAGTAACTCCAGGACAGCCGTAATTGGAGCCCTGTCCTGAACCCTGGCCCCTGAGTTGGTCAGGAACTTCTTCCAAGATTTCCCATAAGCTCTAGTAGTGATGGCGCTTCTACCTCTTTCTCTTAATAGTTTACTCTCAAATTCCACGCTCTCAAATGTAAATATGCTGCCTGAGGATGACATACCGGCCTCTGGGAGAGAAGACTTGGAATCTCCTGAAGCAACCAAGAGTCAGTGATAGACGACATCTTTAGCCCGGAGAACCATGTCCTTTTTGGCCAGAAGGGGGGCAATCAATTACTCTTGCCCTGTCCTCTGATTTTTCTTGGGACAGCCAGGATCAGGATAACTGTGGTAAAGGCGTAGGCCAGAGAATGATTCCATGTGATCATGATGACATGTAGAGCCTGAGCGTTCCCCTTGGTATCTATAGAACAAAAGGTCTTTTGTTCTGGCTGTTGGCAAAAAGAGCTATGACCTGGAGACCCCACTTTTATACAATCTGGCTGAACATGGACTGTTTTAGAACCCATTTGCCCTGTTTTATCTGGGTCCGGCTCAAAAAAATCTGCCTTGTAATTTTCTACTCCCCGTATGTGAAGTCCTGACAGAGAAAGAAAATCTATTTCTGCCATCTGGAAAATATGGGCTATTGTATCCATCAAAGGACAAGACCAGGTGCCACACTGGTGGTTCAGATCTAATCTAATCTACTACCACTTGGTTATCCGAAAATATTGACCCTGAAGGGAATCTAAGGCTAGGTTTTGTGGTATTCACAGACGGCGATACGCAAGTGATGCCGAGGAGCGGGGGAGGGTGACATGGAAAACGCCGCCCTCCTGACCTGACCGCCCTGATTGACAGCGCAAAATCCGAAGTTTACTAAGGTATTTTGATATGAAAACAGGGGTATCAGGATATATGATACCTACAGATAGCTTTGTTATGGGACGCACTATTCAGCCATATCGTTACTTGATATGGCAAAATTGGGGTGACAGATTCCCTTTAAAGATCGCTCTACACGATCGCGCTAGCACAGATGCTCCATCTGTGCTAGCGGTGACGGACCCCCGAATGCTGCAGACCGCGTTCGAGGGTCCGTCACAGAATGACAGTACATCGCTAACGCATGCCGATTATGACACTTTTTAGCAATGCGCTACATAATGGCAGTCTATGGGTGCGCTAACGCATCCGTTACATAGCGTTAGTGCCGCTATGTAACGGATGCCGTCAGCGCATTGCCATTAACACAATGTGAACCCAGCCTTAGAATTCTATCAGAGCGTGTTTGACTGCCAATATTTTTTTCCTGTTTGAAGAAACCACTTTCTAGTCCCCTGACCAGACTGCCAGAGCAATTATGTTGTTTAGATGTGCCCCCCAACCTCTGGGGCTTGCATCTGTGGTGACTACTCGAGTAACTGCTAACCCAAGAAACTCCTTTGGCCAAGTTTTCTGCTTTTAGCCACCAACCCAGGGAATGAATAATTCTTGAAGACAGAATCATCTGTCCTTCTAAATATCCTCCTAGGGAAACCTTGTTTCCTAAGATGTCCCAAAGCAGATCCCTGGTATTTATTTGGGCCCACTGTACTGCTGGCATGCATGAGGTCAGGGAACCTAGCAGGGACATAGCTTTCATCAGAGTCATGGATGGGTATTGTAATGCTTTCGACACCTGACCCATAATTTTTTCTCTTTTCTCCTCCGGAATGCGATACTCCTGTCTTTTGGAGTCTATAACAAGCCCCAGGAACTCCTGTACCCTTTTCGGCTCTACCTCTGATTTTTTTTTTTTAATTTAAAAGCTGAACTTTGCAGAGCTGGATCGACTTGACTATCATTAAAAAGTCATCTAGGTAGGGGACAGTCAGGATGTCCTTCTCCCTCAGGTGTGCCATTGCTTCTGCCACCAGCTTGGTAAACACTTGAGTAGCAACCGCCAAGCCGAACGGGAGAACTCTATACTGGAGGTTTCTGATTACCCCTCTTATGCAAACTACTACCCTGAGGAACTTCTGATAGTATGTGAATGTGATAATATGCGTCCCTCTTGTACAGAATTGTCATAGAGCAATCTGGAAACAGGATTTTTACAGTTGTTTTGATTGACTCCATTTTGAATGTTTGAGTCTTTAGTGAACTGTTCAGCTTTTTCAGTTTGATGATCATCCTGAAAGATCCATCTGGTTTCTGCACCAGAAACAGCGGGGAGTAAAAGCCTTCCCTTTTTCACTGAAGGGGAATCTCCTGGAGGATGGCTTTGTCTACTATGTTTAGACTCTTCTAAGGCCAATATCCAGGTGCTCCTGGAAATCTTTTCCCAGGCCAAGAGAAAAAGGGATAATCTTCCCCCCTCCTGTGAAAGACTATCACTGGGAAGGCTTCCTGTTATCATGAGAGGAGCCCCCAAACGGGAACCCCTCTGCCTGTTTTTTCTGCTCTTTACATTAGTTCTGATCTCTGGGGGAACTTCTACGATTAAATTTCCTGCACCGAAAGGACCTTTTATACGTGGGAATAGAGAGTTTGGGGAATTCCTTTTTGCTATCGCCCACTTTTTCAAGGATGTCATCTAATGTTGACTCGAACAGACAGAAATTCACCTTCACAGGGAATGGAGCATAACTTTGATTTTGTCTGGACGTCTGCTGGCCAACACTTAAGCCAGAGGGCTCTACGGGCCGAATTGAAGAAGGCTGCTGATCTGGAATCAAACCTAAAACATGATCCACAACGCTTATTCGAGAAAAAGTAACAATTATATTTAATCAGAATAATAACAATAACGAAGAAAATGAAAAAACTCAACAAGATAAAAAATAATTAAAATTGTGCAGGAGGTGGGTTTGGCAAGAGTATATAATGATTTCTATGTAATTATATAGTAGGAAAACAATGGATAGACAGATCCGGTAGGTAAAAAATAGAAATTATGATACTCAAATGTTATAAACTTGAAAAAAATTCAAAAGAGATACCGGAAGCTAAACGCCATAAAATGAACAAACTTTATTGAGACATATAATGATAAAAAACTGTATAAAAGATGATACACTCCAATAACTGCCAACCTCTTCTATATGTCCAAAAATGGCCCACAATAGTAAATTCAGCCTAAGAGTGTGTAAGTAATGAGTATGTACAGCGTAGAAATGAACCATATAGGTATGCTATAGAATATATTAGCACACTATTACATATACAGGGTGAAGATATGTATATCCACAATGGAGGAACATAATTTCATATGGTATCCAAAATGAGATATAGATTATAAGAAAAGCAAAGTTACTTGCAATCTAGGCAGGTAAAACTGTACCAAGACTGATTTCTCCTAACACACATGTAGATGCCTGATACTCTGACTGATGCCTAAGTAATTGTCACAGGGCAGTAGTGGAAATACAGGGGTCGGGGAACCTGGGCCCTGAACTGTCCCTCATGCTAAGGGGGTGCCCTGTCTTTACTTAACTTGGGGGTACACTTGAAGGTAGTGAGGCCCAAGTCCCTGTCTCCTGTTTAGCCCTGATCTAAACCCCCAGGCCCCTCCCCAGGAGGTGAGACAGGGAATAAAGTGAACTGCAACAAAATGACAAAAAGAAAGAAAAGACAGACACCTAGGGGTTAAATCAACTAAAAAAACAAAACTTGGCTTTCTCTGCTACAATGCACCGCAGAATAAGGCACCAGATCAAGGTAATAGCTGAAGTACCACTGCACTCAGCAAGCTCCTGACTCCAGCTTGGTTGGTCTCCAAAGTACAAGTGTATCACCAACAGTCAGCTGACGTATCAGGTGACCCTTTAAAGGATGGTGGGAGTGGTCACCTCCTACACCAGCCAACTCAGCAGCAATGCAATTACACCAGCGGCCACTGGGGGAAAAGACTGACATTAACCCCCGATGGCCTGATAGGAAAAAAGTTTTAATATGAAAAGCAAACTCTGCCACAGATCCAAAAATGGATTGTGACAGTAATGTTACCATGTTAACTGCAGGGAAACAGAAATAAATGTAGAGTACATGTGCACATATCAATAAGCATTAATCCCTGTTAATCTCTGTTATGGCATAAATAGTGGGCACCAAATAAGTCAAAAAGTGCAAACAGTGCAAGAGGACTTAATAAGAAAAGAACATATGACCTGAGAGTGGCAGTGCAGATCCCCGATGCGTGTTTCGCGTTAGCTTTCTCCCAGGGGTTGTTCTTACTTAGGCATCAGTCATAGTATCATGCATCTACGTGTGTGTTAGGAAAAATCAGTCTTGGTACAGTTTTATCTGCCTAGATTGCAAGCAACTGTGCTTTTCTTATAATCTATATCTCATTTTGGATACCATATGAAATAATGTTTCTCCATTGTGGATATACATATCTTCAGCCTGTATATGTAATAGTGTGCTAATATATTCTATAGCATACCTATATGGTTCATTTCTATGCTGTACATACTCATTACTTACACACTCTTAAGGTATGCCACACTAAACAACGTCGCTAACGAGATCGCTAAAAAACGTCACTATTTAGAGATCTCGTTAGTGACGTTGTTGTGTGTGGCATGTACTAACGACGTAGCCCCTGCTGTGATCCTGCTGTGATCTCGTTCATCGTTCTCATCGTTCCGGACCCTATTTTTATCGTTGGCGTCCCGCTGGTGAGTATATATCGCTGAGTGTGGCACCTTTTTGTTAGCGATGTGCAGTGTTTTTGTACCGCCAAAGTCGTTAAGGAGATCGCTAACCGCGATAGCGTCCTTAACGACATCACTAAATTAGTGCGCTACTAGCGATATTAAAACGATCCCGCTAGCGATCGCATTAGTATGCGTCGTTATCGTGATCGCTAGCGGGAGCGTTTAGTGTGGCAGTACCTTTAGGCTGAATTTACTATTGTGGGCCATTTTTGGACATATAGACCAGGTTAGCAGTTATTGGAGTGTATCTTCTTTTGTACAGTTTTTTATCATTATGTGTCTCAATAAAGTTTGTTCATTTATGGCATTTAGCTTCTGGTATCTCTTCTGAATTTTTGACTTATTTTGAAGTGCCAATTTTTTAGGCCTTATATTTCTGATTTGTTATAAACCTGAGATGGTACCATGTAAACAGAGATCAGTCCAAAAAATAACTAAGTCAAAATTTCCACATCAAACTATTGATGTAAGTAAGCAGCATAATAGTGCATAACACATGTAGAGAATTTTGACCTTGATACAAAAAAAATTCAGGAATGTGCAGCATGATTAACGTGAACAGTTAAATTAATTTCAGCAGAATATTAAATAAAGTGCCAAATGCATACAAAATGAGACATGTAAGCTGACAGTTTTCTGAAGAGAAAAAGTGAATGAATAAAGTGACAAGTGTCTGAAGATTGCCAGTTGCCCAACAGAATGGAAAGATGTAAACACACAGAGTACAAAAGTTGCAAGAAAAATATGAATAGGACTGGCCAAAGTTCTAACCCAGCACTCAGTTTGTGTGCCCAACACGCGTTTTGTCTGTGTGTGTTTTAAAGAATATTTCCTTTGAAAACTATGTGTAAATGACATAGAGAATTGCTCTAGGAAAAGCTCATGTTAAAATTGCATTGCAATCGGATAGCAATCGCACTGCATTTGGATGTAAATTGGATGCTAGGTGTGAAAAATCGGATTGTACTCGCATGAAAATCTCATGATACTTTTCAGACTTTTCTGGACTGAAATCGGACCGTTTTTTCCCATGGTGATTGGTACGAACCCTTGTAAAAAAAAAATGGACCTCACAGTTTGTTGTGAAATTTCTCTTGAGTGCGCCAATACCCTACATGTACCCGGGAACTACAGTCATGGCCAAAAGTTTTGAGAATGACACAAATATTAATTTTTACAAAGTCTACTGCTTCACTTTTTCTAATGGCAATTTGCATATACTCCAAAATGTTATAAAGAGTGATCAGCTTAACAGCAATTACTTGCAAAGTCAATATTTGTCTAGAAAATGAACTTTATCCCCCAAAACATATTTCAACATCATTGCAGCCCTGCCTAAAAAAAAGGACCAGCTAACCTCTTTTCAGTGATTGCTCCATTAACACAGGTGTGGGTGTTGATGAGGACATGGCTGGAGATCAATCTGTCATGATTAAGTAATAATGACACCACTGGACACTTTAAAAGGAGGCTGGTGCTTGGCATCATTGTTTATCTTCTGTTAACCATGGTTATCTCTAAAGAAACACGTGCAGTCATCATTGCAATGCACAAAAATGGCCTAACAGGGAAGAGTATCGCAGCTAGAAAGATTGCACCTCAGTCAACAATCTACCGCATCATCAAGAACTTCAAGGAGAGAGGTTCCATTGTTGCCAAAAAGGCTTCAGGGCGCCCAAGAAAGACCAGCAAGCGCCAGGACTGTCTCTTAAAAGTGTTTCAGCTGTGGGATCGGGCTACCAGCAGTGCAGAACTTGCTCAGGAATGGCAGCAGGCAGGTGTGAGTGCATCTGCACGCACTGTGAGGCGGAGACTCTTGGATCAAGGCCTGGTCTCAAGGAGGGCAGCAAAGAAGCCACTTCTCTCCAGAAAAAACATCATGAACAGACTGATATTCTGCAAAAGGTACAGGCAGTGGACTGCTGAGGACTGGGGTAAAGTTATTTTCTCTGATGAATCCCCTTTTCGATTGTTTGGGACATCAGGAAAACGCCTCATTCGGAGAAGACAAGGTGAGCGCTACCACCAGTCTTGTCTCATGCCAACTGTTAAGCATCCTGAAACCATTCATGTGTGGGGTTGTTTCTCAGCCAAGGGAATTGGCTCTCTCACAGTCTTGCCTAAAAACACAGCCATGAATAAAGAATGGTACCAGAATGTCCTCCAAGAGCAACTTCTCCCAACCCTCCAAGAGCAGTTTGGCGATCAACAATGCCTTTTCCAGCATGATGGAGCACCTTGCCATAAAGCAAAGGTGATAACTAAATGGCTCAGGTAACAAAACAGAGATTTTGGGTCCATAGCCTGGAAACTCCCCAGACCTTAATCCCATTGAGAACTTGTGGTCAATCATCAAGAGACGGGTGGACAAACAAAAACCTAAAAATTCTGACAAAATGAAAGCATTGATTGTGCAAGAATGGACTGCTATCAGTCAGGATTTGGTCCAGAAGTTGATTGAGAGCATGCCAGGGAGAATTGCAGAGGTCCTGAAGAAGTAGGGTCAACACTACAGATATTGACTTGCTGCATTAACTCATTCTAACTGTCAATATAAGCTTTTGTTACTCATATGTTTGCAATTATTATATTTCTGTCTGTGATAAAAACATCTGTCAAACACACATAAAAGCCAGAGGGCAGCCGATCATGTGAAAATATAATATTTGTGTCATTCTCAAAACTTTTGGCCATGACTGTACTTTTCAGGCACAGTGTAAAGCTCAGAAGAGAAGGAGCGCCATATTATAGTATATATTTGACTGTTATGTTTTCCAGGTGCCATGACCTACTAGAAGAGCCCCAGAGGTGCCATAACAGCAGAACCTCCCAAAAGTGATTCTATTTTACAAACTACACCTCTCATTGAATTCATCTAAGGGTGCAGTGATCATATTGACACCACAGTTGTGTCACAGAAATTTATACAATTAGGCAATGAAGAAAAAAATAATTACCGTATATACTCGTGTATCAGCTGAGATTTTCAGCACATTGTTTTTGTGCTGAAAATGCCCCCCTCGGCTTATACACGAGTCATTGTCCAGAAAGCCAGCAGGGGAGGCCCCTCAAATTCACTTCAGATGTGATGTGGTCCCTAAAAAAAAATGAGAGATCAATGGTCAACTTCTAACTTCCTAGCAAAAAAAAAATATGTTTCAAAAATTGTGCTGATGTAAAGTAGACATGTTGGTAACATTATTTTTTAACTATTTTGTGTGACATGTCTCTCTGATTTAAGGCATAAAATGTAAAAGTTTGAAAATTTCAAAACTTTTGTTAAATTTCTGATTTTTTCATAAATAAACGTAATTCATATCAAAGGAATGTTACCACTGTCATGAAGTACAATATGTCACAAAAAATCAGTCTCAGAATCTCATTCTCAGAATCAGTGAGATCCATTGAAGAGTTCCTGAGTTAATACCTCATAAAGTGACAGTAGTCAGAATTGAAAAAATGGCCTGGTCAGGAAGGTGAAAGCAGGCTTCAGGCTGAAGGGGTTAAAGGAGGGTTAATTAATTTTATATTTTGATAGATCAGAGTTTTCTGGACAGGGTGATGTGTCTGTGTTTTTTATATATCTTTATTTTTAATAGGGCAAAGGGGGAGATATGGACTTTTACCTTTGTAAGGCTATGAAATAAAAGTATCAATAATAAGAACATTATTTAACCCATTAACAACCAGAGGTATTTTTGTTTTTGCATTTTTATTTTTTGCTCCCATTCTTCTCGGTGCAATAACTTTTTAATTTTTTGGTCAAAATGGCCATGTGAGGGCTTGTTTTTTTGCCGGATGAGTTGTACTTTTGATTGACTCCTTTGGTTTAAACAGGGACAGACACTGACAGCTTGGGCCCCTGGGCAAGAATTGTGTCTGGGCCCCCCTCCTTTTATAGCGACCAAGCTACAGATATATCTATATATTTGTTACGGTCGCCTCTCATTATATATATTGCTGCTACTTATCACATACTTCCCTCTTGTTATATACAACAGCACCGTCCCTTACATATCGGATTTTCGTTATTTTTGTTATTTATACCTTCCTGTTCTTTATTACATATCATTCTCTCTTGTTAGATATAAACTGAAATAACAGCTGATGGAGCATGGAAAAGCTTCTTTTGGGATGGATTCGGCTGCTGGAATGGTCTTCTGGTCAGATGCTGCTCCATCAGCTGTCATTTTACATTCTACAAGAGAGGACTCTATGTAATAAAGAGGGAGCTGTGAATAACAAAAATAATGAGAATACTCAATGTATGCTGCTGGAATAGTCTTCTGGTCAGATGCTGCTCCATCAGCTGTCATTTTACATTCTACAAGAGAGGACTCTATGTAATAAAGAGGGATCTGTGAATAACAAAAATAATGAGAATACTCAATGTATGGTGCTGTATATGACAAGAGATGATACTATGTAATAATGGACGGCACTTCACATAACAGGACGGCGCTGCACATAACAGGATGCTATATAATAAAGGACGGCGCTCCACATAACAGGACGCTTTATAATAAAGGACGGTGCTCCACATAATAGGGTGCTATATAATAAAGGACGGCACCATACATAAATAAAGAGGATGTGACATAATAAGGGACAGGAGGGTACTGGTACCACCAACGCGATTTCAGGATACGGACACTGCCTAAGTGGTCGCAGGAAGTGAGCGCTAATAACAGGACACAGGGTATGGAATGTGGGATACTATATCAGACTAGGGATGGGGGACCTGGCAACATACAGTTGCATACACACCAACCACTTTACATAACTATATTGATTGCTCAGGCACCTCTCTATTAGAGAGGGTGCTTTTTATACAAGATGTCTCCAAGCTATTGGCTGGGAGACGCGTTGCAAGTGAACACACATTTAACTAAATGCTCTCAACTATTGCTGGGAGCATTTACCATGTGCACGTGTTGCCCTTTTAGAACAGGTGAGCACACACACTAGGCACGCCGTCTGGACACAGTGCAGCGTGCATAGTGGAGGGAGAAGGCAGGAGCAGGACCATGCTGGGTACCGTGCCATGGGTCGGTGAGTAAGCTGGCATCCCTGCATGGAGGGAGGAGGGGACACCATGTTAGGCATAGCGCTACATGCCCCTTCATGTGGTAATTTGTCTTGTTCTTCTGCAACACATGAAAAAAAAAACGATTCCACTCACCTTTCTCCGCTCCCACGCTACTCTGTGTCCTCTTCTGCAACCGGCGCAGGAGCCACCAGCTGACTTCGGCATCACCACCGCTCATGACATCACTGCCATATGCCTCCCAGTCATGAACACACCGAGGTCAGATGCAGGACGCAAATTAGTCAGTGGCGTGTACTGCAGCGGAACTGGCGGATTCCCTGCGCTACAATATATTTCAGCTGACTGTGCGTCGAGGATGCAGATCGAGCTGAAATATTTGCTGGTGTCAGTGGCCTCACTCCAACTCTGGGCCCGTTACGGCTGTCAATTTTTCTGCCCCGGAGAAACCCATGTTAAGTGATATTTACCTTTACACATACTGTCTACTGTGTCTCAGGTATTAATATGTACATACAGTTAGGTCCATAAATATTTGGACAGAGACAACATTTATCTAATTTTGGTTCTAGACATTACCACAATGAATTTGAAACAAAACAAATCAGATGCAGTTGAAGTTCAGACTTTCAGCTTTCATTTGAGGGTATCCACATTAAAATTGGATGAAGGGTTTAGGAGTTTCAGCTCCTTAACATGTGCCACCCTGTTTTTAAAGGGACCAAAAGTAATTGGACAGATTAAATAATTGTAAATAAAATGTTCATTTCTAGTACTTGGTTGAAAACCCTTTGTTAGCAATGACTGCCTGAAGTCTTGAACTCATGGACATCACCAGACACTGTGTTTCCTTCTTTTTGATGCTCTGCCAGGCCTTCACCGCGGTGGTTTTCAGTTGTTGTTTGTTTGTGGGCCTTTCTGTCTGAAGTTTAGTCTTTAACAAGTGAAATGCATGTTCAATTGGGTTGAGATCAGGTGACTGACTTGGCCATTCAAGAATATTCCACTTCTTTGCTTTAATAAACTCCTGGGTTGCTTTGGCTTTATGTTTGGGTCATTGTCCATCTGTAGTATGAAACGACGACCAATCAGTTTGGCTGCATTTGGCTGGATCTGAGCACACAGTATGGCTCTGAATACCTCAGAATTCATTCGGCTGTTTCTGTCCTGTGTCACATCATCAATAAACACTAGTGACCCAGTGCCACTGGCAGCCATGCATGCCCAAGCCATCACACTGCTTCCGCCATGTTTTACAGATGATGTGGTATGCTTTGGATCATGAGCTGTACCACGCCTTCGCCATACTTTTCTCTTTCCATCATTCTAGTAGAGGTTGATCTTGGTTTCATCTGTCCAAAGAATGTTCTTCCAGAACTGTGCTGGCTTTTTTAGATGTTTTTTAGCAAAGTCCAGCCTAGCCTTTTTATTCTTGATTCTTATGAGTGGCTTGCACCGTGCAGTGAACCCTCTGTATTTAATTTCATGCAGTCTTCTCTTTATGGTAGATTTGGATATTGATACGCCTACCTCCTGGAGAGTGTTGTTCACTTGGTTGGCTGTTGTGAAGGGGTTTCTCTTCACCATGGAGAGTATTCTGCGATCATCCACCACTGTTGTCTTCCGTGGGCGCCCAGGTCTTTTTGCATTGATGAGTTCACCAGTGCTTTCTTTCTTTCTCAGAATGTACCAAACTGTAGATTTTGCCACTCCTAAAGTTGTAGCAATTTCTCGGATGGGTTTTTTCTGTTTTTGCAGCTTAAGGATAGCTTGTTTCACCTGCATGGAGAGCTCCTTTGACCGCATGTTTCCTTCACAGCTAAACCTTCCAAATGCAAACACCACACCTCAAATCAACACCAGCCCTTTTATCTGCTTAATTGAGAATGATATAATGAAGGGATTGCCCACACCTGTCCATGAAATAGCCTTGGAGTCAATTGTCCAATTACTTTTGGTCCCTTTAACCCCTTCACCCCCAAGGGTGGTTTGCACGTTAATGACCGGGCCAATTTTTACAATTCTGACCACTGTCTCTTTATGAGGTTATAACTCTGGAACGCTTCAACGGATCTTCGCGATTCTGAGATTGTTTTCTCGTGACATATTGTACTTCACGTTAGAAGTAAAATTTCTTCGATATAACTTGCGTTTATTTTTGAAAAAAATGCAAATATGGCGAAAATTTTTAAAATTTTGCAATTTTCAAACTTTGAATTTTTATTCCCTTAAAACAGAGAAATATTCACATAAAATAGTTAAGAAATAACATTTCCCACATGTCTACTTTACATCAGCACAATTTTGGAACCAAAATTTTTTTTTGTTAGGAAGTTATAAGGGTTAAAAGTTGACCAGCGATTTCTCATTTTTACAACAAAATTTACAAAGCCATTTTTTTTAGGGACCACCTCTCATTTGAAGTCACTTTGAGGGTCTATATGGCAGAAAATACCCAAAAGTGACACCATTCTAAAAACTGCACCCCTCAAGGTACTCAAAACCACATTCAAGAAGATTATTAACCCTTCAGGTGCTTCACAGGAACTAAAGCAACGTGGAAGGAAAAAATGAATATTTAACTTTTTAGCCACAAAATGATCTTTTACAAACTTTTTTTTTATTTTCACAAGGGTAAAAGGAGAAAATGGACAAATAAGGTTGTTATGCAATTTCTCCTGAGTACGCCAATACCCAATATGTGGGGGAAAACCACTGTTTGGGCACACGGCAGAGCTCGTAAGGGAAGGAGCGCCGTTTGACTTTTTCAAACTAAAATTGGCTGGAATTTAGATTGGATGCCATGTCGTGTTTGGATAGCCCCTGATATGCCTAAACAGTGGAAACCCCCACAAGTGACACCATTTTGGAAACTAGACCCCCTAAGGTACTTATCTAGATCTGTTGTGAGCACTTTGAACTCCCAAGTGTTTCACAAAAGCTTATAATGCCTGGGTGTGAAAAAAAAAAAAAACAATTTTCCACAAAAATGATTTTTTAGTCCCAAATTTTTGAATTTTCCCAAGGAAATTGGACCCCAAAAGTTGTTGTCCAATTTGTCCTGAGTACGCTGATACCCCATATGTGGGGGGGGGGGAACTGTTTGGGTGCACGGCAGGGCTTGGAAAGGAAGTAGTAACGTTTTGGAATGCAGACGTTGATGGGGGTCATGTTCCGTTTGCAGTGCCCCAGATGAGCCTAAACAGTGGAAACCCCCCACAAGTGACCCCATTTTGGAAACTATACCCCCTAAGGAACTTATCTAGATCTTTGGTGAGCACTTTGAACCCCCAAGTGCTTCACACAAGTTTATAATGCCCGGGCATGAAAATAAAAAATCCTATTTTTTTCCCACAAAAATTATCTTTTAGTCACTAATTTTTTATTTTCTCAAGGGTAACAGGAGAAATTGGACCACATAAGTTGTTGTACAATTTGTCCTGAGTACGCTGATACCCCATATGTGGGTGGGAACCACTGTTTGGGCGCACGGCAGAGCTCGAATGGAAGGAGCACCATTGACTTTTTCCAACCAAAATTGGCTGGAATTTAGATTGGATGCCATGTTGCATTTGGAGAGCCCCTGATGTGCCTAAACAGTGGAAACCCCCACAAATGACCCCATTTTGGAAACTAGACCCCCTAAGGAACTTTTCTAGATCTTTGGTGAGCAATTTTAACCCCCAAGTGCTTCACACAAGTTTATAACGTAGAGCCGTAAAATTTAAAAATCATATTTTTTCCACAAAAATTATCTTTTCACCCCAATTTTTATTTTCCAAGGGTAACAAGACTCCAAAAGTTATTGTGCAATTTGTCCTGAGTGCGCTGATACCCCATATGTGGGGGTAAACCACTGTTTGGGTGCATGGCAGAGTTTGGAAGGGAAGGAGTGCCGTCTGACTTTTTCAACGCAGAATTGGCTGGACGCCATGTCGTGTTTGGAGAGCTCCTGATCTGCCTAAACAGTGGAAACCCCCATAAATGACGCCATTTTGGAAACTAGACCCCTCAAGGAACTTATCTAGATGTGTGGTGAGAACTTTTAACCCCCAGGTGTTTCACTAAAGTTTATAACGTACAGCCGTAAAATAAAAAATCCTTTTTTTTTTTACAAAAATGATTTTTTCGTCCCCAATATTTTATTTTCACAAGGGTAACAGGAGAAATTGGACCCCAAAAGTTGTTGTCCAATTTGTCCTGAGTACGCTGATACCCAATATGTGGGAGAAAACTACTGTATGGGTGCACGTCAGGGCTCGGAAGGGAAGTAGTGACGTTTTGGATTGCAGACTTTGATGGAATGGTCTGGGGGCGTCATGTCGCATTTGGAGAGCCCCTGATGCGCCTAAACAGTGGAAACCCCCCACAAGTGACCCCATTTTGGAAAATAGACCCCACAAGGAACTTGTCTAGATGTGTGGTGAGCACTTTGAACCCCGAAGTGCTTCACAGAAGTTTATAACGCACAGCCGTAAAAATAAAAAATCCTTTTTTTTTTTGCAAAAATGATTTTTTTGCCCCAATATTTTATTTTTACAAGGGTAACAGGAGAAATTGGACCCCAAAAGATGTTGTCCAATTTGTCCTGAGTACGCTGATATCCAATATGTGGGAGAAAACTACTGTATGGGTACACGTTGGGGCTCGGAAGGGAAGTAGTGACGTTTTGGATTGCAGACTTTGATGGAATGGTCTGGGGGCGTCATGTCGCATTTGGAGAGCCCCTGATGCGCCTAAACAGTGGAAATCCCCAACAAGTGACCCCATTTTGGAAAATAGACCCACAAGGAACTTATCTAGATGTGTGGTGAGCGCTATGAAGCCCCAAGTGCTTCACAGAAGTTTATAATGTACAGCCATAAAAGCAAAAAATATTTTTTTTTGTACAAAAATGATATTTTCGCCCCCAGTTTTTTATTTTCCCAAGGGTAGCAGAAGAAATAGGACAAATTGCACAATAACTCTTGGGGTCCAGAGTACGCTGATACCCCATATGTGGGGATAAACTACTGTTTGGACGCATGGCAGAGCTGAGAAGTGAAGGAGCACCGTTTGACTTTTTCAACGCAGAATTGGCTGGAATTGAGATCAGACGCCATGTCACATTTGGAGAGCCCCTGATGTGCCTAAACAGCGGAAACCCCCCAATTCTAACTCCAACTCTAACCCCAACACACCCCTAACCCTAGTCCCAACCCTAACCACAAACCTAACCCTAACACACCCCTAATCCCAACCCTAACCCTAATCCTAACTTTAGCGCCAACCCTAACCCTAACTTTAGCCGCAACCCTAACCCTAACCCTAATGGGAAAATGGAAATAAATACTTTTTTTTAATTTTATTATTTTTCCCTTACTAAGGGGGTGATAAAGGGGGGTTTGATTTACTATTTATAGCGGGTTTTTATGATTGGCAGCTGTCACGCTAAAAGACGCTTTTTATTGCAAAAATAGTTTTTGCATCATCACATTTTGAGAGCTATAATTTTTGCATATTTTGGCCCACAGAGTCATGTGAGGTCTTATTTTTTGCGGGACGAGTTGACGTTTTTATTGGTACCATTTTTGTGCACGTGACGTTTTTTGATCGCTTTTTATTTAGATTTTTGGGAGGTTAGAATGAACAAAAATCAGCAATTCATGAATTTCTTTTGGGGGAGGCGTTTATACCGTTCCGCGTGTGGTAAAATTGATAAAGCAGTTTTATTCTTCGGGTCAGTACGATTATGGCGATACCTCATTTATATCATTTTTTCATGTTTTGGCGCTTTTATAGAATAAAAACAATTTTATATAAAAAATAATTATTTTTGCATCGCTTTATTCTGCGAGCTATAACTTTTTTATTTTTTCGCTGATGATGCTTTATGACGGCTCGTTTTTTGCGGGACAAGATGACGTTTTCAGCGGTACCATGTATTTTTATATCGGTCTTTTTGATCGCGTGTTATTCCACTTTTTGTTCGGCGGTATGATGATAAAGCATTGATTTTTTGCTTCGTTTTTTTTTTTTTTTTTTAAGGGGTTCACTAAAGGGGTTAACTAGTGGGACAATTTTATAGGGGGGGTCGTTACGGACGCGGCGATACCAAATATGTGTACTTTTATTGTTTTTTTTTTTTTATTTACAGGAAGAAGTGAATTTATTGGGGAATATTTTTTTTTTTTTTTTATTTATTTTGGATTTTTTTTTTACACATGTTTATTTTTACTTTTTTAACTTTTTTACTTTGTCCCAGGGTGGGACATCACAGTATTTTATCAGATCGCTGGTGTGGCAGTGTGCACAGCACTCTGTCACACCAGCGATCGCACAGGCATAGATGCAGGCTTCTCAGTGCCTGCTCTCGGCAGGCACTGAGGTAGCCGCCTCCCTCCAGGACCCCGGCGCCATCTTGGATCCGGGTCCTGGGAGGGAGGAAGCCCTCAGAACAGCGCGATCACATCGCGCTGCTCTGAGGGTCTCAGGGGGGCGCGCAGGGAGCCCCCACCCTGCGCGATCCTCCCCTGTGCCCCCAGTACACCGCGATCATGTTTGATCGCGGTGTGCTAGGGGTTAATGTGCCGGGAGCGGTCCGTGACCGCTCCTGACACACAGTCATGGGTGTCAGCTGTGATAATCAGCTGACACCCGGCGGCGATTAGCTGCGCTCCCCTCAGGAGCGCAGCTGATCGCCTATGACGTACTATCCCGTCCCCGGTCATACGGGCCCAGGTACCATGGACGGGATAGTACGTCCGATGGCAGTAAGGGGTTAAAAACAGGGTGGCACATGTTAAGGAGCTGAAACTCCTAAACCCTTCATCCAATTTTAATGTGGATACCCTCAAATGAAAGCTGAAAGTCTGAACTTCAACTGCATCTGATTTGTTTTGTTTCAAATTCATTGTGGTAATGTCTAGAACCAAAATTAGATAAATGTTGTCTCTGTCCAAATATTTATGGACCTAACTGTATATTGTACTATTATCAGTGTGTGTACACACAGATAACCAAAGTACACATCAATACCTTAAAACACTTTCAGCCATGAGTGTGTATATGTGTATATATATATATCTATATATATATATCTATATAGATATATATATAAAGATATATATATATATATATATATATATACTGTATATATATACTGTGTATATATATATATATATATGATCCAAAAAATGAAGGCAGCACTCCAAGATATAAGATATGGGTAGTTTATTAGCCCATGTGCGACGTTTCAGTCCTAGATGTGGACCTTTTTCAAGCTGGAAGGATTGTGGACCTGGAAGGATTTTTTGCACCCTCATCATCATTTTGGTGCTGCTTTTCAATATTTTTTGATATATACAGTACAGACCAAAAGTTTGGACACCTTCTCATTTAAAGTTTTTACTGTATTTTCATGACTATGAAAATTGTACATTCACACTGAAGGCATCAAAACTATGAATTAACACATGGGGAATTATATACTTAACAAAAAAGTGTGAAACAACTGAAAATATGTCTTATATTCTAGGTTCTTCAAAGTAGCCACCTTTTGCTTTGATTACTGCTTTGCACACTCTTGGCATTCTCTTGATGAGCTTCAAGAGGTAGTCACCGGTAATGGTCTTCCAACAGTCTTGAAGGAATTCCCAAAGATGCTTAGCACTTGTTGGCCCTTTTGCCTTCACTCTGCGGTCCAGCTCACACCAAACCATCTCGATTGGGTTCAGGTCTGTTGACTGTGGAGGCCAGGTCATCTGGCGTAGCACCCCATCACTCTCCTTCTTGGTCAAATAGCCCTTACACAGCCTGGAGGTGTGTTTGGGGTTCATTGTCCTGTTGAAAAATAAATGATGGTCCAACTAAACACAAACCTGATGGAATAGCATGACGCTGCAAGATGCTGTGGTAGCCATGCTGGTTCAGTATGTCTTCAATTTTGAATAAATCCCCAAAAGTGTCACCAGCAAAGCACCCCCACACCATCACACCTCCTCCTCCATGCTTCACGGTGGGAACCAGGCATGTAGAGTCCATCCGTTCACCTTTTCTGCGTCGCACAAAGACACGGTGGTTGGAACCAAAGATCTCAAATTTGGACTCATCAGACCACAGCACAGATTTCCACTGGTCTTGTTGAGGTAGGATCTAAGTGACCCTTCACAGTTGACCTAGTGATATCCAAATTAATTCACAGAACGTTGCTAGCAACATAAATAACCAAACAGAGACATGTTTCTGTCTGGGAGAATTGAAACAGATTCTACCGCATGTATTACATCATCATCTTTTATAATATTTAGTGAGTTTGTACTTCAACCAATAGTATAAAACCTCACCTACAACATTTAACCAATGAAAATACAGGAAGACTGGAAACTACATATATGGTCATATCCACGTGACCATAGAAGTGAACAATAGCATACTTATTCTTCAGAGTATCTTATATCTTGTCCAAACTGGAGCGGTCTGGTTTTATTACAGCCCATAACCTTTACTCTACTTCTTTATATCGGCCAGGAACTATAGCCTTGTTAAGTAACAGAATTTATCTCATAAACGACAAAATGGAATTACAGGCACAAAATGGAGCATTCAGTTTTGATCTTTCTTGATTTAGTCCTTCACAATCTAATGTCCATTCCTTTTGTTCTTTAGCCCAAACAAGTCTCTTCTGCTTGTTGCCTGTCCTTAGCAGTGGTTTCCTAGCAGCTATTTTACCATGAAGGCCTGCTGCACAAAGTCTCCTCTTAACAGTTGTTGTAGAGATGTGTCTGCTGCTAGAACTCTGTGTGGCATTGACCTGGTCTCTAACCTGAGCTGCTGTTAACCTGCGATTTTTGAGGCTGGTGACTCAGATACACTTGTCCTCAAAAGCAGAGGTGACTCTTGGTCTTCCTTTCCTGGGGCGTTCCCCATGTGAGCCAGTTTCTTTGTAGCGCTTGATGGTTTTTGCAACTGCACTTGGGGACACTTTCAAAGTTTTTCCAATTTTTCGGACTGACTGACCTACATTTCTTAAAGTAATGATGGCCACTCGTTTTTCTTTACTTACCGTATTTTTCAGACTATAAGACGCACCGGACTATAAGACGCACCCAGGTTTTAGAGGTGGAAAATAGGGAAAAATATATTTGAAGCAAAAAATGTGGTGAAATATTTAATAACATAAATTACATTCTATTAGATGTGGTGTTATTTTATATAATAGTATGTTGTTATGTTGGAAGCTACGGGTAGGAGATGGTGCTGCGGGACCATGTGGTGTCTGTAAAGTACTATGTGAAGACGGTGGAGGGTGAGTATAAGGCCGGGGTCACACATGCAAGAAATTTGCACGATTTTGTGTGAGTCTCTCTCATGAACACCCGGCACTGCCGTTGGCACTCAGACTGAAGCGTGCAGCTGCATAGAAATACATGCAGCATAGAAATACATGCAGCATAGAAATACATGCAGCCGCACGCTCCGGTCCGAGTGCCAGCGGCAGTGCTGGGTGTTGATGCGAGAGACTCACACGAAATCGTGCAAATTTCTCGCATGTGTGACCACGGCCTGTGAATGGGGGCACAGGGCTTATATTTAAAGCCATACTCCAGCACTGATAACACTGGAGTGCTGCTTTAAGATCCCATGGGAGAACTATAACTCTCAGCATGTCCTGCAGATCCTATGGCATGCTGGGAGTTATAGTCCACCACAGGAGTGGCAGAGTGCTTTTTTATGTGCTGTATTACTAACCTTTTAATTAATTCTCTGTTGTACAGTGTGTCTGAAGGACCTGTGATGACATCATGAAGAGGCTGGGCTTTGTGTGGTCATGTGATGATCCAGCCCACCCTCTTCATGACCTCATCACAGGTCCTCCACAGGAGCATTCAGCATCGCATCAGCACAGCCCCTGTGCTGTCAGGTATGTGATGCCTCCTGCTGCACTCTGCTCCTGCCGCCTCCTTCTCCTCCCAACACACATCTCCCCAGCTGCTGCAGGAATCAGGCACTGGGGAACCATGTGGCTCTTTCTTTTGCTGCTCCCCGCTCACTGCTCAGCTGATAGGTGGGCGGGGAAGCGGCTAATGAATATTCACTGCACTTAAGTATCGGGACCAGTGGTTTCCCCAGCGCAGGATTCCTGCAGCAGAGGGGATATTTTCCTGCCTCCTGCGATCTCACTCCACCCCTGCCCCCCTCCCCACTTACATTCTGACCATAAGACGCACCCACACTTTCCTCCCAAATTTGGAGGAAAAAAAGTGCGTCTTATGGTCCGAAAAATACGGTAGCTGCTTTTTTCTTGCCATAATACAAATTCTAACAGTCTATTCAGTAGGACTATCAGCTGTGTATCCACCAGACTTCTGCACAACACAACAGATGGTCCCAACCCCATTTATAAGGCCAGAAATCCCACTTATTAAACCTGACAGGGCACACCTGTGAAGTGAAAACCATTTCCAGTGACTACCTCTTGAATCTCATCAAGAGAATGCCAAGAGTGTGCAAAGCAGTCATCAAAGCAAAAGGTGGCTACTTTGAAGAACCTAGAATATAAGACATAATTTCAGTTGTTACACACTTTTTTGTTAAGTATATAATTCCACATGTGTTAATTCATAGTTTTGATGCCTGCTGTCGCGCTGTCTAGCAGATGTATAAATATATAATGTCAGTAATCTATCAAGTGGGACAACATTCTATATAACATATAAATAGGTAACATTAACATGTATATATAGCATAGTATTACCTGACATAATATCCTGTGGGTCAATACTGAATCCTTTTCACGCTGTCTCTGGCTAGAGGTGGACCGGGGTCTATGCTGACCCTAAACTGGGGTCCTGACTAGTCCCTCTACCTGGAGGTACTGTTAATGGTACAGAGGTCCAGGCCACCAGCGTAAACCCTGTCTCCTATAAATCCCTGACCACTGTAATCTAGTCCTTAGAAGGACCCTGATTACCACCATAGGGAATGGACAGGTAAAGGTTAACAAACAGTATAGACAAACGAGACAGACAGGGGATAAAGTAAATACTGTCTTGCATACAACATTAAAACACAGAGGGAACACCAAAGGTCTAGGAGATAAACTATAAGCAAGGTGAGGAGAAACAACAAAAGAGCTCTTAGCTTAAGTCTTCTCAGAACCGATCCTATCTGCAGTCTGTATGAATGCTTTCACCGGCATCTAACCAGCAGACTGGCAGCTATATAAAGGAAGCTAATTAGAACATAATCAAAAGCAGCCGGGCGAGGCTGGACCTAGTCTTAGCAAAGAGCTAGGTAATATTAACTCCCTCATTACCAAACACAAAGAAACAGCAACTCAGCTGCGAGAAGTCAGAATGTGCAATCGCGACAATCTTCGTGGCGATGCACCCATGACAGTACCCCCCCCTTCTACGAGGGGCCTCCGGACCCTCAGGGCCAGGTCTGTCCAGGTAAGTCGTGTGGAAGGTCCGAACCAATCGATCTGCGTTAATCTCAGACGCAGAGACCCACGTCCTCTCCTCAGGACCATATCCCTTCCAATGAACCAAATACTGAAGGGATCGGCGATTCAGACGTGAGTCAATGATCTTCAACACTTGAAATTCTAAGTTACCATTGACCACCACTGGAGGAGGAGGTAGAAGTGACGGTATAACTGGCGCCACGTACCTCTTAAGCAACGATTTGTGGAATACATTATGGATTTTAAACGTAGGAGGGAGGTCCAGACGAAATGTCACATGATTAATTATAGAACTGATCCTGTATGGACCGATGAACCTGAGACCCAGTTTCCAGGAGGGAACTTTGCATTTTATATTCTTGGTAGACAACCACACCAGATCGTTCACACCTAGGTCCGGACCATACACTCTCCTCCTATCAGACCTTCGCTTGAAACAGTTCCCCATAGCACTCAGACCATTCAGCACTCCTCTCCAAACTGAAGCAAGTGACGACGAGAATCGTTCCTCCTCAGGAACCCCAGATGGACGGGTATGTGGGGTCTTAGAGCGAGCACAAACTCCACAGGACGCGACAAAAGTTATTACCTCTTTATTTAAGTTAGGCCACCAAAACCGGCGAGAAAGGAGATCCACAGTTGCTTTACTCCCTGGATGCCCTGCTAAAGCAGAACTATGATGTGCCTCGATAACTTTTTGTCTTAACTGATTAGGAACAAACAGTTTCCCTGGAGGTCCTACAGGGGCGTCCCCCTGAGCCTCCAACACCTCCTCCTCAAGCTCAGAGCACACAGCCGACACCACCACTCCTTCCTGAAGGAAAGGAACCGGGTCATCCGTCTTTCCGGCCCCTGGGAAACTACGAGATAAGGCATCAGGAAGCAATTTTATTGAGCAGTCATACGTGCGATGAGGAGGTAACTTTTGACACCCCTCCTCTGAGAACATCTCCCCAAAGTCCTCCAGAAAAGGAGGCAAAGTCCTAGGCACGACCGCACCGATGACCGTGTTCATGCAGTAATTCTTGCAAAATTCACCCCACTGGCTTATCTTTCTGGATTGCCAATCAATCACTGGGTTATGTTTAGCCAACCAGGGAAGTCCCAACACAATAGGAGTAGGAAGACCCTCCAACACATAACAAGACAACTGTTCTTTATGTATTGCCCCTACTCGAAGGTCTATGTTATGAACAGCTTGTACAAAGCTACCTTGACCGAGAGGTCTGGCGTCAATAGAAAGTATAGGGATCGGTTTGGCCAATACACTCAGTTGCATACCTTGCACCTGGGCAAACCGAGCGTCCACCATATTAGCCCCAGACCCACTATCAAGAAGAACAGAAATCCTCTCAACTCTCGCACCAACCACCACCTCCGCAGGCACGAGAAATTGACACGGACCTGGGGACGAAATACCTACTCCCAGGTTGTCGTCCACCACACAACCTGGGATTAACAGTTTTTCGGTGACTTTTTTGCTCAATGAGGCACGGGAGGGACACCCCCCAACAAAATGTCCCTCTCTCCCGCAGAAGAAACACCTTCTTGTCTTGCGGCGCACCGCCGATTCCCTCCTACAAAATGATGTCCCACCCAACTGCATAGGTTCCTCAGAACAGACCAGGGGAACTTCCATATAAGAGACTTTAGTAGTGGGTGGAGTAATAACAGGGGCGGAGTTACCTCGCACCTCCCTCGAAGCCGTCTATCAATACGAATAGCAAGGGCCATAGCAGCCTCCAGTGAAGGAGGAGAATCACACTGAGCCAAAACATCTTTTAATTTGTCAGATAACCCTTGACAAAACTGGCTCCTAAGAGCTGGATCATTCCACTGAGTATCTGTGGCCCATCTACGGAACTCAGAAGAAAATTCCTCCGCCGGACGATCTCCCTGCTGTATCCTACGTAACTTCGTTTCAGCAAGGGAGACCCGATCCGGGTCATCATACACCAGCCCCAGGGCAGCAAAAAATCGATCTACTGACTGGAGGGAGAGAGAACGCCCAGGATTGAGGGTCCCCTTGTAAGAGCGAGATGACAATTCCCACCCTCTGCTCCTCACTCCCCGATGACCGAGGCCGTAGCCGAAAGTACAATTTACATGCCTCCCGGAAGGTAAAAAATTTGTCCCGCCCACCAGTGAACCTGTCCGGGAGAGCAACCTTAGGTTCAGATCTGGTTTGCTCCGGGGGGGGACAAAACCTTGGACTTAATGTCCGTAAACTCCATGGACAATTTCTGCAACTGCAGGGCAGGCTGGGCTACTGGATCCATGGTAGCTGGGGAGAATCTATAGTTTGGGCCGGTGAAAATGTCATGCTGTCTAGCAGATGTATAAATATATGATGTCAGTAATCTATCAAGTGGGACAACATTCTATATAACATATAAATAGGTAACATTAACATGTATATATAGCATAGTATTACCTGACATAATATCCTGTGGGTCAATACTGAATCCTTTTCACGCTGTCTCTGGCTAGAGGTGGACCGGGGTCTATGCTGACCCTAAACTGGGGTCCTGACTAGTCCCTCTACCTGGAGGTACTGTTAATGGTACAGAGGTCCAGGCCACCAGCGTAAACCCTGTCTCCTATAAATCCCTGACCACTGTAATCTAGTCCTTAGAAGGACCCTGATTACCACCATAGGGAATGGACAGGTAAAGGTTAACAAACAGTATAGACAAACGAGACAGGGGATAAAGTAAATACTGTCTTGCATACAACATTAAAACACAGAGGGAACACCAAAGGTCTAGGAGATAAACTATAAGCAAGGTGAGGAGAAACAACAAAAGAGCTCTTAGCTTAAGTCTTCTCAGAACCGATCCTATCTGCAGTCTGTATGAATGCTTTCACCGGCATCTAACCAGCAGACTGGCAGCTATATAAAGGAAGCTAATTAGAACATAATCAAAAGCAGCCGGGCGAGGCTGGACCTAGTCTTAGCAAAGAGCTAGGTAATATTAACTCCCTCATTACCAAACACAAAGAAACAGCAACTCAGCTGCGAGAAGTCAGAATGTGCAATCGCGACAATCTTCGTGGCGATGCACCCATGACGCCTGCAGTGTGAATTTACAATTTTCATAGTCATGAAAATACAGAAAAATCTTTAAATGAGGTGTGTCCAAACTTTTGGTCAGTACTGTATATATATATATATCTATATAGATATATATATATATATATATATATATATATTCTATATAGATATATATATATATATACATACACTGTTCCAAATTATTATGCAAATAATATTTTCTCAGATTTTCCCAAATTACCTATATGAATTTCAGTCATTGTAATTTTCCAGTCAAATAACTATTAGAGTACAATTGAAAGGTTTTTGTACAAACTGCCTATGATAACTATATTTTTTAAAAAATAAAACACTCAAACTGCACTCAAAATGCATGTTCCAAATTATTATGCACAGCAGAGTTTTCAACTTTTTCATTTTAATAAAGAACAAAAAAATGGTCATTTTTGAAATTATAAGGCTAAGTGCACACGATCAGGAATAATTGCGTTTTTTTCGCGGTTTTTTCCGCTATTTTCCGCGGTTAAACCGCGAACAAAACGCAAGCATTAAGCATTCTATACGTTTTAATTGATTCCGCATGTTTTGTACACATGTTGCTTTTTTTTCCGCGAAAAAAAAACGCTTTGCGGAAAAAAAAGCAACATGTTCATTAATTTAGCGTAACCGCGGTGATTCCGCCGCCATAGGAATGCATTGAACCGCTTACTTTCCGCATGTGGCTATGCCCACTATGCGCAATGTAAGCGGTTCATGTGCGGATGGTACCCAGGGTCTGGAGCAGAGGAGACTCTCCTCCAGGCCCTGGGTACCATATCCCTGGTAAAACAATAATGAAAATAAAAAATAATGATATTTCTCACCTTCCGGCGGCCCCCGCAGCCTTCCCGCCTTCAGCGACGCTCCCGGCAACTTCCGGTCCCAAGAGTCCTTTGCGAGAATCACCCAGATGGCATAGCGGTCTCGCGAGATTCTACGTCATCGGTGTGATTTGTCGCAATGCATCCTTGGGACCGCGAGTTGCCGGGAGCGTCGCTGAAGGCGGGAAAGCTGCGGGGGCCGCCGGAAGGTGAGAATATCATTATTTATTATTTTTTTTATTATTTTTACATTAGATCTTTTTACTATTGATGCGGCATAGGCGGCATCAATAGTAAAAAGTTGGTCACACGTGTCAAACACTATGTTTGACTCGTGTGACCAACCTGTCAATCAGTTTTCCAAGCGATGCTACAGATCGCTAGGAAAATGCTAGCATTCTGCAAGCTAATTACGCTTGCAAAACGCTATTATTCTGGCGGGAATCAGCATACAAAAAACGTGCGTATTTCCTGCGGGAGAAGTGCGGGATTGCCGCGGAAATTTCCGCGGCAATTCCGCAACGTGTGAACTTAGCCTAAGCATTAGCAGGTTCTTACACACTGAAATCAAACCATTTTCAACTCAAAACTTTATTCTAGGTGATGTTACATTTGCACATAGGACCCCTTGTTCGAAAGGAGCTTCTGAACTCTCTCGTCCATTGAATTTGTCAGGTTTTGGATGGTTTCTGCTTCAATTGTTTTACATGAGGACAGAATACCGTCCCAGAGCTGTTGCTTAGATGTGAACTGCCTCCCGCCATCATAGACACTCCTTTTGATGATGCTCCAGAGGTTCTCAATGGGGTTGAGGTCAGGGGAGCATGGGGGCCACACCATAAGTTTGTCCCCTTTTATGCCTATAGCAGCCAGAGATGCAGATGTGTTATGTGCAGCATGAGACGGTGCATTATCATGCATGAAAATGATCTTGCTGCGGAATGCACGGTTCTTCTTCTTGAACCATGGCAGGAAGTGCTGTTTGAGAAACTCAACATACACTATGGAGTTCATCTTTACCCCTTCAGGGATCCTAAAGGGGCCGACAATCTCTCTCCCCATGATTCCAGCCCAAAACATTACTCCACCTCCTCCTTGTTGGCGCCGTAGCCGTGTTTGCATGGGGTGTCCATCAACCAGCCATCCTCCACTCCATCCATCTGGACCATGGAGCTTTGCACGGCACTCATCAGTGAACAAAACAGTTTTGAAGTCAGTCTTCATGTATTGTTTGGCCCACTGGAGCCGTTTCTGCTTGTGTGCAGTGGATAGAGGAGGTCGACAGGATGGCTTACGCACAGCTGCAAACCTCTGAAGGACCCTGCATCTTGTTGTTCGGGGGACGTTGGAGGCACCAGCAGGTTGAAAAACTTGTCTGCTGCTATGACAAGGCTTTTTTCCCGCTGCTTTTTTAACCTGACGTAATTGCCTGTAGGAAAGAGTCCTCAATTTTCCCTTATCAGCACGCACACGTGTGTACTGTGAATCAGCTACATACTTCTTGTGCGATGATCACGATGAAGTGTCTTGGCAATGTTGTTTGTAGTCATGCCTTGACCTAAACACTCCACAATTTGTTGCTTGTCAGCAGCCGACACATCCTTTTTCTTTCCCATTTTGGCAGAAAATGTAGGCTGCTTAATAATGTGGGACAGCCTTCTTAAGTAGTCTTGCCTTTCATTGGACACACCTGCCAAACTAATTAGCACAGGTGTCTCCAATTGCTTACAGTGATATAAAGAGCCCTGACACACATCACCTTCAATGAGTTTAACTGACAAATAATAATAATAATAATAATCTTTATTTATATAGCGCCATCATATTCCGCAGCGCTTTACAGTTTAACAGTTTCAGAACACAAGTCATAAGTAACAACGTTAATACAATAATTAAAGCAAAATAAGCCGCCCCTGCTCGTGAGAGCTTACAATCTACAATGAGGTGGGGGAGATACAAAGTACAGGTGTATATATACAATGGTGCATTTACAATGATGGTCCAGCCATCTTGAGGGAGTGAGGGATAGATGGAGATAGTGAATGGGCTACACACACACACACACTTACACATAGAATGACTTTGATTAGTGAATGTGATAGGCCGCTCTGAACAAATGTGTTTTGAGGGAGCGCCTGAAACCATGCAAATTGTGGATAGTCCTAATTTCTTGGGGTAGAGCATTCCAGAGGATTGGCGCAGCGCGGGAGAAGTCTTGGAGTCGGGAGTGGGAGGTACGGATTAGTGCAGAGGTTAGTCGAAAGTCGTTTGTAGAGCGCAGCAGTCGGTTAGGCCGATAGATAGAAATGAGGGAGGAGATGTAGGGGGGTGCTGCACTGTGGAGAGCTTTGTGGGTGAGAACCAGTACTTTGAATTGTATCCTATAATGAATGGGCAGCCAGTGTAAGGACTGGCGAAGAGCGGACGCGTCCGAGTACCGATTAGCCAGATGGATTACCCTGGCTGCTGCATTAAGGATGGACTGGAGAGGGGATAGTCGAGTAATGGGGAGGCCAAGTAATAGAGCATTGCAGTAGTCCAGGCGGGAGTGGATCAATGCTACAGTGAGGGTTTTTGTTGTTTCCAAGGTGAGAAAACAAAAAAATTCTTACCTTATCACTCCTAAACAATTTTTGCATAATAATTTGGAACACAGTGTGTATATATATATATATATGTATATATATATATGTATGTATATATATATATATAATATTATACACACAGATAACTACTGTACACTCAGATAGTAATACACATACATATATATATATATAGTGTACTGTGATTATCTTTCTGTATTTACATACACCCACAGATAACCACAGTACCCATAGATGCATATAAACACTTTGCACAGGTACATATATATAGACTTTTACAAACAGGCGCACAGAAGTATGGTAATACACATAGATGATAGTAAGTCTGTACACATTTTATTACTTACATACAGTATGTCATCCCTCTGGCAGGTGCATTCTTCCATCTTCAGCAGCTCCATCCCGGGGGTCTTCAGTCCATCCGTCAGCACTTACTGGCCAGATCTCCATCTGTCGCCTGTCCTGCCTCTTCACTACCTCTGATAGCTGCAGATAATAGCCTCCATGCAGTAAGTAAATCTGACACTTCTTCTGATAAGTTCTGGCAGGTGACTGAACCATGTGAACATCGGCCATCTCATCAACCTCCCCTCCTCCCTGTAGCCACGTAGCACCCCTGTACTGAGGGGTGTTTATTGGGGAATGGCTGCACTGGCCCACACAAGCAGCATTCACACATCAGCTCCTGCTTCTGACTGGGCCAGTGCAGCGGTTTTCCTATAAAGCCCCCTCAGTACAGGGGGTGGAGGTAGCTACAGGGGGCAGAGGGATTAGTGTGATAGCTCATGTGAACATTGATCAGGCATTTCAGTTGTCAGAACTACTCAGGAGGCAGGAGAGTTGTCAGGCTGTTCCCAGCGGCAGTCAGAGGCAGTGAGTTGGCAGGAGACAGGGTTGGCTGAGATCAGCCTTACTTACCAGGCTTGTTCCTGCCTGCACAACGCAGAGAAGCTGGGGGCATGTCCAGGAATCCCAGTGGCGTGTCCAGGGATCCCAGCTCCTGCATCATAGAGCGAGCTGCAGCATCAAGTAGGAGGAGAGAAAGAGGCCCCTTCTAACATATTCTGCAGAGTGCGCATCCCTATCTGACTGCAAAAGACTCAGGTACGGTCCCCTTCCTCTCCTGTTAGTGTAGATGTTGCCGCTGGCTCTATGAGAGAACAAGATAATTTAGCAGCTGATCGGCCCCCCTCTCCTCCTGGGCCCCTGTGCAGCTGCACAGGCAGTATGTCCTCTCCTGGGTTTTAACATATCTTGTACTGGAAACGGGAAAAAAATTCCAAGTGCGGTAAAATTGCAAAAAAAAGTGCTATCACTCGGTTTTTTTTACCATCTTCACTAAATGCTAAAACTAACCTGCCATTATGATTCTGCAGGTCATTATGAGTTCATAGACACCAAACATGTCTAGATTCTTAAAGTGGTGAAAAAAAAAATCCTCCCCCCCCAAAAAAAAAAGAGCCATTTTCTGATACCCGTAGTGTCTCCATTTTCTGTGATCTCGGGTTGAGTGATGGCTTATTTTTTGCATGCCGAGTTGATGTTTTTAACGCTACCACTTTGGTGCAGATACAGTCTTTTGATTTCCAGTTATTGCATTTTAATGCAATGTTGCGGCGACCAAAAAAACATTTTGGCGTTTTGACTTTTTATTTCGTAACGCCGTTTAATGATGTTAATCCTTTTTTATATTGATAGATCGGGCGATTCTGAATACGGCAATACCAAATATGTGTATATTTGATTTTTTGTTTTATTTTTAAAAACTTTTTTTTTACTTTTTGCATGCTTCAATAGTCTCCATGGGAGACTAGAAGCTGCAGTACTTTGATCGGCTCTGCTACATACAGGCCAATTATCAGATCACCTGTATGTAACGGAAATGCTCACTTGCTATGAGCTCCGACCACCGGGCGGCGCTAATAGCGATTTGGCTGAGACAACCATAGAGGTCTGTTGAAGATCTCTGATTGTCATGCCAAACCATTGGTGACTCTCGATCACGTGATGGGTTCATCGATGGCTGGGATTTCTGGCACGCTTGCCGGAAGCGCGAGTTAAATGCCGCTGTCAGAGACTGCTGCGGGTGGATTGCAATTCCACAACCGACTGTTGCAGGCATATGTCAGCTGTATAAACCAGCTGTCATGTGCCCGGAAAGGTGGGAGTGTGACATCGACATACTATTACGCCCAGTGTCAGAAAGGGGTTAAAAAGGGCCTGTTACCAGATGAAAAGTAACCTGTTTTTATTTTATTTCTTCTGCTGTCCTGAGTATTCAGATTTGTTGTTGGATTATTATTAAGTGCATTGAGTGCACTTATTATTTTATGCTACTTTTTCTGGTAAAATAGGCTTTCCCCACAGTTTAATAATGCAGAGCAGCCTAAGGACATGCTCCTGGGGAATTCTTTGAGGAATACCTGCTTGGTAAAGACCATAAAAATCGCCACTAAATAAAAAGGCCCATATGTCTAGTACCATATGGTGGATTTAATTTTTTTTTTTTAAATCAAATACTCATTGGAAGAGTGGGAATAATGTGAAATCTGCCCACTTTTTACCTGGTGACTGACCATTTTTAAATCTATGTATATAAACCTGAGTGTACATTTGTGTGTGTGTGTGTGTGTGTGTGTGTGTATGTATCAAACAACGCCCACTTCGCATAGCCACAGGAAAAGAGCCCCTGGTCCAGGGACACCAGACAACAGTTGTGACACACAGCTTGTCCTCACAAACATTGCACACACAGCTCTGCTGCAGGGACCCTCTGATCCCATGTATACGGGGTTACTATACTTCCCCCAGTGATGTGATATAAGACCCTGCGCCGTGACACAAGCTGACACTTCTACTCCACAGCCCTTCGTCTGACTCCTCCTCCCAAGCACATGACTGGTCAAATGGTCGTAACAGGACCACAGGTCCTTTAGCTGCCCAGGATCTCGCATCTACGAAAAGTTCAGGCAGGAAAGAGAGGAAAAAAGCAACAGGTGGCGCGGGCGGTGCCATCCTTTCCGGCAGCAGTGACGGTCCCTCTGTCTGCACTGCTCGCTGCTGCCAATGTGCTGATTGGGACATAAAGCCCAGAAACTCTAAGACCCGGGATTGGATCTGTGCACCAACTGCTGGCCTGGTAGGAAGGAGGAAAAAAGAAACCCACCACACACAAGCAGAGCCCCACATGTCAGTCTGTACTGGAGAAGAGCAGCAACATGAACACTAACTTCATGTACGCCGGCAGGAAGAGGCGCAAACCCGTGCAGAAGGCGTAAGTCACCCCGTGCCCTGCTACGGGTCCCCGCAGGCCTAATACCGGCAGTATGTGTCACCTACAGCTGTGGGATTACATGTCAGTGTGCGACCGAGGCACTCAAGGATTAACTGGAACGACCTGAGAGTGGTGGAGGACGACTGTTGGCATGGAGGGAATAAGGCAGTGCTGGCATGGAGGGGACTCTTGGGATCAAGTGTTTCCAATTGTATATGGAAGAGGAGTGTGAGGTGCTGCCGGAGGAGGCAACTATAAAGGAGAAAAGCTGTGCTGCAGAAAAATGCTGTGTAGAAAGGAGGAGCGTGAGGTGCAGGAGGAGGCTGTGTACAGTCATGGCCAAAAGTTTTGAGAATGACACAAATATTAATTTTTACAAAGTCTACTGCTTCACTTTTTCTAATGGCAATTTGCATATACTCCAGAATGTTATAAAGAGTGATCAACTTAACAGCAATTACTTGCAAAGTCAATATTTGGCTAGAAAATGAACTTTATCCCCCAAAACACATTTCAACATCATTGCAGCCCTGCCTTAAAAGGACCAACTAACCTCTTTTCAGTGATTGCTCCATTAACACAGGTGTGGGTGTTGATGAGGACATGGCTGGAGATCAATCTGTCATGATTAAGTAAGAATGACACCACTGGACACTTTAAAAGGAGGCTGGTGCTTGGCATCATTGTTTCTCTTCTGTTAACCATGGTTATCTCAAAAGAAAGTCAACGGGTAAGGGGTGCTCACTTCTAAGAACGGTGGTGCCAGGAGAAAAATAATCAATAGATATCAGAGTAGAGAACTCCTGCACTCAGGAATGACCAAAGCAAGAAGAGTACAAAAATAAAGTCTTTAATTCAAGAAATGATTCAAATATGGTAGAAGGTTCAATGTGAAGACAGACGTAATCAAAAAATAAACAACGTTTCGGCTAATAGCGCCTTTATCAAGTATAGTCTGTGTTTATTGCTGCTAGAACCCGTCACAGGAGCGGAGGGGAATTGAATCCTTATGAAGATACTGACAAGTCAAAGACAATGAAAAGCAGGCAAGGAACCGTGCAGAGGAACGTCTGGTGTCAGGGATGATGGTCCGCGTTTGTTCCAGATCAGTTAAGACAAAAGGTTATCGAGGCACATCATAATTCTGCTTTGGCAGGACACCCAGGGAGTAAAGCAACTGTGGATCTCCTTTCACGCCGGTTTTGGTGGCCTAACTTAAATAAGGAAGTGGTAACTTTTGTCGCGTCCTGTGGGGTTTGTGCACGCTCTAAGACCCCACATACCCGTCCGTCTGGGGCCCTCTTACCTTTGAAGATCCCGGAGCGTCCATGGACCCATCTGTCTATGGACTTCATTACGGACCTCCCTCCGTCTTCAGGTAAAACTGTCATACTAGTTGTAGTTGACAGGTTCAGTAAGATGGCACATTTTATTGCTCTTCCTGCTCTTCCTAATGCTAAAACTCTGGCGCAGGTGTTCATTGGGGAGATTGTGAGACTTCACGGGTTGCCTTCCGATGTGGTGTCGGATCGGGGGTCTCAGTTTGTGTCCAAATTCTGGAAGGCATTTTGTTCACGGCGGGGGATGCAATTGTCATTTTCTTCGGCTTTTCATCTGCAGACCAATGGTCAGACAGAGCGTCTGAATCAGAGCTTAGAGACATATCTCCGGTGTTTTGTCTCAGAGAACCAAGAGGACTGGTCTTCTTTCTTGCCTCTGGCAGAGTTCGCTCTTAACAATAGGCGGAGCGAGTCCACTGGTAAGTCCCCGTTTTTTGGGGCATATGGTTTTCACCCCCAGTTTTGTACTTTCAATGGGGGGGGCTCTTCTGGGGTTCCTGAGGAGGAACGATTTTCGTCGTCACTTGCTTCAGTGTGGAGAGGAGTGCTGAATAATCTGAGTACTATGGGGAACCGATACAAACGTATGGCTGATAGGAGGAGAGTGTCTGGTCCGGACCTAAGTGTGAACGATCTGGTATGGTTGTCTACCAAGAATATAAAACTTAATGTTCCCTCCTGGAAACTCGGTCCCAGGTTCATCGGGCCATACAGGATCAGTTCGATAATTAATCCGGTGGCATTCCGTCTTGACCTCCCTCCTACGTTTAAAATCCACAATGTGTTCCACAAATCGTTGCTTAAAAGGTACGTGGCGCCAGTTATACCGTCACCTCTACCTCCTCCTCCAGTGGTGGTCAAAGGTAACTTGGAGTTTCAGGTGTCGAAGATCATTGACTCACGTCTGAATCGCCGGTCCCTTCAGTACTTGGTTCATTGGAAGGGGTATGGTCCTGAGGAGAGGACGTGGGTTCCTGCGTCTGATATTAACGCGGACCGATTGGTTCGGGCCTTCCACACTACTCACCCAGATAAACCCGGCCCTGAGGGTCCGGAGGCCCCTCGTAGAAGGGGGGGTACTGTCACGGGTGTGTCGCTGCGAAGATCGTCGCGATTGCACACCCTGACTTCGCACAGCTGAGTTTCTGGTGCTAGGTGTTTTTCGGCACTGAGGGAGTTAATTCTTTCTCTCTCGGTGCTGGACTCACCAGCCTCGCTCAGCTGCAATTAATGTGTTGTTAATTGGTTTCCTTTAAATACCTGCCTGTCTGCTGGGAGAGTGTCGGTGAAAGCATTCATTCAGACCAGCAGAGCGGATCGTTTCTGAGAAGACTTAAGCTAAAAGTGCCTGTTGTGGTTTATCCTCTCCTCGCTTATTGTTTATCTCCTTAACCTTTTGTGTCCCCTCTGTAGTTGCAGTTTTGTATGCAAGGCAGTATTTACTTTACCCCTTGTCTGTCTCGTTTGTCTTATACTGTTTGTAAGCTGTGACCTGCCCATTCCCTGTGGTGGTAATCAGGGTCCTTCTCAGGACTAGATTACAGTGGTCAGGGATCTACAGGAGACAGGGTTACGCTGGCGGCCTGGACCTCTGTACCATTAACAGTACCTCCAGGTAGAGGGACTAGTCAGGACCCCAGTTTAGGGTCAGCATAGACCCCGGTCCACCTCTATCCTGAGACAGCGTGACACATGAACCGCTTACTTTGCGCATGGTGGGCATAGCCACAAGCGGAAAGTAAGCGGTGTTAAGGGCCTGCGGAATGCACCTAATATGATACTATGGAGAGGTGCGTTCGCAGCCCGGGCTCCACCGTGCAGGCGGAGCCTGCTGCTAGTAAAATGGCACAAGAAGCGAACTCTGTTATCCCGCAGAGTCGCCAAAATAAACGCCGTAACGCGCTGTGGCAATATGTGCGAACTCTGTTATTCCACAGAGCCGCTAGAAGGAGTGCCGCAGCGCTATATGGCGATGTGTGCGAACTCACTTAACACCGAGTCGCAAAATAAACACGCTAGGGCGCTGTCTAGCGTTGAAAGCGAACCCTGTTATGTCACAGAGCCGCTGAGAAAAACTTCTGTGTCCTGTCAGGCACCCAGGTACACAGTTGACTGCTAAGCGAACATAGAACGTGATCATGCGCTAATGTCCTCGTGGGAGACACCCGCAATCTATGGCGTCTGAACGCCAGGCCCTGAATACGGCAAACTCCTCACCGGTTATGCCGGTAATCTAGGGCATCTAGGACACCGACCCTGACCAGCTAGCATACCAAACTCCTCACCGATTAAGTCGGTATTCTAGGGGCTTATTTCAGCCGGGCCCTAACCACACACACGCATGACCACACTGGCGCAAAGCATATGACAATTGATATTAGCGCATGGCGGCCCAGCCATACCACCTTTTTATAGCAACAGCTACAGGACCTGCCAGAAACAAGGACCAATGAGAAACTGTTCCAAAACACATGCAGTTTCAGGACCTTCCTGGCGGACCAATAGGAGCTGCTGCAATACCTGAACATGTGACCCCTGATCTCCAATGAGAGATCTTACCCTGGGCATGCTCAGAAGGGGAAACGCAGGACTTCGTCCCAAAGACGTCTGCTCCAGCACTGGCTATAATAGCAGATCCAGGAGAGGCAGCAGTAAGTCTCTGCACAGTACTGGAATGGGCAAGATGCTGGGACCGACGTCTCTGCTGAGCAGGCTCCACTGCGGCCGGAGACGAATGGGGGACCGCAGCGGGACTGGTTCGAGACTCCCCTTGTGCAGCAGCGGGAACTCAAACCCTAACAAGCGGTTCAATGCATTCCTGTGGCGGCGGAATTGCCGCGGTTCCGCAAAATAGAATGAGCATGCTGCGGATTCTTCCGCGGAAAAACACGCAGCATGTGCACAGCATTGTGGAATCCCATAGGCTATAATGAGTTGTGTTGTGTAAGCGGTTTTGCCGCGGTTTCGCAGTGTTTCCACCGCGAAAAGCCACAGCAAAAACGCTAAGAATCCGCAACGTGTGCACAGACCCGAAACAAAGATTGTATAACAGTCATAACTGCTTTGCCTATAGAAAATCATGTATATATAGAAAATGCTGAATAAGCATTCAAAATGCCCATTCATAAAGGCAATCAACATCAGTACATACGGTAACTTTATTCATAAATTTAATTAGCTTTAATGAGACAATACCTAGAATGAGATATGAAGAAAAGGAGAGTAGAAAAGGAAAAGTGAAAGAAGGGGGAACAGACAGGGAGAAGAGAGTAGGGATTTGATGGAATAGGGGTAGAGGATATAAACACACACCCCATGGGCAGATCCATGGCTCCTAATATCTAGTAGTCCGATAACCAAGAATCCAATTCTGATGTCTCTCTAAACATAACCCAGGAGGCCCAAGTGTCATAGACCTTTCCAATATTACCATTTGTTTGTCCTACTAGTTGTTCCATTCTGTAAATGTCATTGAGTTCCGTCATCACCTCAGAGCGCAAGGGAACTTTTTCCTGTTTCTAATATCTAGGGATCACTTTTCTTGTTGCAGTTAGATTGTGTCTAAGTAGACCTTTCTTGAACCCAGAAATGTTGCACAAGGACAGTAAGGCTATGTGCACACGTTGCGGAATTGCAGTGGAAATTTCCGCGGCAATTCCGCATCTCCCTGCGCGGGAAATCCGCATTTTATAGGTATGCGTATTCCCGCTAAAAACTAGCGTTTTGCAAGTGTAATTAGCTTGCAGAATGCTAGCGTTTTCCAAGCGATCTGTAGCATCGCTTGGAAAACTGATTTACAGGTTGGTCACATGAGTCAAACATAGTGTTTGACAAGTGTGACCAACTTTTTACTATTGATGCTGCCTATGCCGCATCAATAGTAAAAAGATCTAATGTTAAAAATAAAA
Organism: Oophaga sylvatica; assembly: GCA_033576555.1. NCBI lineage: Eukaryota > Metazoa > Chordata > Amphibia > Anura > Dendrobatidae > Oophaga > Oophaga sylvatica. Next base: position 155,747,567 of record JARQOD010000007.1, read on the forward strand.
AAATAATCGTGATATTCTCACCTTCCGGCGGCCCCCGCAGCTTTCCCGCCTCTCAGCGACACTCCCGGCCAATCCCATTCCCAGTGATGCCTAGCGACAATGACCCCAGATGACTTTGCATCACACGAGACCACTACGTCATCTGGGGTGATTCTCGCAAGGCATCACTGGGAACGGGATTGGCTGGGAGCGTCGCTGAGAGGCGGGAAAGCTGTGGGGGCCGCCAGAAGGTGACAATATCACTATTTTTTATTTTAATTATTTTAACATGGATATGGTACCAGGGCATTGCGGAATCCCATAGAATATAATGGGTTGCATTGTGTAAGCGTTTTTGCCGCATTTTCGCAGCGTTTCAGTGGCAAAAATGCTAACAATCCGCAACGTGTACACATAGCCTAAATCCATCTCCATTGTGGGTTTGATCTTGGTTTTAGATAATCTATTATAGAGATCAAAAGACACTAACCACAATTTTTGTATGGGTGGATAGCACCACCAGATATGTGTAAATGTGCCCCTTTCTTTTAAGCATTTTCAACACGTATCTGGGGTCGTTGGATATATAGAATGTATTTCTGATGGACATCTATACCATCTCGACAAAAGTTTGTAGCTCCTCTCCTGTAACGTCGAGCAAAGTGAAGACCGAAATGTGCATAAGAGGATTTTTTTCTATCATCATCTGATAAAGATCTACCCAGATCGATTTCCCATTTTGAAACATATGCTGGGAAGTCTTCCAAGGGGGTCTGTCCCTCCTGGAAGAGATTGTACAACAGGGAGATAGAGTGATCTATAGAATTTATTGATAAGCAAAGAGTCTCAAATGGAGATAATGTATACAGTCATGGCCAAAAGTTTTGAGAATGACACAAATATTAATTTTAAAAGTCTACTGCTTCACTTTTTCTAATGGCAATTTGCATATACTCCAGAATGTTATAAAGAGTGATCAGCTTAACAGCAATTACTTGCAAAGTCAATATTTGGCTAGAAAATGAACTTTATCCCCCAAAACACATTTCAACATCATTGCAGCCCTGCCTTAAAAGGACCAGCTAACCTCTTTTCAGTGATTGCTCCATTAACACAGGTGTGGGTGTTGATGAGGACATGGCTGGAGATCAATCTGCCATGATTAAGTAAGAATGACACCACTGGACACTTTAAAAGGAGGCTTGTGCTTGGCATCATTGTTTCTCTTCTGTTAACCATGGTTATCTCTAAAGAAACACGTGCAGTCATCATTGCAATGCACAAAAATGGCCTAACAGGGAAGAGTATCGCACCTAGAAAGATTGCACCTCAGTCAACAATCTATCGCATCATCAAGAACTTCAAGGAGAGAGGTTCCATTGTTGCCAAAAAGGCTTCAGGGCGCCCAAGAAAGACCAGCAAGCGCCAGGACCGTCTCTTAAAAGTGTTTCAGCTGCGGGATCGGGCTACCAGCAGTGCAGAGCTTGCTCAGGAATGGCAGCAGGCAGGTGTGAGTGCATCTGCATGCACTGTGAGGCGGAGACTCTTGGAGCAAAGCCTGGTCTCAAGAAGGGCAGCAAAGAAGCCACTTCTCTCCAGAAAAACATCATGGACAGACTGATATTCTGCAAAAGGTACAGGCAGTGGACTGCTGAGGACTGGCGTAAAGTTATTTTCTCTGATGAATCCCCTTTTCGATTGTTTGGGACATCAGGAAAACGCCTCATTCGGAGAAGACAAGGTGAGCGCTACCATCAGTCTTGTCTCATGCCAACTGTTAAGCATCCTGAAACCATTCATGTGTGGGGTTGCTTCTCAGCCAAGGGAATCGGCTCTCTCACAGTCTTGCCTAAAAACACAGCCATGAATAAAGAATGGTACCAGAATGTCCTCCAAGAGCAACTTCTCCCAACCCTCCAAGAGCAGTTTGGCGATCAACAATGCCTTTTCCAGCATGATGGAGCACCTTGCCATAAAGCAAAGGTGATAACTAAATGGCTCAGGGAACAAAAAATAGAGATTTTGGGTCCATGGCCTGGAAACTCCCCAGATCTTAATCCCATTGAGAACTTGTGGTCAATCATCAAGAGACAAACAAAAACCTAAAAATTCTGACAAAATGAAAGCATTGATTGTGCAAGAATGGACTGCTATCAGTCAGGATTTGGTCCAGAAGTTGATTGAGAGCATGCCAGGGAGAATTGCAGAGGTCCTGAAGAAGAAGGGTCAACACTGCAAATATTGACTTGCTGCATTAACTCATTCTAACTGTCAATATAAGCTTTTGTTACTCATATGTTTGCAATTATTATATTTCTGTCTGTGATAAAAACATCTGTCAAACACACATAAAAACCAGAGGGCAGCAGATCATGTGAACATATAATATTTGTGTCATTCTCAAAACTTTTGGCCAGGACTGTAGATTAGTTTGTTTGGCTAATTTAGTGATAAAACTTTTTATTTGTTCATAAAGGAACCAGGTGCCTTCTGGTAGTTTCTCATCCTGAAAAATGTCTTGAAGAGACCTCACCCCCATCCCGGTAATATAATCATGAACTATAGGGCATGAGTCTCTGTTTTTGTGGAGGTAAACCTCTTTATTCAGTCCTGCAGGAAAGGATGGATTATCGCATATAGGAGTTAAAGAACCAGGAGAAGACGATATTTACAGTTGTCAACCCCCCCCCTTTTGATAAGCGATATCATGTTTCTGGTGAGGAAGGGTAAAAGTGTGCCCCTCTCTCTCTTTCCTCTCGGGGACCAAATAACTATTTTGGAGTCGCAGCCGTTTAGGTCATTTTCCAAGTAACCCATTTTTTAGAATTATTATTATGAAACAGATCTAGAATGCAGGTGCCACTTGCTGTCCGACAATATAGAGTAAAATCTGGCAAACCTATTGTTAGGGTCTGCGGAACGCACCAAATATATGATGTGGAGAGGTGCGTTCGCAGCCCGGGGTCCACCGTGCAGGCGTAGCCTGCTGCTAGTAAAATGGCGCAAGAAGCGAACTCTGTTATCCCGCAGAGTCGCCAAAATAAATCCCGTAACGCGCTGTGGCTATATGTGCAAACTCTGTTAATCCACAGAGCTGCTAGGAGTGCCGCAGCGCTATATGGCGATGTGTGCGAACTCACTTATCACAACTGAGTCTCAAAATAAACACGCTAGGGCGCTGTCTAGCGTTGAAAGCGAACCCTGTTACGTCACAGAGCCGCTGAGACAAACTTCTGTGTCCTGTCAGGCACCCAGGTACACAGTTAACTGCTAAGCGAACATAGAACGTGATCATGCGCTAATGTCCTCGCGGGAGTCACCCACAATCTATGGCGTCTGAACGCCAGACCCTGAATACGGCAATCAAACTCCTCACCGGTTATGCCGGTAATCTAGGGCATCTAGGACACCGACCCTGACCAGCTAGCATACCAAACTCCTCACCGATTAAGTCGGTATTCTAGGGTCTTATTTCAGCCAGGCCCTAACCACACACATGCATGACCACACTGGCGCTAAGCATATAATGGTTGACACTAGCGCATGGCGGCGCAGCCATGCCACCCTTTTATAGTAACAGCTACAGGACCTGCCAGAAACAAGGACCAATGAAACTGTTCCAGAACAGGACCTTCCTGGCGGACCAATAGGAGCTGCTGCAGTACCTGAGCATGTGACCCCTGATCTCCAATGAGAGATCTCACCCTGGGCATGCTCAGAAGGGGAAAACAAGGACTTAGTCCTAAAGACATCTGCTCGCTGCTAACCAGTACTGGCCACAATAGCAGAGCCTGAAGATGCAGCAGTAATCCTCTGCACACTGTTAGACTGGGCGAGACGCTGGGACCGACGTCTAAGCTGAGCAGAGTCCACTGCGGCCGGAGACGAATGGGAGACCGCAGCCGGGATGGCTCGAGATTCCCCTTGTGCAGAAGCGGGAACTCGACCCCTAACATTACCCCACCTCCTAGGGCCCCCCCTTCTCTGGGCCTTGCTACGCTCAAAGGCAGCGATGAGCTGCGGAGCATGAACATGCTCGGCAGGCTCCCAGGACCTATCCTCAGGCCCATAACCCCTCCAATCCACCAAAAAAAAATGTTTACCCTGTACCACCTTGCACCCTACAATGGCATTCACCTCGTAGTCATCCGAAGACGAACCCGACGTCCCGGCAGATGACTCAGGCAACTGGGAGATGACCACGGGTTTTAGGAGGGACACATGGAAGGTGTCGGAGATACCAAGGCGAGGCGGAAGGGCCAAACGGTAAACCACAGGGTTCACCTGCTCGAGAACCTTGAAGGGACCCAAATAGCGGGGTGCCAACTTAGTGGATTCCACCCGTAGCCTGATGTTTCGGGCGGAGAGCCACACTAGATCGCCAGGAGCAAATGTCGGAGCGGGACGCCGATGGGCATCGGCAGAAGACTTCATCCTTTCCTTGGAAGCCTGAATGGCATCCTGGGTGCGGTCCCATATGTCCCGTGCTTCCACAGCCCAGTCTGCCACCCTGGAGTCGGCGGAAGCCACGGGCATGGGCACCGGTACCCGCGGATGCTGGCCGTAATTTAAGAGGAATGGGGTCTGTCCGGTGGAGTCAGCCACAGCATTGTTTAGCGCGAACTCCGCCCACGTGAGCAAGGGTGCCCAGTCATCCTGCCTGGCAGAGACAAAATGTTGCAAATAGGTGACCAAGGTCTGGTTGGCCCTCTCTACCAACCCATTCGTCTCGAGATGATATGCAGAGGAGAGGTTCAACTCAATGCAGAGTAGATAACACAACTCTCTCCAGAACCGAGACGCAAATTGGAGACCTCGATTGCTGACAATCTTGTCTGGCATACCGTGTAGACGGAAGATGTGTCTAATAAACAATGCTGCCAAGGCCCGTGCAGAAGGTAACCGTGGTAGCGGCACTAAGTGCACCATTTTGGAGAAGTGGTCGGTGATCACCCAAATGATAGTGCAACCCCGAGACTTGGGTAAGTCCACCACATAGTCCATCCCGACCATCTCCCAGGGCCTGTCTGCCACCGGCAAAGGAAAAAGTAACCCAGCTGGCCGTTGTCGAGGGGACTTGTTCCGGGCGCAGGAGACACACGGCTGAACATACTCCCTGACGTCACGGACCATATGTGGCCACCAGTATGTCCTCACCAATAACTCAGTTGTCCTCTTTGCCCCAAAGTGTCCACCCACCCTGGATGAGTGTGCCCAAGAGAGTACCTACGGTTGCAAATTAGTGGGCACAAAAGTCTTGCCCAGAGGCACAGACTCTAGCGAAACCGGGGCTACAGTTCTCAGGCTCTCTTCGGGGACAATAAGCCGAGGCTCCTCATCCTCCTCCTCTGATGACACTAAGGAGCGAGAGAGAGCGTCGGCCCGAACATTCTTCTCACCGAGAGAAAATGGAGGGTGAAGTGGAACCGACAGAAGAATAGGGACCATCTGGCCTGGCGAGAATTTAGCCGCTGAGCCGTTTGCAAGTATACCAAGTTTTTGTGGTCGGTGAAGACTTGGAAGGGAAAACGAGCCCCCTCCAGAAGATGTCTCCACTCAGAGAAGGCCAACTTCATAGCCAGCAACTCCCTGTCCCCGATGGAATAATTCCTCTTCGCTGGTGTAAAGGTCTTAGAAAAGAAGAAGAAGGGATGCTTCCGACCTTGAGCATCCTTTTGATAAAGGACTGCTCCAGCACCAACAGAAGAGGCGTCCACCTCTAAAATAAACGGCTTATCAACATCAGGGCAATGTAATATGGGAGCACTGGCAAAATGCGACTTGATGGAAGAGAACGCCTTGGAGACCTCCTCAGACCACAACTTGGGATTTGCTCTTTTCTTGGTGAGGGCTACCAAGGGAGCTACCAAAGTCGAGAAATGGGGAATGAACTGGCAATAATAATTAATGAACCCCATAAAGCGCTGCACCGCTTTAAGAGAATGGGGTTCTTGCCAGTCCATTACAGCCTGTAGTTCGGCAGGATCCATAGCTAATCCCTGGGCAGAGATGATATAGCCCAGGAAAGGTAAGGACTCCTGCTCAAACACACATTTCTCCAGCTTGGCATAGAGGGAGTTTGCCCGTAAGAGGTCGAAGACTTTGTTGACATCCCTCCGGTGAGAGTCTATATCTGGTGAAAAGATGAGAATATCATTCAGATAGACTACTACAGAGGTGGAGAGCATATCCTGGAAGATATCATTGACAAAGTCTTGGAAAACAGCGGGAGCATTACAGAGCCCGAAGGGCATCACCAGGTATTCATAATGCCCATCCCTGGTATTAAAAGCTGTCTTCCACTCGTCCCCCTCACGGATGCGAATCAGGTTATAGGCACCACGTAGATCAAGCTTGGTAAATACTCTTGCTCCTCGGAGCCTATCAAAGAGCTCAGAGATTAGGGGCAACGGGTACTTATTCTTGACGGTGATAGCGATAAGACCCCTGTAGTCAATACATGGACGTAATTCTCCGTTCTTCTTTTGCACAAAGAAGAACCCCGCCCCTGCTGGTGACACCGACTTCCTAATGAACCCTCTTGCCAGATTCTCCTGAATATACTGGGACATGGCCTCTGTCTCAGGAAGCGAGAGGGGGTAGACTCTCCCCCGAGGAGGTTCTGCTCCAGGCAAGAGATCAATAGGACAGTCGTAGGGGCGATGAGGTGGAAGAGTCTCCGCCGCCTTCTTGGAGAAAACGTCTGCATATGACCAATAGCACTGAGGAAGAGAAGTGAGATCTACGGGTATCTCTGTGGGTTTGACCTGAACACACTCCCTGACACACCTGCCTCTACATGAATTACCCCAACCCTGTATCCTCCCAGAGGACCACTCAATATGGGGAGAGTGGTAACGGAGCCAAGGTACTCCCAGCAACACCTTGTCTATTCCCTCGGGCAGGACAAGAAAATAAATACTCTCCTGATGGGAATGGGACTTAGATAAAGTGAGAGGGAGTGTCTGGTGGGTGATTTGGGAGGGCAGAGTTGATCCATTCACTACTCACACAGTCACCGGTTTGGCGAGCATCACCAGAGGTATAGTGTGGCGGAGAGCAAATGCAGAGGACATGAAATTCCCCTCGGCTACAGAATCCACACAGAGCCCAGCGGTGAGCGTGGATGGACCTACTGTAATTGTCCCCTTAAAGGACAACTTGGTGGAAAATGCCGCAGTGTCTAGTGAACCTCCTCCCAAGGTCATTAGACGCGACCGTTTTCCCGACCGCTGTGGACATTTGTTGGCATAATGTCCTAACTGCTGGCAGATGTTACAGACCACGGGTACTCGAGCGGCCCGGGACTTAGGTCCTGCTCGAGAAACCTCCATGGCCTCATGGGAGTCGGGTGCCTGGCTGGAAGATTCTAGAGGTCTGGCGAAGGTGGGAGCCAGCCGAAACCTCTGCCTACACTGGGACCGCTCCAACCTCCGCTCGTGAAAACGGAGGTCGATGCGGGTAGATATGGCGATAAGCTTCTCCAGTGTGGCGGGAATCTCCCTGGTAGCCAAGGCGTCTTTCACATGGCCCGCTAGTCCTCTCCAAAACACGGGAATGAGGACTTTATCCGGCCAGTCCAACTCCGACGACAGAGTCCGAAATTGGACAGCAAAACAGCTGACCAAGGACGAACCCTGTGAACTTGCCAGAAGTTGGAGCGCCGCATCGTGGGTAACCTGAGGTCCTAGAAAGACCTTTTTAAGAGCCTTCAGAAAACGAGGAGCACTCCGCACCACACGGTCGTCACGCTCCCACATCGGGGTGGCCCACTCCAACGCTCTGCCCGACAGAAGAGATATTACAAAGCCCACTTGTGCCCGATCCGTGGGGAAACGTGCAGCCAGAAGCTCGAGTTGTATAGAGCACTGACTCACGAATCCCCGACATTGCTTGCTGTCACCAGCAAACTTGTCTGGAAGCTGGAGGTGGGATATTGTGGGGGCAGAGGTGGCAGTGGACACACTGGCTGCAGCCACGCTAGCAGCCTGAACAGCGACTGCGGTAACATCTGAGGTTGTGCGCTCAAGAGCCGCCAACCTACCCTCCAGCTGCTGGATATCCCATAGTAGACGCTGGTCATCCGCCATTTTACTAGCCAGACCCTGGCGCTAGTGCTATGTTAGGGTCTGCGGAACGCACCAAATATATGATGTGGAGAAGTGTTCGCAGCCCGGGGTCCACCGTGCAGGCATAGCCTGCTGCTAGTAAAATGGCGCAAGAAGCGAACTCTGTTATCCCGCAGAGGCGCCAAAATAAACGCCGTAACGCGCTGTGGCTATATGTGCGAACTCTGTTAATCCACAGAGCTGCTAGGAGTGCCGCAGCGCTATATGGCGATGTGTGCGAACTCACTTATCACAACTGAGTCGCAAAATAAACACGCTAGGGCGCTGTCTAGCGTTGAAAGCGAACCCTGTTACGTCACAGAGCCACTGAGACAAACTTCTGTGTCCTGTCAGGCACCCAGGTACACAGTTAACTGCTAAGCGAACATAGAACGTGATCATGCGCTAATGTCCTCGCGGGAGTCACCCGCAATCTATGGCGTCTGAACGCCAGGCCCTGAATATGGCAATCAAACTCCTCGTAGCCGGTAATCTAGGGCATCTAGGACACCGACCCTGACCAGCTAGCATACCAAACTCCTCACCGATTAAGTCGTTATTCTAGGGGCTTATTTCAGCCGGGCCCTAACCACACACACGCATGACCACACTGGCGCTAAGCATATAATGGTTGACACTAGCGCATGGCGGCGCAGCCATGCCACCCTTTTATAGTAACAGCTACAGGACCTGCCAGAAACAAGGACCAATGAAACTGTTCCAGAACACCAGTAGTCACAGGACCTTCCTGGCGGACCAATAGGAGCTGAGCATGTGACCCCTGATCTCCAATGAGAGATCTCACCCTGGGCATGCTCAGAAGGTGAAAACAAGGACTTTGTCCTAAAGACGTCTGCTCGCCGCTAACCAGTACTGGCCACAATAGCAGAGCCTGAAGATGCAGCAGTAATCCTCTGCACACTGTTAGACTGGGCGAGACGCTGGGACCGACGTTTAAGCTGAGCAGAGTCCACTGCGGCCGGAGACGAATGGGAGATCGCAGCCAGGATGGCTCGAGATTCCCCTTGTGCAGAAGCGGAACTCGACCCCTAACACCTATTCCCCCTTTTTGTTTCGACTTACTTAATAAGAAATATGAAGTACGTGCTCGTTTTTGTGACCAGACAAAGCGAATAATCGCTTTTTTTAGCCACGAGAAAAAGGAAGCAGGTAAATATAAGGGGATTGTTTGAAAGTAATATAAGAGACGGGGTAACAAATCCATTTTAATTACATTCACCCTTCCAAACCAGAAAAGATGTAGTTTATGCCATCTCTCCAAATCCATCTCAGCTTTATATAGTGCTAACTTAAAGTTTGCATCATAAAGATGTGGTACCTTGGCAGTAATTGTTATTCCTAAATAAAGGGAGTCTGAGCGTCATTTAAAGGGAAATGAGGCTGTCAGCCTGTCCATCTCACTTGGGTGCATTGAGATATTGAGAATCTCAGATTTGTGGGTATTGATTTTGAAATTACTCAGACGACCAAATCTTTGTAGTTCTGAGATAATATTTGTTTTCCAAAAACTTTTATTAGGGTTTTATATAACAATGGGAAGGGAAGATAAAGAAGGGAAGGGGCAGGGAGGGGAAAGACAGAAAGGGAAAAAGGGACCATGTGGTCCTTGAAACCCATAGGGTAGAAAGCAACAAGTTAACTTTTACAAACATCTCAATAACTCAATATCAACAAAGGCATTGAATACAAATAGATAAAAAAAAAAAATTAAAAAAAAGAACAGAGTAAGGTAATGCTGTATAATACCTTTGGTAAGCATTAAGGAAATAGAGTAATCCATCTGGACCATTTTCTGGTATATTTGTCAAACTTATTATTCACCTGAGCTATTTTTTGTTCGAAAGCTTTATGGAGGGTAATTTTTTCGATAATGTCTTGGATTTTGGGAGGATCTGGTCTTTTCCAATTAAAGGCAATAGAGTTTTTAGTGACTAGTAAGATGTGGATCACTAAAGGAATAGAGAAATGCTCAATGTCGTCTGAGTTTAATGATAAGAGGGCTAGTTGAGGTGACAGAGTAATGGGTTTGGGAAGTAGTGAATTGATTAAGGCTGATATGTCATTCCAAAGGGGTTTGATTAGAGGGCAGTTCCAGAATATATGAAGTAAGTTACCATATTGGCCGCATCCCCTCCAGAAAGTTGACAGATTTTCCGGATTTATCTTGGAAAGTCTAGCTGGAGTATAGTACCATCTAGTCAACATTTTGTGATGGGCCTCCTGAAGAGACATGGAGATAGTGGCGGCATAGGAAATGGAGCAAGCCTGTTCCCAATCTGCTGACTCTGGGGCTATATGAAGTTCTTTCTCCCATCTCAGCAGATTATGGGATCTGACAAACACTTGGCTTTTATTTAACCACATGTATATATATGAGGTGCTCCAAAAAATATTATGGTTTATGTTGATTATGAGGTTAGCTGCGGGTTCTGATAAGTTTGGCTTGGTTGAAAGAAATTTTTCAATTAGGTCTTTAAGTATAATGTACTGACAGAATGAAGAAGATGAGACATTGAATCTCTCTTTTATTAGGGTGAAAGGGATGTGGATGTTTTCATTATAAAGGTCTTTAACTCTTCTAACGCCATGTGTTGCCCAAATGGAATCAATATCTTGATTGTAAAGGCTGCAAATTAATTGGAGTGGGAGATTTTTAAGGAAAGTAAATTTGTTTGAGCCCCGTTTTTGTTTGGAAAGTAATTTCCAGGCGTCCAACGTAGCACTAAATATGGGGTGGGAAAGAGAGGGTGTTTTTTTAAGTAGGATTGCATCTAGGATTAGGTGATAAGGTGGGATATTTTTATTAAGAAATCGTTCCAGCTCACACCAAGCTGGGGGATCTGGAAGGGGCCACCAGAATAGACTCTGTTTGATTAGAAAGGACTGGTAATATGCCGAGATGTTAGGCAAGCCTGCACCACCAAATCTTTTGTTATTATAAAGGATATTGGTGGCAATCCTCACCTTTCTATTGCCCCATATAAAGTTATTGGTGCGGGTTTGTAAACTTGTTAGGTAAGGGACTGAGATCGGTAATGGCAATGATCGAAATACATACAGGATTTTTGGGAGGATGTAGGATTTAAAAGTGATAATCCTCCCCCACCATGAGAGGCCTTTGTCTCCAAATGAGGACATGTCTTTGGAAATAGATTTGTGAAGAGAGGCTAAATTAACCGGGATCAGGGAGGAGATAGAACTAGAAAATTTCAAGCCCAGATAGGTTATGTAGTCATATGACCAAGACCAGGGTGTTATTTGTTTAATGTTGTTGATGAGGGAAGGGTTTAGATTTAATGGCAGGATTTTCGATTTGGATTCGTTTATCTTGAAGTAAGATACCTTGGAGAAAGTTGAAAGCAAGCTTTGAATTTTCATAATTGACGTGGAGGGATTTGAAACTGTTAGGATTATGTCGTCCGCAAAAAGGCTAATTCTATACTCTCTAGAGCCCGCTACAATGCCTTGAATGTCTGGGTCATCCCTTATAAGCTGAGCCAAAGGCTCTATGGCTAGGACAAAGAGGAGGGGTGAAAGTGGGCATCCCTGTCTAGTGCCATTGGAGATTTTAAAGGACGGGGACAGGTGATTATTAACGTATATCTTTGCGGTGGGGTTGGAATAAAGGGCTGAGATGCTAGACAGAATTCTTGATTGGAAGCCGAATTTATGAAGGGTTGCAAATAAGTATACCCAATTTAGGCGGTCGAATGCCTTCTCGGCATCGAGGGAGATGATAGTTGCTCTAGATTTCTTAGAATTAATCAATTTTATAAGATTAATCAATCTCCTTGTGCCATCGACGGATTGCCGGTTAATAACAAATCCAATTTGATCATTATTTATTAGGTTAAGGAGGGAGTGATTTAATCGGTTTGCTATAGCCTTGGCGTAAATCTTAATGTCGGTGTTGATCAAGGAGATCGGCCTATAATTTTTCATATGGGATGGGTCGGAATTGGGTTTGGGTATGAGGACAATCGTAGCTTCTAGCATCTCTTTTGGGAAGTTTCCGGAATCTGAGGCTGAGTTAAAAATTTTTGTTAGGTGCGGAGCCAGGAGGTTACTAAAAGTTTTATAATAGTCATTCGTGAAGCCGTCTGGACCAGGGGCTTTGAAGGGTTTTAGGTGCTTGATGGTATCTAAAATTTCTTTTTCTGTGAAAGGGGAGGAAAGGGAGTCCAAAGTGTCTTTGTCCGATTTAGGTAGGTTAGCTGAATCCAAAAAGCATTGGATGTTTGCCTGATTTGGTTGAGATTGGGGTGAATCTTGGTTAATGTTATAGAGGTTATAAAAGAATTGGGCAAAAGAGTTTGCTATGTCCTGGGGGTGAGATAAGAGGGTACCGTTGGGGGAAGATATGGCATCAATTCTGTGTTTACGTCTGAGGTATTTAAGTCTATTTGTCATATATGAGGACGGGCGTGTTGTGAATGGGTTTGAGATGAGTTCTGAGCAGAGGCTCCCTCTGGTGGTTACAAGCGGTACTAGTGAGGATTGGGAATCAGGTGTTACTGATTGGTCTTATTTAAGGGAATCATTTTCCCATCAGGGTTGCCGGTGATCAATTGTTCTGGTCTGAATCCTTCTTTCCAGTTTCCCTTGTAGCCTGCTGTGTCGTGTCTGCATCTCCTGCTATCAGATAAGACAATTTCTTATTTTGTGTTTTTGCTATTTTTTTGCATTTTGTCCTGCACTTCTGTGGGGGCCTTCTGGGTCCCCTCCGGGGGCTTTTGCCCTCTCAGTTTGGTCCAGCCACTGTGTTTTGTACTTTTGCTTTTTGCAGTTTTTTCAGTGGCTGCTGTTTTTGTTACACCAGAGAACTAATTTAGGTGGTAGAGGTCGTGTGATCTCAGGTGATTTTGAAATTAGTAGAGTTGGTGTTTTTCAGGGTTTTCTGGGATTGCAGTAAGTACCCTTCCTGTCCTTTTCTATTTAGATAGTTTGGGCCCCAGCGTTTGCTCATACTATTTTCTTTCTGTGTCAGTATTTCCTCTTGTCTAACCTCCATTACATGTTTGGGGGCTTTCTATTATCTTTGGGGTTCTGCTCCGGGGCAGATAGCTTTCCTATTTCTATCTTTAGGTGTAGTTAGTTTCTCAGGCTGTGACGAGGCGTCTAGGACCATCGTAGGAACGCTCCACGGCTGCCTCTAGTTGCGGTGGTTAGTCAGGGTACTGCAATCTCATAGATTCCAACTGCTCTGGTGTATTTCCTTTTTTACCTGCACTCCTCAGCTACCGTAACATAACAGTATCACCGGCCTGAAAAATTGTATGGTACTCACAGAAGGGAAAAAATATTTTGAAGGAAGAAAAGTTGTCAGAGATATTTTTCTGTTTGTTGCATTTTTTTTTTTTTTTTTTTTTTCCCTCTGTATCTCTGGGTGCTGGGGAGGATCTTTTCTCCCAATGGAGTTTGCACAGTTGTCTGGCCGTGTGGATCAGCTTGCCACTGAGGTTCAGAGTATTGCTGCATATCTTGCTAGGTTGCCTGTTGTGGAACCTAGGATCCCCATGCCAGATTTGTTTTCAGGGGATCGAGCTAAGTTTCAGAATTTCAAAAATAATTGTAAATTGTTTCTTGCCTTAAAATCTAAGTCCTCAGGAAACGCAGCGCAGCAGGTTCAAATTGTCATCTCTCTCCTGCGCGGCGATCCTCAGGATTGGGCTTTTTCCCTGACACCTGGGGATCCTGTTTTGAGTGATGTTGATGCATTTTTTCAGGCTTTGGGGTTATTGTACGATGAGCCTAATGTCACTGATCAAGCTGAAAAAGCCTTGTTGGCATTAAATCAGGGGCTTGATGACGCTGAGTTATACTGTCAGAGATTCCGTAGGTGGGCAGTCCTGACCAAATGGAATGACGACGCTTTGGCGGCCCTTTTCCGGAAGGGTCTGTCGGATAATGTAAAGGATGTTATGGTGGGATTCCCTGTCCCCTCTGGTCTCAATGATTCTATGTCATTAGCGATTCAAATTGACAGACGTTTGCGTGAGCGGAGAAGTATGCGTGGAGTGGTGTTGCCTTGTGAGCCAGCTGCTGAGCCCATGCAGTGTGATGGAGTGGTGTCTGGGGCACAGCGTCATGAGTTTCGAAAGCGCAATGGGTTATGTTTCTACTGTGGTGATGCCTCTCATGCTATTTCAGTCTGCCCTAAGCGGGGAAGACGTTTTGCACGCTCAGTTGTCTTGGGTAGTGTTCAGACTAAGTTTTTATTAACTGTCACTCTGATATGCTCTCTGTCCTCATTTTCTGCTCAGGCTTTCGTTGATTCTGGAGCAGCTATTAACCTGATGGATTATGATTTTGCTAAACGTTGTGGATTTCCCTTGATACCCCTACAGAAGTCTATTCCCTACTGGGGATCGATTCTACCCTTTGGCTGAGAATAAACCCCAGTTTTCTACTCAGGTGATAATGAGGGTTGAACCTGATCACCAGGAGTGCTGCAAATTTTTGGTTCTATATAATCTGCATGACATTATCGTGCTGGGTTTCCCTTGGTTACAGTCTCATAATCCTGTTTTGGATTGGAAATCTGTGTCTGTAACCAGTTGGGGCTGCCAATGTGTTAATACCAACACTCCTGTTTTTTCTGCCTCCCCCCAGGCTGAGGATGTTCCTGACTTTTTGTTTGATTTTTCTGATGTGTTTAGCGAAAGTAAATCTGCATCCTTACCTCCCCATAGGAGCTATGACTGCGCTATTGAATTAGTGCCAGGTAGTAAATTCCCTAAG
>JARQOD010000007.1:155762515-155793457 GCA_033576555.1 Oophaga sylvatica
CCTCAAAAAATTTCCAAAATGAAACGTCATAGAATTGGGCAAACCCATGACCGGAACCTCCTTCACATTTCGGGACTTGGCCAATCCTTAAAGGGCGGGGTTTTGCTTCCATCCATACAAATTTTCCTTGGTAACATACATACCCCAAAATTTAAATTTGGGGGTCCTAGGGAAATTTTCCTTTTTTTTTCAATTTTGATGTAAAGTGATTTTGTCTTAAAAGGCCCAAAGACCATTCTCACATTCCAAAAATGTTCCCTGGGGATTTAGAAAAAATTAGAATTAAACCAAAAAAATTTCCCCAAACGAATGTATCTAGGAGATCCCTGAAGATGTCATTCACCAAGTGTTGGAAAGTGGCTGGGGCGGTACTCAGACCAAAAGGCATAACTAGATATTCAAAGTGTCCATAGCGTGACCTGAATGCAGTCTTCCATTCATCCCCAGGTCTAATACGGACTAAGTTATATGCCCCACGAAGATCTAGTTTAGAGAAAATTTTGGCATGTCGCACTCTCTCCAATAACTCAGGGATTAAAGGCAATGGATAACGGTTTCTAGTAGTAACCTTATTGAGTTCCCTATAGTCTACGCAGGGTCTTAGAGATCCATCTTTCTTCTTTACAAAGAAGATGGTGCACCTGCAGGAGATGAAGAGGGGCGTATGAAGCCCTTGGCTAGATTTTCATCTATGTAATCCTTTAAAGCCTTTAGCTCGGGCCCCGCCAGGGGGTAGATCTTACCAAAAGGTATCTCTGCTCCAGGCAATAATTCAATTGGACAATCATATGGACGGTGAGGGGGAAGCTGGTCAGCGTTCTTCTTGTCACATAAATCCACATAGTCCTGGTATACAGCTGGTAGTTCAGGGACTGACATGGTTCCTTTAAGAACAGAGCAAGCTGAAACTTTTGGACTCATCTGTTTCTCTGGAAAGTGTAATTCCTTGGTCTCCCAGTTAATGGTAGGATTCTGAGCCTGCAGCCATGGTAGCCCTAGAATAATGGGAAAGTGGGGAGAAGAGATAAGCATAAAGGACAGTTTCTCTTGATGATCTTTACCCATAAGAACCCTCAAAGGCTCTGTTTCCTGATCCACTGGTCCAGAGGTCAGCAGGGAGCCATCCACAGTTTCCATCTGTACTGGAGTAGCCTTCTTCACTGAACGTATCCCCTGTTTCAGAGCAAAGGAGACATCCATAAAATTTCCACTTGCCCTGAGTCGATCATAGCAGAGCTAGACACCCAAGCTGAGTCAACCCAGAGTTTGATGGAAAGAAAGCAATGAGAATTGTTTTTCTTACAACTCAGCTGGGACACCGCTGAGGAAACTTGAAAAATTGCAGCGTTTACACAGTCAACGTCCTCAGAGGTAACGGAGTTTAAGTCCGAGAAATCAAGATCTGTTGCTGCAGATCTCTCTGGAGCCTGAGGCTCAGACCTGACAGATCCCCTCTCGCAACACTCACAGTGAATGAGTGCTGCAGTAGTCTTACGAGAACGGCTGGGGCAGTTTATAATGAAGTGCCCTGACTTACCACAATAGAAACATAGATTCTCCTTAAAACGATGTTCCTTGCGTGCATCACTAACCCGTCGTTGTAAAGAGTCTACCTGCATGGGTTCAGGTTCAGGTTCCCGTGTAATCCTACTCAAAGGTTCCTTAGCTGGAGAGGAAGGTAGGAAAAGGTTAGTGCGATTGCTTTCGAACCATCTCTCTTGCCTGCGTTCAGTCAGACGAGTATCAATACGGATGCAGTAGTTAATAAAGTCACCTAACGCAGTGGGAGGGTCGGCACGAGCAAGTTCATCTTTAATCAGTGGCGATAACCCTTTTCGAAAAATAGATTTTTTGGCGGAACTGTCCCAGGTGGTATCAAGGGCCCATCTCCTGAAATCCAAGGCATATTCAGCTACCGAGTGCTTACCTTGGCGCAAAGCTAACATGGCTGCTTCAGCTGTTGCACCTCGATTGGGGTCATCAAACACCTGCCCCATGGCTGAAATGAAAGCATCAAGATGATCCAAACATTCATCCTCAGTCTCAATCAGAGGGTTTGCCCACATCAAAGCCTTGTTGGTAAGCAACATAATTATAGTAAGCACCTTAGATCGTTCAGTGGGAAATTGTGAAGCATGTGCAGAAAAAAAAAGATTGCATTGATTAATAAATCCCCTGAATTTCTCACGTTCACCGCCAAAACGAAAAGGGGGCAACTTGGGAATCCCAGAACTCGGGGCTACGGCAGGAGCCTGGACTCGCCCCTCTAGAACCTCAATCCTGGCTCGCAAATCCTGGGCAGTCTGTCCAAACACTTGTAAATTGTGATTAGTGAGGTCCTGTAGGTTTGTAAAACGGGTCTTTATATTCTGCAAATCTGCAAGGATATTATCAGTCACTCCGCAAAGTTCCTTTATGTTGGCCTCCATTTTCCAGATCTTTTAAGACAGGAGTACTGGAAGGAGAGGAGAGGAGAAAAAAAAAACAATAGTGTTTACCTGTGGTAACACTGCAGAGAGAAAAAAAAATTAAGGGAACTGCTCACCTGGAATGGTTGTGAGAAGTCACAACCACTATCATCACAGAAAGTTCAACCGGACATCTGATATCCACAGTTACAGCAGACACAAAAGAGGAAAGAGAAAAAAAAAAAACAATAGTGTTTACCTGTGGTAACACTGCAGAAAAAAAAAAACTTAAGGGAATTGCTCACCTGGAATGGTTGTGAGAAGTCACAACCACTGTCATCACAGAAAGTACAACCGGACATCCGATATCCACAGTTACAGCAGACACAGCCTTTCCAGACCCAGCAGACACTAACGTTTGGCTTCAGAATCTTGTAATGTAAGTAGTACAGTTCATATAGTGTCTTGTGCTTGGGTGCGATGAAAACACAGGAGTCACAGGTTTGATATAGAAGATCTTGCATTACTTCATACAAGTGGCAATAATAGTCACACAGTTTGCAGATACAAAAGCAGGAGACACAGCAGGCCAGAGTAACTTAAGCTCAGCAATCACTCTCCACAACAGGTTCAGGATCTCTTCTCTGTTACCGTAAGTCCATGCAAACGTGGATTTATCAAATAGCAAGGTTCCAAAGTCCACGAGTGTTCCAAAGTTCCACAATAGGAAATAACTGGAGTACAAGGTCCAAGGCTTTCAGGAGTCAGGTCACAGGTTCACTGCAGGCTTGATTCTGAAGCACTGATTGCTCAGCTATGGCTGCTTAAGAAGCAAGAGGAGAGAATCAGGGCGGGAACATGCAAGCTGGAAACTCCATATTGACTGAGGGCAAGATAGCTGCAGCAAGACAGAAAGTAAAATGGCTGACGGAAAAACTGAGTTTTAGGAACATGTACACAGAACCTTACACTCCTTGAAGTTCTTGATGATGCGATAGATTGTTGACTGAGGTGCAATCTTTCTAGCTGCGATACTCTTCCCTGTTAGGCCATTTTTGTGCATTGCAATGATGACTGCACGTGTTTCTTTAGAGATAACCATGGTTAACAGAAGAGAAACAATGATGCCAAGCACCAGCCTCCTTTTAAAGTGTCCAGTGGTGTCATTCTTACTTAATCATGACAGATTGATCTCCAGCCATGGCCTCATCAACACCCACACCTGTGTTAATGGAGCAATCACTGAAAAGAGGTTAGCTGGTCCTTTTAAGGCAGGGCTGCAATGATGTTGAAATGTGTTTTGGGGGATAAAGTTCATTTTCTAGCCAAATATTGACTTTGCAAGTAATTGCTGTTAAGCTGATCACTCTTTATAACATTCTGGAGTATATGCAAATTGCCATTAGAAAAAGTGAAGCAGTAGACTGTGTAAAAATTAATATTTGTGTCATTCTCAAAACTTTTGGCCATGACTGTACAGTGGGGAAAAAAATATTTTGCCAGCCACCAATTGTGCAAGTTCTCCCACTTAAAAAGATAAGAGAGGCTTGTAATTGACATCATAGGTAGACCACAGCTATTTGACTCAAAATGTGAGAAAACAAATCCAGAAAATGTGAGAAAACAAATCCAGAAAATCACCTTGTCTGATTTGGCAGGATTTATTTTGCAAATTATGGTGGAAAATAGGTATTTGGTCACCTAAAAATATGCATATTTTACCTGGTGCAGGTGTTGTTAGTGCTGAGGTATAGTGCGGCTGACGAGTGCTGCGTCCAAACCTGCGCCCAATGAGCAACGTTTCGCCAGTGGGCTCCTTTAAGATGGGGCTCCGCCTTGAAGAAGCCTACTGGAGAAACGGCGCTCTTTGGGCGCAGGTTTGGACGCAGCACTCTTGTCAGCCTCATTATACCTCAGCACTAACAGCACTTGCACCAGGTTAAATTTCCCTATAAAACCCCTATACGGTGATGCTTTTTTCAAATGTTGTTTTGCTGTATAATGGTTTTGATTAAACCTAGAAAGAGGATATTCTGATATATAAAGAGGGTATTTTGATAAATTTCAATCCTATAAGGAATTCCCTTTTTATTTTCTTTTTCTTCTCCATGCAGTTGCATAATTAAAAATTACATCTTCTCATCCATGAATTTATTATATTGCCAGCTTTGATAGCGGCACAGACTTTTTGATGCATTTTTTCCTCCATCTGTAGGCTACATTTTTACAAATACCCTTAGTTTATGGTGCAGGTGTTTCCTTTTACTTGCGATTGGCTGTGCTCCTTCCTGATTTTTGGAGGTTCACTCCCCTTTCCCCTGTCTTTTAAACTCTAGTTGAACTTTTGTACTTAATAAAGATTATATGTTATTTTACCTCTTTTTCTTGTCACTTTGTACTGCTATGGCACCCTACCATAGCAGTTTATATATTATTTGGTAATTTCAAGTGCTGTCAGCCTGGCTTAAATAGGACTATGGGATTAAGCCAGTACATGTCCGGGCCCATCTGAATTTTGTTACAGAGCATTTGGATTATCCAGAAGAGTATTGGGAGAATGTCATGTGGTCTGATGAAACCAAAGTAGAACTGTTTGGTAGAAACAAAACTCGTCATGTTTGGAGGAGACAGAATGCTGAGTTGCATCTAAAGAACACCATACCTACTGTGAAGCATTTGGTTGGCAACATCATGCTTTGGGGCTGTTTCTCTGCAAAGGGACCAGGATGACTGATGAAAGAATGAATGAGGCCATGTATTGTGAGATTTTGAATGCAAACCTCCTTCCATCAACAAGGGCATTGAAGATGAAACGTGGATGGGTCTTTCATCTCCATCTGCATGGAGGAATGAGCCAACATACCACCAACAGTCTGTGCCAACCTTGTGAAGACTCACAGAAAATGTTTGACCTCTGTCATTGTCAACAAAGGATATATAACAAAATATTGAGATGAATACTTGTTAATGACCAAATAGTTATTTTCCAGCATAATTTGCAAACTAAACCTTGCCAAATCAGACCAAGTGATTTTCTGGATTTGTTTTCTCATTTTGACTCTCATAGTTGTGGTCTACCTATGATGTCAATTACAGGCCCCTCTCATCTTTTAAGTGGGAGAACTTGCACAATTGGTGGCTGACTAAATACTTTTTTCCCCCACTGTATATACTATATAATGTACAAGTAATACAGGGATGACCAGTGACATACACAGGAGCTCTGTATATAGTGTCAGTATACAGATGATACAGGAATCACCAGTGACATTATACACAGGAGACCTGTATATACTGTACAAGTAATATAGTGATCAACAGTGGCATTATACATAGAAGCACTGTATATAGTGTAAGTGTACAGGTAACACATTGAATCACCAGTGACGCCTCTATATGAAGATACACATCTTCGCTTTTTTTTCTTCATCCAACACAGACCGCAATCACTTCTTCCAGCCAGTACTCGTCTCTGCGTAAATTAACACACATCAGTAATAATCATATTTATATAATTAGAATTAATCATGTTAGATCAAGCATATTAAATCAATAATTCGATAATAAATCAGAATTAGATAATCAAAATCACACAGTAGAAAATAATCACAGCAGTAATAATAATTAATTAGACTCTACATTAATAATGTCACATCCTGGCCCCTTCTTGTAACAGCGTCTCCCATCCTTTTTCCATGTTTCTCATTCGTGGCCCTGTTGTGTCTCCTTCCTGGCCACCTTGTGTCTCATTCCTCACCCCCTTGTGTCTCTTTCCTCGCCCCCTAGTTTCTCATTCTTGGCCCCTTGTATCTAATTGTGGGTCACCTTGTTTCTCATTCCTGGCCCCCTTGTGTCTTATTCCTGGCCTCCTTGTGTCTCATTCCTGATCCCATTGTGTCTCCATCCTGCCCTCAGGCCCCATATGATCTCCCATCCTGGCCCCATGTGTCTCCATGCTGCCCCCAGGCCCCATATGATCTCCCATCCTGGTCCCATGTGTCTCCATCCTGCCCCCCAGGACCTATATGATCTCCCATCTTGGTCCCATGCAAAAAATAAAAAAAAAGTTTTTCCTTACGTGTCCGCGGTACAGCGGCGACCTCTTCCTCAATCACTTGAGACGCGGACGCGTCTGCATTTGGCAGTGAAGTCAAATGCCATCAACATGCGGGCTGACGTCAGCTGTTGGCCTCTGTTTTTCTGGCGGCTGTTAACTGTTGCTGTGCAGGAAGCCACCAGCAATAGATTTTAACTGAACATGTGTCCGAGAGCGCACTTTCCGTTATTGAATCGGCTGAATCCTGCCCATGGGGCCCGGCGAGCAGAAGCAAAAAGAGGGGGTCCGAACTTGGCCTCATACGCCAGTAAGGGCAGAAGTGACCTGATCGTGGCCTTGCTGCTATGAAATACGAGCAGACAGTTAAATATAACAACAGTGAATGACATAAGAAGTGGAAAGCTGATCAAAGCAGTCATGCACATTCCCGGACATGTTAAAATCCCAGCAGCTGTACTTCTGAGTTCTATAGCCCCTTTCTGCCATGCGACGTACTATTCCATCCATGAAACCCGGGACAATCTGACCATGGACGGGATAGTACGTCGAAGCGATCGGGGAGCGCGTCCGATCGCGGCCGGGTGTCAGCTGATTATCACAGCTGACACCCGGCACTATGAGCACATTAACCCCTGGCACACTGCGATCAAACATGATCGCGGTGTACCGGGGGCACAGGGGAGCATCGCGCAGGGAGGGGGCTCCCTGCGTGCTCCCTTGAGACCCTCAGAACAGTGCGATGTGATTGCGCTGTTCTGAGGCCTTCCTCCCTGAAAGACCCCGGATCCAAGATGGCCGTCGGGTCCTGCAGGGAGGCGGCTTCCTCAGCGCCTGCTGAGAGCAGGCGCTGAGGAATCCTGCAGCACTGCCTGTGAGATCGCTGGTCTCACAGAGTGCTGTGCACACTGTGAGACCAGCGATCTGACCCTATACTGTAATGTCCCACTCTGCGACAAAGTAAAAAAGTTAAAAAAATAAAAATAACAAGTGTAAAAAAAAATTCCAAAATAAAGGAAAAAAAATATTCCCCAATAAATTCATTTCTTCCTGTAAATAAAAAAAAACAAGACAATAAAAGTACACATATTTGGTATCGCCGCGTCCATAATGACCTGCCCTATAGAACTGTCCCACTAGTTAACCCTTTAGTGAACCCCTTTAAAAAAAAAAACAAAGTAAAAAATCAATGCTTTATCATTATACCGCCGAACAAAAAGTGGAATAACATGCAATCAAAAAGACCGATATAAATAAACATGGTACCGCTGAAAGCGTCATCTTGTCCCGCAAAAACCAAGCATCATCAGCGAAAAAATAAAAAAGTTATAGCTCGCACAATAAAGCGATGCAAAAATAATTATTTTTTATATAAAATAGTTTTTATTGTATAAAAGCGCCAAAACATAAAAAATTATATAAATGAGGTATCGCTGTAATCGTACTAACCCGAAGAATAAAACTGCTTTATCAATTTTACCGCACGCGGAACGGTATAAATGCCCCCCCAAAAGAAATTCATGAATTGCTGATTTTTGTTCATTCTAACCTCCCAAAAATCGAAATAAAAAGCGATCAAAAAATGTCACGTGCTTAAAAATGGTACGAATAAAACCGTCAACTCGTACCACAGAAAATAAGACCTCGCGTGACTCTGTGGGCCAAAATATGCAAAAATTATAGCTCTCAAAATGTGGTGATGCAAAAACTATTTTTGCAATAAAAAGCGTCTTTTATAATGACAGCTGCCAATCATAAAAACCCGCTATAAATAGTAAATCAAACCCCCCTTTATCACCCCCTTAGTTAGGGAAAAATTATAAAATAAAAAAAATGTATTTATTTCCATTTTCCCATTAGGGTTAGGGTTGCGCCTAAAGTTAGATTTAGGGTTGGAGCTAAAGTCAGGATTAGGGGTGTGTTAGGGTTAGGTTTTTGGTTAGGGTTATGGTTAGGGTTGGTACTAGGGTTAGAATTGGGGGGTTTCCACTGTTTAGGCACATCAGGGGCTCGCCAAATGAGACATGACGTCTGATCTCAATTCCAGCCAATTCTGCGTTGAAATAAGTCAAGCGGTGCTCCTTCACTTCTCAGCTCTGCCATGCGCCCAAACAGTAGTTTTCTCCCACATATTGGGTATCAGCATACTCAGGACAAATTGGACAACAACTTTTGGGGTCCAATTTCTCCTGTTACCCTTGTAAAAATAAAATATTGGGGGCTAAAAAATCATTTTTGTAAAAAAAAAGGATTTTTTATTTTTACGGCTCTACGTTATAAACTTTCTGTGAAGCACTTCGGGGTTCAAAGTGCTCACCACACATCTAGATAAGTTCCTTGGGGGGGTCTATTTTCCAAAATGCGATCACTTGTGGGAGGTTTCCACTGTTTAGGCACATCAGGGGCTCTCCAAACACGACATGATGCCCGCAGACCATTCCATCAAGGTCTGCAATCCAAAACGTCACTACTTCCCTTCCGAGCCCTGACATGTGCCCATACAGTAGTTTTCTCCCACATATGGGGTATCAGCATACTCAGGACAAATTGGACAACAACTTTTGTGGTCCAATTTCTCCTGTTACCATTGGGAAAATAAAAAATTGGTGACTAAAAGATAATTTTTGTGTGAAAAAAATATGATTTTTTATTTTCATGCCCGGGCATTATAAACTTGTGTGAAGCACTTGGGGGTTCAAAGTGCTCACTACAGATCTAGATAAGTTTTTTAGGGGGTCTAGTTTCCAAAATGGGGTCACTTGTGGGGGGTTTCCACTGTTTAGGAACATCTGGGGCACTGCAAACGGAACATGACCCCCATCAACGTCTGCATTCCAAAGCGTTATTACTTACTTTCCAAGCCCTGCCGTGCGCCCAAACAGTTCCCCCCCCCTCACATATGGGGTATCAGCGTGCTCAGGACAAATTTGACAAAAACTTTTGTGGTCCAATTTCCTTGTGAAAAATCAAAAATTTGGGACTAAAAAATCATTTTTATGGAAAATTGTTTTTTTTTTTCACACCCAGGCATTATAAACTTTTGTGAAACACTTGGGGGTTCAAAGTGCTCACAACAAATCTAGATAAGTTCCATAGGGCATCTAGTTTCCAAAATGATGTCACTTATGGGGGGTTTCCACTATTTAGGCGCATCACAGACTCTCCAAACGCGAAATAGCTTCCAATCTCAATTCCAGCCAATTTTGGTTTGAAAAAGTCAAACGGCGCTCCTTCCCGTACGAGCTCTGCCGTGTGCCCAAACAGTGGTTTTCCCCCACATATGGGGTATTGGTGTACTCAGGAGAAATTGCACAACAACTTTTTCTGTCCATTTTCTCCTTTTACCTTAGTGAAAATGAAAAAAAGTTTGTAAAAGATCATTTTTGTGACTTAAAAGTTAAATATTCATTTTTTCCTTCCACGTTGCTTCAGCTCCTGTGAAGCACCTGAAGGGTTAATAAACTTCTTGAATGTGGTTTTGAGTACCTTGAGGGCTACAGCTTTTAGAATGGTGTCACTTTTGGGTATTTTCTGCCATATGGACCCCTCAAAGTGACTTCAAATGTGAGGTGGTCCCTAAAAAAAATGGCTTTGTAAATTTTGTTGTAAAAATGAAAAATCGCTGGTCAACTTTTAACCCTTATAATTTCCTAACAAAAAAAATTTTTGGTTCCAAAATTATGCTGATGTAAAGTAGACATGAGGGAAATGTTATTTAGTAACTATTTTGTGTGACATATTTCTCTGTTTTAAGGGAATAAAAATTAAAAGTTTGAAAATTGCTAAATTTGCAAAATTTTTGCCATATTTGCGTTGTTTTCAAAAATAAACGCAAGTTATATTGTAGAAATTTTACCACTAACGTGAAGTACAATATGTCACGAGAAAACAATCTTAGAGTCACGAAGATCCGTTGAAGCGTTCCAGAGTTATAACCTCATAAAGAGACAGTGGTCAGAATTGTAAAAATTGGCACTGTCATTAACGTGCAAACCACCCTTCGGGGTGAAGGGGATAGAAAGACTGTCTGTGGCAGGAGAAATTCTGTAAGAGCGAGGAACTGCTTGTAGGGTTACATCAGGGTCATTCCCCTACTTCCTGTAACATGTTCTGCTTGTCTTTAAAGGGGCTGTTCGGACTTAGAGGAACCGCAGACTTGTAGCCTATGTGACTGCAGATTTGTGAATCCTCCCATCGTGCGCACTGCAGCTTTTAAGGATTCTCTGATACCGGTGCTGGGAGCGGGCGGTTTTATGACTGCAAAATTGCCAGTTGCATACTTCTAGCTATATTCCAACAAGACATGTCCGGCCTCTGTCAATACTCTAGGGCACATCTAGGCTGCAATTCGTATACTAGTGGCAACGTGCTTGCCGACATCAGAGAATCATCACTGCACACAATTTGAGTGATGTGAGGATTAACAATTCTGCAGTCACGCAGTGACTGCAGACTTGTACCCTAAAGGCACTGTCACACTTAGCGATCGCACCAGCGATCACGACAATGACACGACCTGGCGAGATCGCTGGTGCGATCGCTATGTGATCGCTAGTTCGATTCCAAACACAAAGATCTTATCAGAGATCAGCGATCTGTATAACGACCTCTGCGGTCGTTGGGAAAACCTAGTCCTACCTGCAACGCTGGTAAAGTCGATCATAAAGGGTGTCACACTCAGCGATTCAGGCTCACCAGCGGGACACCAACGACCAAAAAACGGCTCAGAACTTTCATGAGCGATGAGCCACATCGCCACTACATGTCACACACAGCTGCGTCGCTAACGAAATCGCTACTGCGTCATAAAATAGGTGACGCATTAGCGATCTAGTTAGCGATCTCGCTTAGGGTGACAGTACCTTAAGACCGGACAACCCCTTTAACCATAGACGGATCAGTTTTTGGACAACAGGCAATTGCTCACAAGCGAGACACCTACTGACCAGTAATGGTTTTTCAACATACATATCTACAACTGAACATTGTTTTGTGTAAATGTACGTAGTATTGTAGTTTTGTAAATAAAACATAAATTGTGTATTCCCAGGTTGCAAACCTGCAGGCTAATCTATGGAGGCTGTCAAGTTCAAAGAACATAGTAAGTATCATTTATCCTCTGTCAGCTATACAAGTCTCCCTTAGAACTCTAGTTCCACACACAATGTGCACCAACTACAAATTAGGGGAGGGTCATCTTCGGGTCTCATTTCCATTTCACACACTGCTGAAGACTCAGAGAGGGGGAAAAGGACCTCAGGGTTCCCATAGTTCCCTGCAGCTATCACTTCATATGGCCTAGTGAAGGGTTATCTCAACCAGTATAAGGCCGGCGTCACACTAAGGAGGAATACGGACGAGTGAGAGGCGTCAAAATCACGCATTACACTCGGACCAATATTTCTCTATGGGGCAGCTCTGATCATGCGTATTTTTCTCGGCCGTATGTTATGGTGCTAGACATCCGCAGCATGCTGCGATTGTCAGCGTATTACGCCCATTGTAGCCAATGCAAGTCTGTGGGTGCAAGAAAACTACGGATTACACACAGACCACACTTGTGACTTGCGAGAAATACTCACCGGTGTCCTTTAGAAAAGCTGGCAATTCATCCCGGCTATACTGTAAAATCACACTGACAGGTTTAATAAAGAATAGAAAGAATAGATATATATTGTAGCATTTCCAGGGGATATAGCTCTAGGATCGCTGTCTGGGTAGACAGAATGGCACGAAAACAGTTCATTCAGACAGCAGTTCTGGTGTAAAACTGGCCGCAACCAGCTTTATTAAAGTCCACAGCAAACAGATAAAAATAAAGCATAAACAGAAAATCTAGGCTTGTCTAGCCACTAATTACACATAGATCGATTTCCCTATTTATCCGGGTCCAGACTCTACCAGTCTGTGCCCAAAACAACACATATGATATATGTTACCAGTATGGAGTTTCACAGATACTCCTCCTTGTGTCTGAAGGCCCCTTCAGCGTCCAGACTTGAGAGAGATCCACTCCTATTTAGCTGCTATTCGCACGGATTCTCACTGAGACTACTCCTGTGTCCGGGGTACTTCCTGCACCCAGACTGAGATAGCTCACACTCCTGGAGACACCTTCTTGTGCCGGGACACCTTCCTGTGTCCAGACTGAGCGTGCTCCCACTCCTGGAGACTGCTTCTTGTGCCGGGACACCTTCCTGTGTCCAGGCTAAGCCAGCTCCCACTCCTGGAGACTGCTTCTGGTGCCGGGACACCTTCCTGTGTCCAGACTAAGCTAGCTCTCTGATTGTGTTTGCAGACACCTACTTCTGGTCTCCTAATTAAGACCTGAGTAGTTTCAGGCCTGAGCTGCAAGTGTGTAATGAATGTAAGGTGTAGTGACCTTTCTCTACCACTAGGTTTACAAAGCCACACATTTCCCTTATACCTAGGTGAAATGTACATCCCATTCAACACATATTCCTTCACTGTCTCACATATCCCCTCCCTCTTCTCCAGACCGGAGGGCTGGTCATCCAGACCGGAGGGCTGGTCAACAATCCAACAGAGACAGTGAACTCTGGACCAGTCATGGCCCTCATCAGCTTCATCTTCACCACTGTCATTTGTATCGTCACCTGAGTCATAGCCAACATCAGCTTTCTCTTCATCTGAAGCATCCGCACTACCCTGTACCCTCCCAGGCCTATACTCTCTGCGGGCCTCGGGTATCCTGCACGGTTTCATCTTGACCTTAGGGCCGGGCTCAGTTTCGATATAGTGCCTGGCCAGAGAAGTACGACCCGGCACATCAGAACACTTCTGCTGACTCTTCCTCAGAAACTCACGTACCTCCTGTCCCTGGTGCACTGACCATGTGTCACCAACTATCACAGAAGGTATAGGGGGTTTTTCACTTTTCTCCAGTTCCCCACCTTCAGGCTCTTCTGGCAAGACATGCCCAGAAGCCCCACCGTCCGTCCTACACTCTACTTCTTCAGTCACATCTGGCTCACTGTCAGTGTTATACAATTCATTTTCATTCACATCCTGCTCACTGTCAGGGTTATACAATTCATTTTCATTCACATCTTGATCTGGAACCTTAGTTAACATGTCATCCACAACATTAACTGCACCATCTGGTCCCTCAAGTATGTGACTATGTGACAACCCCAGCACTATACTTCTATATAGTTCAGGTACTAGGAGCTGACTCACGACCTCTCCCTGGACTTCAGTGTCCCTATACAATAGGCTATTGTCCATGGCAGCACGAGGAAACCTCTCCTCAGAGCCAGGCTCCTGGGAAACCTCATTTAGAACAATCATATTTTCCTGTGCCGTCCTAAGAGTGGGGTCTCGCCACTGCTCACTCTCAAAATTGTCACAGGACACAGGCACGTCAGGGACACTCGGTTCCCGAGAACCACCATCCTCGTCTCCCAACATCACCTGCAAAGGAATTTCATCACTATCACAGTCATCATTATTATCAATATCATTATCATGATTATGATCAGTATCATCATCACTATCATGATCATCATCATTATCATTATCAGCATCAGCATCATTATCATGGTCATCATCATTATCATGATCATCATCATCATCATCATCATCATCATTATCACATAAGTTTAACGGCCCACTAGCATTGTGTTCCGCCCCTCGGGACTGCGCACCCTCAATAGGAGCTTCATCACACTGTCCATCAGAAACATTTCTCCCCCAGAGATCCTTAGATCGGGGAAAGTCATTACCCAATATGACGGGGTGCACCAGGCTCTTCACTACCCCCACTTCATATGAAACCTCCCCGAGTTTAAGGACCAAGTCCACGGCAGTCTCTGGGTAGACTTTGGTGTCTCCATGGATGCACACCATACTCAGGTGCTTATCAGGGATGAAATCCCTATCAATCAGGCTGTCACATACGGAAGTCACTGGACTCTCTGAGTCCAAGAGGGCCTGTGCTGGGCAGTCATTTACAACCACCGGGCACACCTGTGGTCCAGTCTCTTCGGCTGAGGTGGACACACACACAGGCTCTGCGCAGGGAGAGAGGGATCTGCCAACATCACAATACATAGGCTCCCCCTCTATTGGACAGTTGGCTGCAATTTCACGACATCTCCAACACTGTCCATCACACTTTTCCACCCACATGTCCCCTCGGGCCTGAACCCGCTTATCAGCATACCCCATGTCCCCAACAGCTGGAATTCTCTTACCGCGAGAGTTCAGCGTCGGGGAACTCTGAAGTGACGACCTCTCAGACGGCTGGTCACGGAGACAGTCTTTGCTGGCGAAGGCCTTCTCCATCAGGCTGACCAGACGATTGGCTGTTGTGAATGGGTTTGAGATGAGTTCTGAGCAGAGGCTCCCTCTGGTGGTTACAAGCGGTGCTAGTGAAGATTGTGAGGACTGGGAATCAGGTGTTACTGACTGGTCTTATATAAGGGAGTCATTTTCCCATCAGGGTTGCCGGTGATCAATTGTTCTGGTCTGAATCCTTCATTCCAGTTTCCCTTGTGGCCTGCTGTGTCGTGTCTGCATCTCCTGCTTACAGATAAGACTTTTGCTTCTTTTGTGTTTTTGCTATATTTTTGCATTTTGTCCTGCACTTCTTTGGGGGCCTTCAGGGTCCCCTCCGGGGGCTTCTGCCCTCTCAGTTTAGTTCAGCCACTGAGTTTTGTTCTTTTGCTTTTTTCAGTTTTTTCAGTGGCTGCTGTTTTGATTTTGTTACACCAGAGAACTAATTTAGGTGGTAGAGGTCGTGTGATCTCAGGTGATTTTGAAATTAGTAGAGTTGGTGCTTTTCAGGGTTTTCTGGGATTGCAGTAAGTACCCTTCCTTTCCTTTTCTATTTAGATAGTTTGGGCCCCAGCGTTTGCTCATACTATTTTCTTTCTGTGTCAGTATTTCCTCTTGTCTAACCGCCATTACATGTTTGGGGGCTTTCTATTATCTTTGGGGTTCTGCTCCGGGGCAGATAGCTTTCCTATTTCTATCTTTAGGTGTAGTTAGTTTCTCAGGCTGTGACGAGGCGTCTAGGACCAACGTAGGAACGCTCCACGGCTGCCTCTAGTTGTGGTGGTTAGTCAGGGTACTGCAATCTCATAGATTCCAACTGCTCTGGTGTATTGCCTTTTTGCCTGCTCTCCTCAGCTACCGAAACATAACAATTGGCGTCCTGGTGGTCTCCTTGTCCGACCTCTGGCTGTACCTCAGGAGGACATGCTCGGGTGTAACGGTTCACTATCACCTCTTCAACCATGCCGACACGACGGCCGACGTCAGGCTCCAACCGCTTCTTTACTGCAGGCAACGCAGGTGCCTTTACAACATTACTCGGGTACGAGGTGCTGAGAGCTGCAATCTGCTCCCTCAGCAATCGGTTAAACTCCTGCTGCTGCTGCTGCCAGCTCTGCTGGGCCTGCTGCATGCTCTGCAGGTGTTTCTTAACAAGCTCCTCCATACTGCTGGACTTATCTGTCTCAACCACGGCAGTCTTATGTTGCACATTAACTTGCGCCATTTGTTCAAACAGCGCCTCCATGCTGTCATCCATGCTGTCAGACTTCTCTGTCTTAACAACGGCAGTCTTCACTCAAGACATACACACTCTACAGTCTTTTCCATAGAAAAATTCAGCTCTGCTGTGCAGACACTTTCTTTTTTCTTTTTTTTTTCTTTGCAAAGTCTATTAGGGCTCCTGTCTCTTTAAGACTGCTCCAAACAGACGTTTCTCTTGACACACTTTTTTTTTCTGCTGCTATTTCAACAGACTTCACCTTTATTGCTGTCTCTAAGCCACCGTGCTGCATGCACACTCCAGCACTAACTGTATCAGCCACTGCGCTGCCGCATTCTCCACCAATTGTAGCATTTCCAGGGGATATAGCTCTAGGATCGCTGTCTGGGTAGACAGAATGGCACGAAAACAGTTCATTCAGACAGCAGTTCTGGTGTAAAACTGGCCGCAACCAGCTTTATTAAAGTCCACAGCAAACAGATAAAAATAAAGCATAAACAGAAAACCTAGGCTTGTCTAGCCACTAATTACACATAGATCGATTTCCCTATTTATCCGGGTCCAGACTCTACCAGTCTGTGCCCAAAACAACACATATGATATATGTTACCAGTATGGAGTTTCACAGATACTCCTCCTTGTGTCTGAAGGCCCCTTCAGCGTCCAGACTTGAGAGAGATCCACTCCTATTTAGCCGCTATTCGCACGGATTCTCACTGAGACTACTCCTGTGTCCGGGGTACTTCCTGCACCCAGACTGAGATAGCTCACACTCCTGGAGACACCTTCTTGTGCCGGGACACCTTCCTGTGTCCAGACTGAGCGTGCTCCCACTCCTGGAGACTGCTTCTTGTGCCGGGACACCTTCCTGTGTCCAGGCTAAGCCAGCTCCCACTCCTGGAGACTGCTTCTGGTGCCGGGACACCTTCCTGTGTCCAGACTAAGCTAGCTCTCTGATTGTATTTGCAGACACCTACTTCTGGTCTCCTAATTAAGACCTGAGTAGTTTCAGGCCTGAGCTGCAAGTGTGTAATGAATGTAAGGTGTAGTGACCTTTCTCTACCACTAGGTTTACAAAGCCACACATTCCCCTTATACCTAGGTGAAATGTACACCCCATTCAACACATATTCCTTCACTGTCTCACAATATACATAGAATACATTTAAATATATATATATATATATATATATATACATGTCATTGTGACATTATATATATATATATATATATATATTTATAGTTCAAACACTTCTACATAGTATAATAGCTTCTAATTCAATTGTCGGCTTTTGTGAAATTACAGAACCCGACATGAAATGACGCATGGTTTACATACAGTTAACCATGTCATTTCATGTATTTTGATATATGGTTTTCACTAACAATTACATGAGTGTATGTGTGCAAAATTTCATACATGTAGGGGTTAATTAAATGTGTAAATTTGTTGTAAAGAAATGCGTGGGCTCCCGTGGTATTTTCTCCACCAGACCGGGAAAGCCAGCGACTGAAGACAGATATTAGTAGCCCAGAGAGGGAACATTATTTTTGTGCCCCCCCGGCTACTAACATCTGCCCCCAGCCACCCCAGAAAAGGCACATCTATGATGAGATGCGCCTTTTCTGGCACTTAGCCCATCTATTCCCATTGCCCTGTAGCGGTGGCTAATGGGTTAATAATGGGTTAAGGCCACCTTGCTATTGAAAGGTGACTTTAAGCCAGGTTAATAATTGAGAGTTGTCAATTAGACAACTCTCAATTATTAATCCTATTGTATGAAATGAAAAAAAAAACACCCACACATTAATTAAAAATCATTTTAATGAAATAAATACACAGTTTTTGACCATCTTTTATTGTACTTGTACTCCATACGATTCCCTTGTTCTCCTGTAATAAAACGAAAATAATAAAGCAAGCTTATTCTTACCTCTCCGGCGCTCAGTGAAGTCCCACGCTGTAATCCTTCACAAAGGGTTAACAGCAAGCAGCGCAGCTAATGCTGGCAGCCTCGCTGTAAGCCCCCGAATGAATGAGCTCATCTCCCGGCTGACAGGAGGTGAGCTGATTAGCTGGGAAGCTTAATTAAATGTTTCCCACGCTAATCAGTTCACTTCCGGTTAGCCGGGGACGCCCTCTGACGTCACTGATGCTCTGCGGAGTACCCAGCTGACCTGAAGTGAACTGATTACCGTGGGAAACAATCAATTAAGCTTCCCAGCTAATCACTTCCTCAAATGTCAGCCGGGGAGATGAGCTCATTCATTCGGGGGATTACAGCGAGGCTCCCAGCATTAGCTGCGCTGCTTCTGTAAACCTATTAACCCTTTGTGAAGGATTACAGCTTGGGACCTGACTGAGCGCCGGAGAGGTAAGAATAAGCTTGCTTTATTATTTTCGTTTTATTACAGAACAAGGGAATCGTATGGAGTACAAGTACAATAAAAGATGGTCAAAAACTGTGTATTTATTTCATTAAAATGATTTTTAATTAATGTGTGTGTTTTTTTTTTCATTTCATACAATAGGATTAATAATTGAGAGTTGTCTAATTGACAACTCTCAATTATTAACCTGGCTTAAAGTCACCTTTCAATAGCAAGGTGGCCTTAACCCATTATTAACCCATTAGCCACCGCTACAGAGCAATGGGAATAGACGGGCTAAGTGCCAGAAAAGGCGCATCTCATCATAGATGTGCCTTTTCTGGGGTGGCTGGAGGCAGATGTTAGTAGCCAGCGGGGGCACAAAAATAATGGTCCCTCTCTGGGCTACTAATATCTGTCTTCAGTCGCTGGCTTTCCCTGTCTGGTGGAGAAAATACCACGGGAGCCCACGCATTTTTTTACAACGAATTTACACATTTAATTAACCCCTACATGTATGAAATTTTGCACACATACACTCATATAATTGTTAGTTAAAACTATATATCAAACTACATGAAATGACATGGTTAACTGTATGTAAACCATGTGTCATTTCAAATCGGGTTCAGCAATTTCACAAAAGCCAGCAATTTTATTAGCGGCTATTATTCTATTTAGAAGTGTATGAACTATAAATATATATAGATATGTCACAATGACGTGTGTATATATATATATATATAATATATAATATATATATATTATATATATATATATCATTATAATATTATGTATTATTATATATCTATTCTTTCTTTTGTGATGTAAAAACTGGCATTGGGATCTATTATATGTCGGTTTTGCAAGCCGGCGAGAAATTCTCGCCATACGACTGACATACGGATGCTTACATGCGCAAAATACGCAGCGACACCTTGACAACAGATGAAATACGGATAAATGTGCCTGCAACATTTCTGCGTAATATGGCCGTACAATGCGGCCTGTTTTTTTCTACGGTGAGTGTGACGCCGGCCTAAAGGTTGAGGACTGGCCAAGCAGCACCATTTTAGCCTTTAACAGCCTAAGGATAGGTTGTCAGTGTGCACACTCAATTCACATAAGGAAGAAAAAGATGATTGTAGTCTACTTCTGTGTTAAAGTAAGATGAAAAATGGAGTGCTAATCTCAATCCATGAATAAGGCCAAGTGTACATTTTCAGTATTTTGTCAGTATTTTACCTCAGTATTTGTAAGGCTACTTTCACACATCTGTTTTTTGCCATCAGGCACAATCCGGCGTCGCGCCGGAGCGCCGGATCCGACTCAAATTATGTAAAAACGGATTAAAATGATCCGGTTTTCTGCCGGATCCATCTAGCGGATCCGGCCTAAAACCGCATCCGTTTCGTCTGTATTTTTATCCGTTTTTCAACGGATCCGGTTTTTAAAAACGCCCCTGGGGGCTCCCAAACGTGATTGGCTACTGAAAACCTATATATACACTGTTCTTACAGCCCATCTTTGACAGGCTGTAGAGGAGCAAGTGCAGGTTGGAGAGAAGAGCAAGTGGCTAGCGAAGATGGACGTTGTGATAGCAAACATTCTGAAGAATTTGGTGGATTTCACTGTGGAGGCGAATCGTTTGAAAGTGATTGTTCTGGAGAAGGAGAGAAAGAGACAGCAGCGCATCATGCGTCAGCGCCAACGATGATGTTTGTGGATCCACCCCATCACAGCCCAGAGAATGACGCGTGGGGTGTATTCTACACTCTACATGGAGCTAAGAGGAAACCCTGAGAAATTTTTCTCATATGTTCGGATGCAAATGGAGAACTTTGATTTATTGGTGGAATGAATTGGACACCTCATCAGAAGAAGTGACACCTATTGCAGCTTCTCCATTTCACCGGCGGAACGTCTGATGGTGACTCTAAGGTATGCTATATTTATTTCATCTGCTCGCTTGAGAGCACTCTTGTACTGGAATGTTGTTGCTGGTAGTTTGTATTAAATCTTTTTCTAGTATCTCCAACTGTTAAAGCTGACTTATAACTGTAATGTTATTGCTGTGATTTTGAACTTATTTGTCTCCTTTTTTTTATTCACAAATTCCTTGCAACTGGACAATCCCTTTCCTCACTCCATTTCCAGTACAGACTTGGGATTTCCACCATATCTGGAATAGTGAAACACACATGTTGTGCAGTGTGGGACTCATTAGTTGAGGAATTTATACCACAGTCCACAACGGAGAGTTGGCTGGAAATTGCAGACAAGTTCAAAAAAATATGTCAGTTTCCTAATTACTTGGGTGCAGTGGACGGGAAATATATCCTCATAGTGAAACCTGCTGGATATGGATCAGAATATTTTAATTACAAGAAATATTTTTCCATTGTCCTCATGGCCATCGCTGACGCCGAATACTAATTTGTAGCGGTCGATATTGGGGCCTATGGACGCTCAAATGACTCACAAGTCTTCAAATTGTCAGCAATGGGGCGTCATCTCTATGGAAACACCTTCCAATTCCCACCCCCTAGACCGCTGCCAGAAACATCAGGGCCACCAATGCCTTTTGTTTGTGTAGGGGATGAAGCTTTCCAGCTGTCAGAACACCTTTTAAAACCATATTCCAGCAGTGGATTGACACCAACAAAAATAATTTTTAATTACCGCCTCACACAAACACGAAGAATGGTGGAGTGCGCTTTTGGTATTCTGACAGCCAAATGGCATGTTCTATTGACTGCGATCGACCTCAAGACTGAAACTGTGGATGAGGTGATCAAAGCTTGTGTGGTCCTGCACAATTTTATCTGCAAGGAACAGATTTCCATTGAGGACCACTCGGAAGAAACCACCTTGCATGATTATCAAAACATTACCTATAGAAGTTCTGTGGCAGTTTCCAGAATGAGGGACAAATTTGCAGAATACTTTATTTCACCTGAAGGAAGAATAGACTGGCAGGATGACAGAGTTTGAAAAATTGCTCTGTGACCTTTTTAACCAAAAGTCATGTAACTACTGTGCCCACAGTATAACTTTTAAAACCAAAGTTGTGTACCTTCTTGTGTATTACCTACAGTATTTTACCTATTTACCCAAAGGTATGTGCATGGTTGTGTATTTTACCACAATAATTTGACCTTTTAACCAAAGTTGTGTACCTGGTTGTGTATACCCAATCAATGTTACCTTCTTTAAACACAGTATTTTACCTTTGTTTAAAACATATTTAACCTTAGAAATAAATAACAGACAACATTTTGTGCCAACAAATTTTGACTTTATTGTCTGAATAATAATTTTATTGTGCAAATTGTTTGGAAAATTTTTTTTTTAAATAAATATTTATTTAGACTCAAACATCATAAATTGACATAGTGTGGGGTGGAGATACTACTGGAGGGTCGGACACTTCGACATTGGGAGTGTGGAGAGAGGACTGGGATGGTGGTGGGGAAGGATCAGTAGGTAAAAGAGGTGAAGGGGTGCAAAAAGTAATAGAACGGGTGGACATGTGGGAGGCAGAAGAGGTGGTGGGTGGTGGAGAGGAGGGTTGGGCAAGGACCGGAGGAGCAGATGACGTGGTTGGGAAGTGGTACGGGGAAGGATGTTGGTACGGGGCAGGTTGCTGGAGCTGGGGAGGTTGCTGGTACTGGCGAGGTTGCTGGTACTGGGGAGGTTGCTGGTACTGGGGAGGATGCTGGTATTGAATAGGAGGGGGAGGAGGGACAGTGGCTGGAGGGGGGGCAGGTGTGGGAGGAACTACCGGAGTGGGTGGAGGAGCTTGGGAGGTTGGTTACCTGCACTAGAGCAGCGTGGCAAGAATGCTGTAATGCATCTGCTGGTCAGGAGATAGCGTATCCATTCGCTCGACTACAGACCGGACAAAGGTATGGTTTGGAGTTCTACTTGCATCTGAATGCATGCTTTGCAGAAGTGTTTTGACCTCCAGAATGCTGGTGTTGAGCATATTAAATCCTGCGGCCATTTGCTCAGACAACACTTTCAGACAGTTCTGGAAAGATGCATTCAGATGCAAGAACTCGGGCGCATAGCTCTTTTCCTGACCCCTCTGCCGCTGCTGCCCAGTAGCCACAGGTATACTAGAGGTGGCAGCAGAAGGGTGGGGTAAAGGGAAAGCTATATCCTCACCAGCAGTCTCATGCAATGCAGTCGGCTATGATGCTCCAGCGCTGGTGGATGGGACAGAGGGATCAGATGTGAGGGAAGGCTGGGAAGGTGCAAATGGGCCGGTGGCGGACTCCTGAGGGATTGCCCCAGAAGGGTCCAACTGTGCAGGCTCCCGAGTGCTGGTCACGGTGCTGTGGAATAAAGAGAAAAAAATACAATTAATATATTGATATTGCTTGGCCCTGGCTGAAACAAAATAATTAGTCAGACATGTTAACTTTTTTTTTTTACATGGGGTGTGTAATATTTACCTTCTGGTGACCATTCTTGCCCGGAGGAATGTCAGGGCGTGCACGTACTTGTACTTGCTCCTGCGTTCTCCAGATCCACTCGGGGCCCGCATTTCTTTGTTGAACTCGTTCTTGAAGCGATCCCTGATAGACCGCCACCGCTTCACAATTCTCTCCCCTGAAATGAGAAAGCACAAATTGGTTAGTATACAACATCAGGGTGTCCCAAACTCCAGTCCTCATGGCCCCCACGGGTCATGTTTTCAGGTGTTGCACAGGTGAGAGAATCTCTGATGCCTTGATGCTTCCACCATCTGCGCAATACAAAGGAAATCCTGAAAACATGACCCGTGGGGGCCACGGGGACTGGAGTTTGGGAAACACTGCTTTACATGCAGCAACATAACTGAACTGTATATAAAACACACACATTAGACTCAAAACAACCAAAAAAAAATTAGATTACAAAAAAAAATTAAAGAAGAAAAAAGGAGATCACAAAAAAAGAAAGATACTTACACGATTCAGACCGCCATGTCGCTGATGCCGACGACCCTGGGAGGCACTTCGAGGACCTCTTGGCCGAGCACCAGATTCAGAAGACTATAATAAAAAAAAATTAAAAAAATGATGTGCTTGGATGTAGGCATATGTGTTGTGTACAGTGTGATATCTGTAATGATCTCTTTTTATGTGTTGTCTGCAGTGTGATGTCTGTACTAAATTGTTTTCTATGTGCTGTGTGTAGTGTGATGATATGTTTCTGCGATGCATGCAAAAAACTTACGAATTGCGAGCCCTCTCCGGGTATCTCTCCACCCCTTCGTTCTTCTTCTGGGAGCACCTCTTCAGCTTCAGATTCCTGTTATACAAAAAAATAATAGATTTAGATATATATACACATACACATTTACAGGAGGGCATAGAAGAGCACTTGTGACCATCAAAATAATACACAGGGCATCATTACTTTCTAGGGGTAAAATCTGGTCACTGTTTTCTAGGGAACTTGCACAGGGCATTAAGATTTTCTAGGGGGCAATTAACTTATAGAGGGCACAAATATGGGTAGACTCAAATTGAAGCACTGCTATTGTGCCAAATAGCAGATGCAGTAGGACGACATTCTCAGAGATGGCATATCAGAGATGGATTGTGAAAAAAAAAATTTTTTTACCTCAAAGCGCTGACGATGCGAAGGAGGGCTCCCAGAAGAAGAAGACATGTCTGCTGCTTTTGTCTGCTGCTGCTGGCGGCGTCTGCTGCTAGGCGGCATCTGCTGCTGCTGGCTGCGTCTGCTGCTGGCGGACTCTGCTGCTGGGTGGCGTCTGCTACTGGGATGCGTCTGCTGCTGCTGGCGGACTCTGCTGCTGATGGCGTCTGCTGCTGGGCTGCGTCTGCTGCTGGCGGACTCTGCTGCTGGCGGCGTCTGCTGCTGGGCTGCGTCTGCCGCTGCTGCTGGCGGACTCTGTTACTGGCGGACTCTGCTGCTGGGTAGCGTCTGCTGCTGCTGGCGCACTCTGCTGCTGAGCTGCGTCTGCTGCTGGCGGCGTCTGCTGCTGGCGGTGTCTGCTGCTGGACGGCGTCTGCTGCTGGCAGCGTCTGCTGCTGGCGGACTCTGCTGCTGCTGGCGGACTCTGCTGCTGCTGGTGGCGTTTGATGCTGGGCGGCAGCTGATGGCTGGTGCTGGGTGGCTGGCTGATGCCTTCTGCGGCTGGCTGCATTGTAATGGCTGAGGGTCCCACTGGCATGGTTTATATATGTTTCCTGGGGGGCTGGGCAACTTCTGAGCATGTTCAGACGTAAAAACCGGATCTGGCTTTTTCCAGATCCGGCGCATTGCGACGTCCATAGACTTCCATTGTAACAAAAAGCCGGAAGCGCCGGCGTTTCCGGCTTTTTCGCCGGAGACAAAAACGTTACTGTTGCCATTTTTTCCAGACACCGGAATGCCACAAAACGGAAGAACCGCAAGGCCATGCGGCGCGATCCGGCGCTAATACAAGTCAATGGAAAAAAACGGATCTGGCATTAGATTTCTCCGGTTCCGGTTTTACAAAAAATAGCCGGATCGCGCCTAACGGCAAAAAGTGAATGTGTGAAAGTAGCCTAAGCCAAAACCAGAAGTCGAACAATCAGAGGAAAAGCATAATAGAAACACATCACCACATCACTTCTGCGATTTTTACCCACTCCCAATTTTGGCTTACAAATATATTCTTCCAAGAGTCATAACTTTTTTATTTTTTTTCTGTTCACATACGGCTTACATTGTGTGGTAAAAATAACTTGACAATATGATTCTCCCTATCATTACAATTATGTCAATACCAAACTTGCCCAGTCCAGTTTTTTTATTATTTTAATGGTGAAAAAGTTAAATTGTAAAAAGCTAAAAAAAATTTGATCGTGTCGCCATTTTCTGAGACTCTATATCACATATGAGTATGTAAAGAAATATATATATATATATATATATATGAATTTTTAGTAGGGGGAAAAGTGTAGTGATTGAAACCTTTTGTGCTAATTCTTTTTATATTTTTTAAAACTTTTTTACTTTTTTGTTAGACCCTTAGGGGATTTGAATCTGTAATCGTTTGATCGCTTATGCTGTATACAGTAATAACATAGTATTGTTGTGTATATCAAAAATCATGGTCTCCTTGAAAGCTCGGCTACAGGCTGGGTTTGAATAGAACTCTGCGATGGCAAGAACACGTCTTAATAGGACTCTGTTGTTATGTTCTGCTACAAGCACTAAGGAAAGAAAGGGATATCTGTCCCTACGATAGAACTAAGCTCGATCCCTACGATGTAACGGGGAACCTGATCCTGCGATCAGACCCGCTAAAGTCCTCAGCTAGTCTGTACGAAGACCTATAGATGTGAGGGAGGGATCTCTACAAGAACTAGGGACTGGGAAAAAAGATGGACACCTCCTAACAGAAGTTGTAGCAGTAAAAAGAAAAACAAACAACGTAGAACATAGAGGTCAAAAGACCAAGCAAAACTAATTGAGAAAGGTAACAGAGCACCCGGCTAGCTTAAGAGTAGAAATTACAATGAAGTCCAGCAAAACCAGAAGGGCGGAGCAGGATTAAATAGGCAACAAAGGTCATGTTACCAGCAAGATAGAAAAAACCTAACAGGAGAGTTCTAACAGTACCCCCCCTTCTAAGAGGATCCTCCGGATCCCCTAGGCTGTTATGATTTGGTAGCTGAGGAGTGCAGGTAAAAAAGGAAATACACCAGAGCAGTTGGAATCTATGAGATTGCAGTACCCTGACTAACCACCACAACTAGAGGCAGCCGTGGAGCGTTCCTACGTTGGTCCTAGACGCCTCGTCACAGCCTGAGAAACTAACTATACCTAAAGATAGAAAAAGGAAAGCTATCTGCCCGGAGCAGATCCCCAAAGAACATAGAAAGCCCCCAAACATGTAATGGCGGTTAGACAAGAAGAAATACTGACACAGACAGAAAATAGTATGAGCAAACGTTGGGGCCCAAACTAACTAAATAGAAAAGGATAGGAAGGGCACTTACTGCAATCCCAAAAAACCCTGAAAAGCACCAACTCTACTAATTTCAAAAACACCTGAGATCACACGACCTCTACCACCTAAATTAGTTCTCTGGTGTAACAAAATCAAAACATCAACGAAATCAACGAAAGCCTGAGCAGAAAATGAGGACAGAGAGCATATCAGAGTAACAGTTAATAAAAACTTAGTCTGAACACTACCCAAGACAACTGAGCGTGCAAAACGTCTTCCCCGCTTAGGGCAGACTGAAATAGCATGAGAGGCATCACCACAGTAGAAACATAACCCATTGCGCTTTCGAAACTCATGACGCTGTGCCCCAGAAACCACTCTATCACACTGCATGGGTTCAGAAGCAGGTTCACAAGGCAACACTATTCCACGCATACTTCTCCGCTCACACAAACGTCTGTCAATTTGAATCGCTAATGACATAGAATCATTGAGACCAGAGGGGACAGGGAATCCCACCATAACATCCTTTACATTATCTGACAGACCCTTCCGAAAAAGGGCTGCCAAAGCGTCGTCATTCCATTTGGTCAGGATTGCCCACTTGCGGAATCTCTGACAGTATAACTCAGCGTCATCAAGCCCCTGATTTAAAGCCAACAAGGCTTTTTCAGCTTGATCAGTGACATTAGGCTCATCGTACAATAACCCCAAGGCCTGAAAAAATGCATCAACATCACTCAAAACAGGATCCCCAGGTGTCAGGGAAAAAGCCCAATCCTGAGGATCGCCACGCAGGAGAGAGATGACAATTTGAACCTGCTGCGCTGCGTTCCCTGAGGACTTAGATTTTAAGGCAAAAAATAATTTACAATTATTTTTGAAATTCAGAAACTTGACTCGATCCCCCAAAAACAAATCTGGCATGGGAATCCTAGGTTCCACAACAGGCAACCTAGCAAGATAAGTAGCAATACTCCGAACCTCAGTGGCAAGCTGATCCACACGGCCAGACAACTGTGCAAACTCCATCGAGAGAAAAAATCCTCCCCAGCACCCAGAGATACAGAGGGAAAAAAAAAAAAATGCAACAAACAGAAAAATATCTCTGACAACTCTGACAACCTTTTTTTTTTTCTTTCACAATATTTTTCCCTTCTGTGAGTACCATATAATTTTCAGTTACGGCCGGTGATACTGTTATGATTTGGTAGCTGAGGAGTGCAGGTAAAAAAGGAAATACACCAGAGCAGTTGGAATCTCTGAGATTGCAGTACCCTGACTAACCACCACAACTAGAGGCAGCCGTGGAGCGTTCCTACGTTGGTCCTAGACGCCTCGTCACAGCCTGAGAAACTAACTATACCTAAAGATAGAAAGAGGAAAGCTATCTGCCCCGGAGCAGATCCCCAAAGAACATAGAAAGCCCCCAAACATGTAATGGCGGTTAGACAAGAAGAAATACTGACACAGACAGAAAATAGTATGAGCAAACGTTGGGGCCCAAACTAACTAAATAGAAAAGGATAGGAAGGGCACTTAATGCAATCCCAAAAAACCCTGAAAAGCACCAACTCTACTAATTTCAAAAACACCGAGATCACACGACCTCTACCACCTAAATTAGTTCTCTGGTGTAACAAAATCAAACAGCAGCCACTGAAAAAACTTGAAAAAGCAAATGTACAAAACATCAGTGGCTGAACTAAACTGAGAGGGCAAAAGCCCCCGGAGGGGACCCAGAAGGCCCCCACAGAAGTGCAGGACAAAATGCAAAAATCAAGCACAAAAACAAAAAGAAGAAAATGTCTTATCTGTTAGCAGGAGATGCAGACACGACACAGCAGGCTACTAAGGAAACAGAAATCAAGGATTGAGACCAGAACAATTGATCACCGGCATCCCTGATGGGAAGACGACTCCCTTAAATAAGACCAGTCAGTAACCTGATTCCCAATCCTCACAATCTTCACTGGACAGTCCAGTACCGCTTGTAACCACCAGAGGGAGCCTCTGCTCAGAACTCATTTCAAGTCCATTCACAACACTAGGCCCAGGCTTACCCAGAAACCTCTTGTGAAACGCTCTGACCAGTCTTGACGCAGAAACATTATCCCCCCCTCACCCATGAGTTATCCTCGGGTCAAAACCCTTCCAAGCGACGAGATACTGCAAACTCCCTCTATACCGTCTAGAATTTAGGATGCGGGAAATTTCATATTCCCCTGTCCTCCACCACCGGGGGAACAGTGGCACAGGCGTCTCCATCCGACACATTAGCTCTTTTCAACAGAGAAACATGAAACACCGGATTAATCTTCCAGGAGGTAGGAACCTCCAACCTAACAGCCGATTGGTTAACAACCTGAAGCACCTTAAAGGGCCCTACAAACTTGGGACCCAATTTTTTAGAAGGAATCCTCAACCGCAGATTCTTAGAGGATAACCAAACCATGTCACCAATAGCAAACAAAACCTCTTGCCGTTTCCTATCAAAGTACCTTTTAGATTTTCTGTTTGCCTCCTGAAGATTACCACGCACATCCGTCCAAACCTTTTCCAAATCACCAGAAAAATTCTCCTCTTCAGGCACGGCCGATACCAATTTGGAGAATGACCCAAACGACGGATGTCTCCAGTACAACAAAAAAAAGGCGAACAACCACAGAAGAGGATGTATGGTTGTTAAGAGCAAATTCAGCAAGTGGCAGAAACTCAGACCACCCCTCTTGATTGTCTGCCATAAAACAACGCAAGAACTGCTCAACATCCTGATTTTTCCTTTCTGTCTGGCCATTAGACTCAGGATGATATCGGGATGAAAACGACAAATGAACTCCCAACCTGTCACAAAAGGCGCGCCAAAAACGAGCCACGAACTGAGGTCCCCTATCAGAAACAATGTCAGTAGGAACGCCATGTAGTCTGACAATTTCCTTGACAAAGGCCTTAGCGAGAGTCTTAGTGCAGGGCAGTTTGATGAAAGGAACCAAGTGACACATCTTGCTAAAACGGTCCACGACCACCCAAATGACAGTGAAACCCTCAGAGGGGGGAAGGTCAGTAATAAAGTCCATAGCCAAATGTGTCCAAGGAGCACTAGGAATCTCCAGAGGGCAAAGCAACCCCGCAGCAGGAGTATGTGAAGACTTAGATCTAGCACACACAGTACATTGACGCACCCACTTAATGACTTCCTTCTGCCATCCAGGCCACCAAAAACTGCGACCCACAAGTCTCTTGGTCTCAGAGATTCCAGGATGACCCGCCAACCGAGACTCATGACACTCAACAAACAAATCTCTCCTAAAGGTCCCAGGCACAAACAACCTCCCATGGGGAGTGTTAGATGGGGCATTCTCCTGTGCTTTAAGAATCTCATATTCCAACACAGAGTCCAAAGCAGCAATCACAACCCCTTCTTGTAAAATGTTCTCCTCCTCCTCAGCACCAACTATGGGAGAAAAGCTGCGAGACAAAGCATCGGCTTTCACATTCTTAGTACCTGGGATGTAAGTAACGGAAAAATTAAACCGCGGGAAAAACAGTGCCCCACCTAGCCTGACGGGCATTCAAGCGTTTGGCAGGGTCAAGATAGATCAGATTTTTATGATCAGTGAAAACCTGAACGGGAAATTCAGCCCCCTTCCAGAGATG
Source organism: Oophaga sylvatica (assembly GCA_033576555.1). NCBI lineage: Eukaryota > Metazoa > Chordata > Amphibia > Anura > Dendrobatidae > Oophaga > Oophaga sylvatica. The sequence continues at coordinate 155,792,464 of JARQOD010000007.1, forward strand.
CCGCCAGTGTTCAAATGCGAGTTTAATGGCCAACAATTCCAAATTACCAATATCATAATTCAGTTCAGTCTCAGAAAATTTTTTTGAAAAAAGGCACAAGGATGTACTCCATCCGTGTTTTCCTGAGACAACACCGCGCCGACCCCCACAGAAGAAGCATTTAACCTCAAACAAAAACGGTTTAGTCACATCAGGCTGCATAAGGATGAGAGCAGAGCTGAAACCTCTCCTTTAAAAACACAAAAGCTTCAATTGGCCTCAGTAGTCCACTGAACCGCATTAGCACCTTTCTGGTGAGATCGGTCAGTGGTTTTGACAATAATAGAAAAATTTTTAATGAATTTTCTATAATAATTTGGGGAAACCCAAAAACCTCTGTAACGATTTCAAACCAATAGGCCTAGGCCATTCCTGCACAGCTTGAACTTTCACCGGTCCATCTCTAAATCTTCGCTGGAGATAATGTAGCCCAAAAAAAACTAATTCTCTGTACAGCGAACTCACATTTCTCCAGTTTAGCAAAAAAGTGAATTGTCACTCATAACTGTAATACCTCACGAACGCTCCGCCAATGAGACTCCAGATCCGGCGAAATAAATCAAAATGTCATCCAAATACACAACCAACATTTTTGCCGTCAAAGGTCTAAGGATGTCATTAATAAGATTCTGAAAAATGCAGGGCATTGGTAAGGCCAAAAAGGCATAACAGATTCTCAAAATGACCCACAGGAGTGTTAAAAGTAGTCTTCCATTCGTCACCCTCCTTCATGCGCAACAAATTCTATGCCCCCCGAAGATCAATTTTAGAGAACCACTTGGCCCCGCTAACTGGTTAAACAAATCAGGAATCAATGGCAGTGGGTAAGGATTGCGTACAGTAATTTTATAATCTCACGAAAGTCCAGACAAGGACGTAAACCGCCGTCCTTTTTATAACAAAAAATAATCCAACAGCCACAGGAGACTTGGAAGGGCCTAATGTGACCGGCGGC
>JARQOD010000007.1:155793557-155860068 GCA_033576555.1 Oophaga sylvatica
TGGTAAAAATAACTTGACAATATGATTCTCCCTATCATTACAATTATGTCAATACCAAACTTGCCCAGTCCAGTTTTTTTATTATTTTAATGGTGAAAAAGTTAAATTGTAAAAAGCTAAAAAAATTTGATCGTGTCGCCATTTTCTGAGACTCTATATCACATATGAGTATGTAAAGAAATATATATATATATATATATATATAATGAATTTTTAGTAGGGGGAAAAGTGTAGTGATTGAAACCTTTTGTGCTAATTCTTTTTATATTTTTTAAAACTTTTTTACTTTTTTGTTAGACCCTTAGGGGATTTGAATCTGTAATCGTTTGATCGCTTATGCTGTATACAGTAATAACATAGTATTGTTGTGTATATCAAAAATCATGGTCTCCTTGAAAGCTCGGCTACAGGCTGGGTTTGAATAGAACTCTGCGATGGCAAGAACACGTCTTAATAGGACTCTGTTGTTATGTTCTGCTACAAGCACTAAGGAAAGAAAGGGATATCTGTCCCTACGATAGAACTAAGCTCGATCCCTACGATGTAACGGGGAACCTGATCCTGCGATCAGACCCGCTAAAGTCCTCAGCTAGTCTGTACGAAGACCTATAGATGTGAGGGAGGGATCTCTACAAGAACTAGGGACTGGGAAAAAAGATGGACACCTCCTAACAGAAGTTGTAGCAGTAAAAAGAAAAACAAACAACGTAGAACATAGAGGTCAAAAGACCAAGCAAAACTAATTGAGAAAGGTAACAGAGCACCCGGCTAGCTTAAGAGTAGAAATTACAATGAAGTCCAGCAAAACCAGAAGGGCGGAGCAGGATTAAATAGGCAACAAAGGTCATGTTACCAGCAAGATAGAAAAAACCTAACAGGAGAGTTCTAACAGTACCCCCCCTTCTAAGAGGATCCTCCGGATCCCCTAGGCTGTTATGATTTGGTAGCTGAGGAGTGCAGGTAAAAAAGGAAATACACCAGAGCAGTTGGAATCTATGAGATTGCAGTACCCTGACTAACCACCACAACTAGAGGCAGCCGTGGAGCGTTCCTACGTTGGTCCTAGACGCCTCGTCACAGCCTGAGAAACTAACTATACCTAAAGATAGAAAAAGGAAAGCTATCTGCCCCGGAGCAGATCCCCAAAGAACATAGAAAGCCCCCAAACATGTAATGGCGGTTAGACAAGAAGAAATACTGACACAGACAGAAAATAGTATGAGCAAACGTTGGGGCCCAAACTAACTAAATAGAAAAGGATAGGAAGGGCACTTACTGCAATCCCAAAAAACCCTGAAAAGCACCAACTCTACTAATTTCAAAAACACCTGAGATCACACGACCTCTACCACCTAAATTAGTTCTCTGGTGTAACAAAATCAAAACATCAACGAAATCAACGAAAGCCTGAGCAGAAAATGAGGACAGAGAGCATATCAGAGTAACAGTTAATAAAAACTTAGTCTGAACACTACCCAAGACAACTGAGCGTGCAAAACGTCTTCCCCGCTTAGGGCAGACTGAAATAGCATGAGAGGCATCACCACAGTAGAAACATAACCCATTGCGCTTTCGAAACTCATGACGCTGTGCCCCAGAAACCACTCTATCACACTGCATGGGTTCAGAAGCAGGTTCACAAGGCAACACTATTCCACGCATACTTCTCCGCTCACACAAACGTCTGTCAATTTGAATCGCTAATGACATAGAATCATTGAGACCAGAGGGGACAGGGAATCCCACCATAACATCCTTTACATTATCTGACAGACCCTTCCGAAAAAGGGCTGCCAAAGCGTCGTCATTCCATTTGGTCAGGATTGCCCACTTGCGGAATCTCTGACAGTATAACTCAGCGTCATCAAGCCCCTGATTTAAAGCCAACAAGGCTTTTTCAGCTTGATCAGTGACATTAGGCTCATCGTACAATAACCCAAGGCCTGAAAAAATGCATCAACATCACTCAAAACAGGATCCCCAGGTGTCAGGGAAAAAGCCCAATCCTGAGGATCGCCACGCAGGAGAGAGATGACAATTTGAACCTGCTGCGCTGCGTTCCCTGAGGACTTAGATTTTAAGGCAAAAAATAATTTACAATTATTTTTGAAATTCAGAAACTTGACTCGATCCCCCAAAAACAAATCTGGCATGGGAATCCTAGGTTCCACAACAGGCAACCTAGCAAGATAAGTAGCAATACTCCGAACCTCAGTGGCAAGCTGATCCACACGGCCAGACAACTGTGCAAACTCCATCGAGAGAAAAAATCCTCCCCAGCACCCAGAGATACAGAGGGAAAAAAAAAAAAAATGCAACAAACAGAAAAATATCTCTGACAACTCTGACAACCTTTTTTTTTTTTCTTTCACAATATTTTTCCCTTCTGTGAGTACCATATAATTTTCAGTTACGGCCGGTGATACTGTTATGATTTGGTAGCTGAGGAGTGCAGGTAAAAAAGGAAATACACCAGAGCAGTTGGAATCTCTGAGATTGCAGTACCCTGACTAACCACCACAACTAGAGGCAGCCGTGGAGCGTTCCTACGTTGGTCCTAGACGCCTCGTCACAGCCTGAGAAACTAACTATACCTAAAGATAGAAAGAGGAAAGCTATCTGCCCCGGAGCAGATCCCCAAAGAACATAGAAAGCCCCCAAACATGTAATGGCGGTTAGACAAGAAGAAATACTGACACAGACAGAAAATAGTATGAGCAAACGTTGGGGCCCAAACTAACTAAATAGAAAAGGATAGGAAGGGCACTTAATGCAATCCCAAAAAACCCTGAAAAGCACCAACTCTACTAATTTCAAAAACACCTGAGATCACACGACCTCTACCACCTAAATTAGTTCTCTGGTGTAACAAAATCAAAACAGCAGCCACTGAAAAAACTTGAAAAAGCAAATGTACAAAACATCAGTGGCTGAACTAAACTGAGAGGGCAAAAGCCCCCGGAGGGGACCCAGAAGGCCCCCACAGAAGTGCAGGACAAAATGCAAAAATCAAGCACAAAAACAAAAAGAAGAAAATGTCTTATCTGTTAGCAGGAGATGCAGACACGACACAGCAGGCTACTAAGGAAACAGAAATCAAGGATTGAGACCAGAACAATTGATCACCGGCATCCCTGATGGGAAGACGACTCCCTTAAATAAGACCAGTCAGTAACACCTGATTCCCAATCCTCACAATCTTCACTGGACAGTCCAGTACCGCTTGTAACCACCAGAGGGAGCCTCTGCTCAGAACTCATTTCAAGTCCATTCACAACACTAGGCCCAGGCTTACCCAGAAACCTCTTGTGAAACGCTCTGACCAGTCTTGACGCAGAAACATTATCCGCCCTCACCCATGAGTTATCCTCGGGTCAAAACCCTTCCAAGCGACGAGATACTGCAAACTCCCTCTATACCGTCTAGAATTTAGGATGCGGGAAATTTCATATTCCCCTGTCCTCCACCACCGGGGGAACAGTGGCACAGGCGTCTCCATCCGACACATTAGCTCTTTTCAACAGAGAAACATGAAACACCGGATTAATCTTCCAGGAGGTAGGAACCTCCAACCTAACAGCCGATTGGTTAACAACCTGAAGCACCTTAAAGGGCCCTACAAACTTGGGACCCAATTTTTTAGAAGGAATCCTCAACCGCAGATTCTTAGAGGATAACCAAACCATGTCACCAATAGCAAACAAAACCTCTTGCCGTTTCCTATCAAAGTACCTTTTAGATTTTCTGTTTGCCTCCTGAAGATTACCACGCACATCCGTCCAAACCTTTTCCAAATCACCAGAAAAATTCTCCTCTTCAGGCACGGCCGATACCAATTTGGAGAATGACCCAAACGACGGATGTCTCCCAGTACAACAACAAAAAAGGCGAACAACCAGCAGAAGAGGATGTATGGTTGTTAAGAGCAAATTCAGCAAGTGGCAGAAACTCAGACCACCCCTCTTGATTGTCTGCCATAAAACAACGCAAGAACTGCTCAACATCCTGATTTTTCCTTTCTGTCTGGCCATTAGACTCAGGATGATATCGGGATGAAAACGACAAATGAACTCCCAACCTGTCACAAAAGGCGCGCCAAAAACGAGCCACGAACTGAGGTCCCCTATCAGAAACAATGTCAGTAGGAACGCCATGTAGTCTGACAATTTCCTTGACAAAGGCCTTAGCGAGAGTCTTAGTGCAGGGCAGTTTGATGAAAGGAACCAAGTGACACATCTTGCTAAAACGGTCCACGACCACCCAAATGACAGTGAAACCCTCAGAGGGGGGAAGGTCAGTAATAAAGTCCATAGCCAAATGTGTCCAAGGAGCACTAGGAATCTCCAGAGGGCAAAGCAACCCCGCAGCAGGAGTATGTGAAGACTTAGATCTAGCACACACAGTACATTGACGCACCCACTTAATGACTTCCTTCTGCCATCCAGGCCACCAAAAACTGCGACCCACAAGTCTCTTGGTCTCAGAGATTCCAGGATGACCTGCCAACCGAGACTCATGACACTCAACAAACAAATCTCTCCTAAAGGTCCCAGGCACAAACAACCTCCCATGGGGAGTGTTAGATGGGGCATTCTCCTGTGCTTTAAGAATCTCATATTCCAACACAGAGTCCAAAGCAGCAATCACAACCCCTTCTTGTAAAATGTTCTCCTCCTCCTCAGCACCAACTATGGGAGAAAAGCTGCGAGACAAAGCATCGGCTTTCACATTCTTAGTACCTGGGATGTAAGTAACGGAAAAATTAAACCGCGGGAAAAACAGTGCCCACCTAGCCTGACGGGCATTCAAGCGTTTGGCAGGATCAAGATAGATCAGATTTTTATGATCAGTGAAAACCTGAACGGGAAATTCAGCACCTTCCAGAGATGCCGCCAGTGTTCAAATGCGAGTTTAATGGCCAACAATTCCAAATTACCAATATCATAATTCAGTTCAGTCTCAGAAAATTTTTTTGAAAAAAAGGCACAAGGATGTACTCCATCCGTGTTTTCCTGAGACAACACCGCGCCGACCCCCACAGAAGAAGCATCAACCTCAAACAAAAACGGTTTAGTCACATCAGGCTGCATAAGGATGAGAGCAGAGCTGAACCTCTCCTTTAAAAACACAAAAGCTTCAATGGCCTCAGTAGTCCACTGAACCGCATTAGCACCTTTCCTGGTGAGATCGGTCAGTGGTTTGACAATAATAGAAAAATTTTTAATGAATTTTCTATAATAATTGGCGAAACCCAAAAACCTCTGTAACGATTTCAAACCAATAGGCCTAGGCCATTCCTGCACAGCTTGAACTTTCACCGGGTCCATCTCTAAATCTTCGCTGGAGATAATGTAGCCCAAAAAACTAATTCTCTGTACAGCGAACTCACATTTCTCCAGTTTAGCAAAAAGTGAATTGTCACTCAATAACTGTAATACCTCACGAACGCTCCGCCAATGAGACTCCAGATCCGGCGAATAAATCAAAATGTCATCCAAATACACAACCACATTTTTGCCGATCAAAGGTCTAAGGATGTCATTAATAAGATTCTGAAAAAATGCAGGAGCATTGGTAAGGCCAAAAGGCATAACCAGATTCTCAAAATGACCCACAGGAGTGTTAAAAGTAGTCTTCCATTCGTCACCCTCCTTCATGCGCAACAAATTCTATGCCCCCCGAAGATCAATTTTAGAGAACCACTTGGCCCCCGCTAACTGGTTAAACAAATCAGGAATCAATGGCAGTGGGTAAGGATTGCGTACAGTAATTTTATTAATCTCACGAAAGTCCAGACAAGGACGTAAACCGCCGTCCTTTTTTATAACAAAAAATAATCCAACAGCCACAGGAGACTTGGAAGGCCTAATGTGACCGGCGGCCAAGCTTGTCTGTATGTATTCCTCCAAAGCCTTTCTCTCAGGAATAGTAAGATTAAATAAACGACTTTTAGAAAGAGTCGCTCCAGGAACTAATTCAATAGTACAGTCATGGCCAAAAGTTTTGAGAATGACACAAATATTATATTTTCACATGATCTGCTGCCCTCTGGTTTTTATGTGTGTTTGACAGATGTTTTTATCACATACAGAAATATAATTGCAAACATATGAGTAACAAAAGCTTATATTGACAGTTAGAATGAGTTAATGCAGCAAGTCAATATTTGCAGTGTTGACCCTTCTTCTTCAGGACCTCTGCAATTCTCCCTGGCATGCTCTCAATCAACTTCTGGACCAAATCCTGACTGATAGCAGTCCATTCTTGCACAATCAATGCTTTCATTTTGTCAGAATTTTTAGGTTTTTGTTTGCCCACCCGTCTCTTGATGATTGACCACAAGTTCTCAATGGGATTAAGATCTGGGAAGTTTCCAGGCCATGGACCCAAAATCTCTATGTTTTGTTCCCTGAGCCATTTAGTTATCACCTTTGCTTTATGGCAAGGTGCTCCATCATGCTGGAAAAGGCATTGTTGATCGCCAAACTGCTCTTGGAGGGTTGGGAGAAGTTGCTCTTGGAGGACATTCTGGTACTATTCTTTATTCATAGCTGTGTTTTTAGGCAAGACTGTGAGAGAGCCGATTCCCTTGGCTGAGAAGCAACCCCACACATGAATGGTTTCAGGATGCTTAACAGTTGGCATGAGACAAGACTGGTGGTAGCGCTCACCTTGTCTTCTCCGAATGAGGCGTTTTCCTGATGTCCCAAACAATCGAAAAGGGGATTCATCAGAGAAAATAACTTTACCCAGTCCTCAGCAGTCCACTGCCTGTACCTTTTGCAGAATATCAGTCTGTCCATGATGTTTTTTCTGGAGAGAAGTGGCTTCTTTGCTGCCCTCCTTGAGACCAGGCCTTGCTCCAAGAGTCTCCGCCTCACAGTGCGTGCAGATGCACTCACACCTGCCTGCTGCCATTCCTGAGCAAGCTCTGCACTGCTGGTAGCCCGATCCCGCAGCTGAAACACTTTTAAGAGACGGTCCTGGTGCTTGCTGGTCTTTCTTGGGCGCCCTGGAGCCTTTTTGGCAACAATGGATCCTCTCTCCTTGAAGTTCTTGATGATGCGATAGATTGTTGACTTAGGTGCAATCTTTCTAGCTGTGATACTCTTCCCTGTTAGGCCATTTTTGTGCATTGTAATGATGACTGCACATGTTTCTTTAGAGATAACCATGGCTAACAAAAGAGAAACAATGATGTCAAGCACCAGCCTCCTTTTAAAGTGTCCAGTGGTGTCATTCTTACTTATTCATGACAGATTGATCTCCAACCATGTCCTCATCAACACCCACACCTGTGTTAATGGAGAATCACTGAAAAGAGGTTAGCTGGTCCTTTTAGGCTGCAATGATGTTGAAATGTGTTTTGGGGGATAAAGTTCATTTTCTAGCCAAATATTGACTTTGCAAGTAATTGCTGTTAAGCTGATCACTCTTTATAACATTCTGGAGTATATGCAAATTGCCATTAGAAAAAGTGAAGCAGTAGACTTTGTAAAAATTAATATTTGTGTTATTCTTAAAAAACTTTTGTCCATGACTGTAGTGGATATTTCCAGACATGCATGGGGGATACATCGGGGACATACTAGGACAATCAGATTTCAGTGTATCTCCTAGAGTAGGTGATCTTGATAATAGGATTTAAGGAAAGCACAGTGGATATTTAGACTCAAAACGGTTGAAACTATTAAGGGTATGCCACACTAAACAGCGTCGCTAACGAGATCGCTAAAAAACGTCACTATTTAGCGATCTCGTTAGTGACGTTGTTCTGTGCGGCATCTAGCGACGACGTGGCCCCTGCTGAGATCCTGCTGTGATCTCGTTCGCCGCTGACATCGTTCCGGACCCTATTTTTATCGGCGGCGTCCCGCTGGTAAGTATATATCGCTGAGTGTGGCACCTTTTATTTAGCGGTATTTTGTACCGCTAAAGTCGTTAAGGAGATCGCTAACCGCGATAGCGTCCTTAACGACATCGCTAAATAAAGCCGCTACTAGCGATATTAAAACGATCCCGCTAGCGATCGCATTAGTATGCGTCTTTATCGTGATCGCTAGCGGGATAGTTTAGTGTGGCAGTACCTTTTGGCTTGAATGAGTGCATTTACTTTACTCCTTTTATCTTAAAATGAGGAATCTCTATTGGGGTTGTCTACAATTGGGGGGTCTAGTGGCTTGTGAATGCTAAGTAATGCTAAGTAAAAATAAAGAGTTAAGATAATTGGGTTTACACAATTGATTACACTATGGCAGGGGTGGGCAATTAATTTTCCCGAGGGGCCACATGAGAGACCATGACTGTTGTGGAGGGCCGAACCAATAGCTTGAAATTAATTCAACTCAATATTAATTTATTAATATTAATTGGATCACTTAATATTGAGCAGAATTAAGTATGCTGACAACCCTCTATATCTCTTTGAACCCTAGTACAGCCTTTTCTGTATATCGCATGAACCCCCCACAGCCCCTTATATACAGAATGAGCCTCACACATCCTCCCCATATACAGCATGAGCCTCGCACACCCTCAACCATATACAGCATGAGCCTCACACAGCCTCCCTATATAGAGCATAAGCCCCACACAGCCTCCCCATGTACAGCATGAGGCTACACACAGCCTCCCCATATACTGCATGACCCCACACAGCCTCCCCATATACAGCATGAGCCTCGCACACCCTCAACCATATACAGCATGAGCCTCACACAGCCTCCCTGTATAGAGCATAAGCCCAACTCAGCCTCCCCATGTACAGCATGAGGCTCCACACAGCCTCCCCATATACTGCATGAGCCCCACACAGCTTCACCATATACAGCATGAGCCTCACACAGCCTCCCTATAAACAGGATTAGCCCCCACAGCCTCCCTACATACTGCATGAGCCCTACACAGCCACCCCATGTACAGCATGAGCCCTGCACAGCCTCCTCATATACTGCATGAGGCCCCCACAGCCTCCCCATATATTGTGTGAGCCCCACACAGCCTTTCCATATACCGCATGAGCCCCACAGGAGTCTCCTCATTTACTGCATGAGTCTCACACAGCCTCCCTATATATACTGCACGAGCCCCACACAGCCTCCCTATATATACTGCATGAGCCCCACAGTCTCCCCATATACAGCATAAGGCTCCACACAGCCTCCCATATACTGCATGAGGCCCCCACAGCCTCCCCATATACTGCATGAGTCCCACACAGCTTCCCTATAAATACTGCATGAGCCCCACAGTCTCCCCATATACTGCATAAGGCTCCACACAGCCTCCCCATATACTGTATGAGGCTCCACACAGCCTCCCCATATACTGCATGAGGCCCCCACAGCCTCCCCATATGCTGCATGAGTCCACCGCAGCCTCCCCATAAACTGCATGAGTCCCACACAGCCTCCTATATATATTGCATGAGCCCCACACAGCCTCCCTATATATATACTGCATAAGCCCCACAGTCTCCCCATATACTGCATGAGGCTCCACGCAGCCTCCCCATATACTGTATGAGGCTCCACACAGCCTCCCCATATACTGCATAAGGCCCCCACAGCCTCCCCATATGCTGCATGAGTCCACCACAGCCTCCCATAAACTGCATGAGTCCCACACAGCCTCCCTATATATACTGCATGAGCCCCACACAGCCTCCCTACAAATATACAGCATGAGCCCCACACAGCCTCCCTATATATTGCATGAGCCCCACACAGCCTCCCTATATATTGCATGAGCCCCACACAGCCTCCCTTTATGTTGCATGAGCCCCACACAGCCTGCCTATATACTGCATGAGCCCACACAGCCTCCCTATATATACTACATGAGCCCCAAACAGCCTCCTGATATATACTGCATGAGCCCCACACAGCCTCCTTATATATTGCATGAGCCTCACACAGCCTCCCTATATACTGCATGAGCCCCACACAGCCTCCCTATATACTGCATGAGCCCCACACAGCCTCCCTATATACTGCAGGAACCTCACACAGCCTCCCATATACAGCATGAGCCTCACACAGCCTCCCTATATAGAGCATGAGCCCCACACAGCCTCCCCATATACTGCATGAGCCCCACACAGCTTTCCTATATACAGCATGAGCCACACACAGCCTCCCCATGTACAGAATGAGCCTCACACAGCCTTACCATGTACAGCATGAGGCTCCACACAGCATCCCCATATACTGCATGAGACCCCCACAGCCTCCCCATATACAGCATGAGTCCCACACAGCTTTCCTATATACAGCATGAGCCACACACAGCCTCCCCATGTACAGCATGAGCCCTACACAGCCTCCCCATGTACTGTCTTGCGAAAGTATTCAGCTCCCTGGAACTTTTCAACCTTTTCCCACATATCATGCTTCAAACATAAATATACCAAATGTAAATTTTTGGTGAAGAATCAACAAGTGGGACACAATTGTGAAGTTGAACGAAATTTATTGGTTATTTTAAATTTTTGTGGAAATGCAAAAACTGAAAAGTGGGACGTGCAATATTATTCGGCCCCTTTAACTTAATACTTTGTTGCGCCACGTTTTGCTGCGATTACAGCTGCAAGTCGCTTGGGGTATGTCTCTGTTAGTTTTGTACATTGAGAGACTGAAATTCTTGCCCATTCTTCCTTGGCAAACAGCTCGAGCTCAGTGAGGTTGGATGGAGATCTTTTGTGAACAGCAGTTTTCACCTCTTTCCACAGATTCTCGATTGGATTCTGGTCTGGACTTTGACTTGGCCATTCTAACACCTGGATACATTTTTTATTTGTGAACCATTCCATTGTAGATTTTGTTATATGTTTGGGATCATTGTCTTGTTGGAAGACAAATCTCTGTCCCAGTCTCAGGTCTTTTGCAGACTCCAACAGGTTTTCTTCAAGAATGGTCCTGTATCTGGCTCCATCCATATTCCCATCAATTTTAACCATCTTCCCTGTCCCTGCTAAAGAAAAGCAGGCCCAAACCATGATGCTGCCATCACCATGTTTGACAGTGGGGATGGTGTGTTCAGGGTGATGAGCTGTGTTGCCTTTACGCCAAACATATCGTTTGGCATTGTTGCCAAAAAGTTTGATTTTGGTTTCATCTGACCAGAGCACCTTCTTCCACATGGTTGGTGTGTCTCCCAGGTGGCTTGTTGCAAACTTTAAATTACACTTTTTAGGGATATCTTTGAGAAATGGCTTTTTTCTTTTTTTTATATAAATTTGTATTGAAAGTTTTCAATAATAACAAAATAGTAATATAGATAACATCAATAATGCAATAATGACAAATTGGCATAATAACTATTGCTATCACAGCACATGTAGGTTGAAGTCTTAGACTGAGAATGCTACTTTCCAGAAGCAGCGAAGATAATCTTGACAATGTTATGCAACCTATGAAAGATAGCTGACAATACTATCAATAATACAAAAGCAAACAACAAAACAAAGAGGAAAAGGAAGGGGACAGGAAAGGAGAAAAAGGGCGGGGGGAGCCTCCACCAGGTCGCCTCACACGTCCAAACCGGCGGTCCAGCTTACCTCTCCTCCAATCAGCAAACCATCCAACCCCAATCACATCAAGAATATTCCTCTGGTAATTGAAGTGGACCTAGCTTATTCCTAAGTTTTTCCATAAGATACCATCTAGTAGAGGAAATTGGATTGATTATTTTCCGCCTCTCATCATTGCTACAAAATTTTCCAATAAACTGACTCCTTTTTTTTGAGAAATTTGCCTTCTTGCGACTCTTTATTTGTAAGTGCATCTCCTTGTTTGACCGCCATGTAATGATGTAACTGGGCTAGTAATTCTGACAATTGTGGGTTAGAAGGGTCAAGCCAGAGCTTAAGAATCAATTTCTTAGCTAAAATCAGTATAGTGTGTATTAATATTGGGGGCCCCTATGTCCTCAACCCTCATCCTCAAAACCCCCCAGATATGTCAAATCGCCATTGACAACGTTTTTACATCGCTTCATAAGTTGCCAAGCAATCCAGAAACTAAGTCCCAGAATGGGACTATGTTACTACAGGACCACAGACCATGCAAAAGATCAGATCTAGGACGCTGACATCTAGGGCAAGCTGTAAATCTGTCAGGTCTAGCATCTGGTTTATGGATGTTTGTAACGGGTCTGGGAGGCGGAACCTCTGAGCTACTATACAAAGGGGCGGACCTTGTAAGAGAGCGGGTGGCGACCAGGGTGGACGGGCAGGTAGTCACAGCAGATAACCGGGGTAGTCTCTGGATGAACGGGCAGGAAGTCGCGGCAAGTGACCGAGGCAGTCTCTGGATGAGTGGGCAGGAGGTCACGGCAAGTGACCGGGGCAGTCTCTGGAAGAGTGGGCAGGAGGTCGCGGCAAGTGACCGAGGCAGTCTCTGGATGAGTGGGCAGGAGGTCACGGCAAGTGACCGGGGCAGTCTCTGGAAGAGTGGGCAGGAGGTCACGGCAAGTGACCGGGGCAGTCTCTGGATGAGTGGGCAGGAGGTCACGGCAAGTGACCGGGGCAGTCTCTGGATGAGTGGGTAGGAGGTCACGGCAAGTGACCGGGGTAGTCTCTGGAGGAGTGTAGATACGACCTGTGGTGGCTGAGCCTCCAGGTAGGCTAGCAGGCAGGTAACAGATGAGCGCTCCCAGGTGAGCGGGCAGGCAGGTAACAGATGAGCGCTCCCAGGTGAGCGGGCAGGCAGGTAACAGATGAGCGCTCCCAGGTGAGCGGGCAGGCAGGTAACAGATGAGCGCTCCCAGGTGAGCGGGCAGGCAGGTAACAGATGAGCGCTCCCAGGTGAGCGGGCAGGCAGGTAACAGATGAGCGCTCCCAGGTGAGCGGGCGAGAGCCACAGGAATAGCAGAAGATCACGGTACGTGATGGCAGAGCCTCCAGGTAGGCTAGCAGGCAGGTAACAGACAGCGACAGACAGGTATCTGGCAAAGACCCTGAGGACTGAAGCAGAGTAGTGAACTGTGCAACAACATTGCTCGGGCACCTCCATTTTGGAGGAGGGGCCTTATATAAGGTGAAGTCCTCCGGCCATTGGCCGGGGACTCCTTAGGACGACGCGCGCGGCCCCTTTAAGAGGGAGGGCAGCGCCCGCGCGCGCTCCCTAAGCACAGAGGCAGGAAAGGAGCGTGCGCCGCCAGCAGAGCGGCAGGAGGACGCCGGACCTGGAGCAGAGGGGTGAGGAGAACAGCGTCTCTGCCTGGCAGAGGGCAGGGACGCCGAGGACGCCGGACCTGGAGCAGAGGGGTGAGGGGAACAACGTCCCTGCCTGGCAGAGGGCAGGGACGCCGACGCCGGCGCTACAGTGTTAAAGGCATAAATTGCTCCGTGCATAATTTTAAATTGAGTTTCCCTCCGATTCTCATTAATTATGTGTTTCCGGAAAAGAGACCATCCTTTTCTAATCGAGGGAGTTTTAACATCTTCCAATTGTTGTCTCCATATTTATAAAAAGTGTCTGGATGAGGATCTAATAAATGTGGTTTCATTGTAGAGTATATTGCGGAGATGGAGGGGGTCCCATTTGGGTATTGGAGTAGATCGTCAAGCATATTGTGGCTCGATTCAAATGAAACATCTTGTAGATTAGACATAACTGAGCGTTTGATTTGCTCATATTGAAAGGAGTGAGAGGGCGGCAGATGATACATCTCAAGCACCTCAGAGCATGTTAACCATCTAGTCTCCATTGGGTGGAGAAGATGTGAGACGTTGACAATCTCCTTTTGTCGCCATGCAATAAACAATTTATTTTCTATACCCTGAGGGAATTTGGGATTTGCCCACAAAGGTAAATGTTTAGATATTCTCAAAGAGAGGCTTTACTTTTTCCTTACTGCTTTCCAGGTTAAGATAGTGCCCTTAAATAGGACTGATTTTCTTAATCAATGGGGTAGGGAGGAGAGGCGCGCATGTAAAATAGCCGACAAATTTAGGGGGTGGGCAAAATCAGCATCTAGTGAGGTGACAGTATATGAATGTCTGTTGTGCAGCCAGTCAATAATGTATCGCATATTACAGGCTAAGTTATAATTCCTAATACTAGGGAAAATTTATTCCTCCTTCGTCTGGAGGCCATCAATTTCGAAATACCAATTCTGGGACGTTTATGGTTCCAGATAAATTGACTAAATTGGCTATTTAGAAAGTTAACATCAGAATATTTGCGCAAGATGGGCAATGTTTGGAGAAGGTTTGGCCATACTGATCATCTTAACAAGATGAGCCCTTCCCATAAACGAAATTGGGAGATTTTGCCATGCTTTCAATTGGTTTGCAGTTTTGGTCAGTAGGGGGGATAATTTAGATCGTAGAAGGACGAAGGAGTCCTACCAATTTTGATAAGTAAATAGGTGATGTAAGATGAGGTAACAGAGATGCCTCCCAAAGGGATTCTCCGTAGTACATTTCCCCCCTTCTTAGTTAGCGGCAGGAGCTCGCATTTGTCTATATTGATCTTAAAACCCGAGTATACACCAAATTCCTCCAGCAGGGTCAATACATTTGATAAACGATCTTTAGGATTAGCCATAAACAGAATAACATCATCTGTGAAAAAGGCTGACTGCAACAACATTTTATTAATCCGTATACCCTCAAAAATAGAAGACTTAGATAGGGTGCAGACCAATGGGTTGATTGCTATGTTGAACAAAAGTGGGGAAATCGTACACCCTTGTCTGGTGCCTTTTTTTTAGAGAAAAGGGGCCTGAGAGAAGGCGTGGGGTATAAACTTGTGCACTAGGGAGTGATATAAAGCACGTAAATAATCAAGAAAGGGACCCGATAAAGACATTTTGTTCAAGACTGTAAACAACCATTCCCACTTTACGTTATCAAACTCTTTTTCCGCATCTATGGTACCCAGTTCCGGAGTGTTGTTTCCATCAGGACAGGTCTTGTCAGAATAGACCTTATTGAGTGCCTATAGAACCTTACGTACATTTAAAGTTGCCGATCTACCTTTTACAAATCCTGCCTGGGACTGAGAGATAATGTCTAGAAGGATAGTAGCCAATCTGTCCACCATTATTTTGGAAATTAACTTAATATCCATATTAATTAGCGGTATCGGTCTATAGGAGGATGGCAAAGTGGGGTCCTTTCCTGGCTTTAAAATCAACTTGATATAAGCCCTATTAACTGAAGGAAATAAGGAGTCCCCCTCAAGGACTCTATTGCCTAGCTGCGTCAGTATTGGTGTAACTTCAGGGGACAAAAGTTTAAAGAACTCAGCAGAGTACCCGTCTGGACCGGGGCTTTACAATTTTTGGAATTTTTCATGGCCGAAAGTATCTCCTCCTTAGAAATTGGTTTGTTTAAGAAAGAGTTATGCTCTTCCGTGAATGCTGGCATGATCGTCTCATCTAGTAAGGTCTGATGGGTCATTTTCGGGGTGGTAGGTTCGTTGTATAATTCCCCATAATATGTTCCCAAGATTTTGTTGATTGTCAGGGGATCTGAGAGAACACATAAGCCATAATTTTCCCTCTAAGTACAGCTTTCACTGTTTCCCACAGGAGCGAGGGGTCATTTAGATGTAATGCATTATCAGATAAGAATTCTTGCCACCACATCCTGAAGGAAAAGGCAAAGGAGTCATCTGCATATAAGAAATTGGGGAATCTCCAGAGGAAGTCAGTGCTGATAGGTCTCTCTCAGGTCTAGCAGAACAGGGGAGTGGTCCGAAATAATCAAATCCCCTATTGTTACATCCATTAGTTTGGGGATCAGAGGAAGAGAAATTAGAAAGTAATCGATCCGGGACCATGAGTTTTTAGCGTGAGAGAAGAAAGTGTACTCTCTGCCATCCGGATGTAAGAACCTCCATGCATCCTTTAGAGAACACTGCATCAAGATAGGGGCCATAACCGTATCCCGTGATGTCTCTGAGCTGCTATTTAGGGCTACATGCTTTCTGTCTTCTAAGGTAGATAGCACCGAATTAAAGTGGCCCCCGATTATTTTGTTAAGATTCTGGTCTGTATTAATTGTATTCTCCAAATAGTTAAGGAATTATTGCTGTCATTTGTGCCATACACATTAAATATCGAAACGTCACCCATTTGAGTCGACAGAGTCAGTTTGGTGAGAGATCAGGTGGTGAGTAAAGTGTTTACTAATAAGAGTCAGCACTCCAGCCTTCTTAAGGACCGATGAGGACCCATATACACTCCCCACCCACAGCCTACGCATCCTAATTAAGTCAGTCTCAGGTAAGTGTGTTTCCTGTAAGAGAGCTATATCAGGCTTAAGTCATTTTAAATGCCTCATGACCATCATCCGTTTTTGCGGGGAGAGCAGGCCTTTAACATTCCAACAGATTATTCTCATAATAAAAATATGATATATAGGTCTGTGAATCAAGCCTGTAACTTAGACAGATTGAGGTTGGCGAAAGTAGAGGCAAGGAAAGGGAAGAGACAGTGGGAAGTAAATGAACAACAGATTGAATTTCAACAAGCAGCAGCATTAACTGCAGTGGCAAAGACATTAAATAAAAGATTGTAACAAGTCGTCGCATGAAGAAAGAATACAGTCTCTCACCAACATTTCATCCAAGCGGCGAGGGGGAAGATAGCACTCGCCACCTGGAGAAATGAAAAGCATTAAACAAATGGACTACATTTCTACCCGACCCTGTGAGACAAGGGTCCCTCTAGCCCTGCCCTATATCAAAATAGGCTTAACTAGAATCAAGAGAATTATATTGTTTAGGAAATAAAAATTGCATAGTCACGGAGCTCCACTTGCTCTGTTGTTTTTCGAGGTCCGTGGTGACTATCGAACTTTGGAGCCGTTCGGAGAATGATTGTTCTCGGGGTTGTTTTTTGATTTGAGAAGTTCTCTAGTGAAAGTTTCTGCTTTAACAGGGGAAGCAAAGGTGTGAGATACTCCTGAGCCCTCTCTGATCAACAAGGTTGCAGGGTATTTAACCCCTTAATGTCCATTGACGTGCACAGTCCGTCATGGCAGGATGTCAGTTTTGGCACCATGACGGACTGTGCATGTCATGCCTTTGAGAGCTGTCTTATGACAGCTGACAGGCACGGCAAGCGGTGCAAGGACCTTTGCAGTCGGTCCCCGCACCTACAGCGCGGTGATTGGTCAGTCAATCTGACTGACCAAACACAGCAGCGATTGGGCAGAAGAAGCTGAAATTTCAGCTTCTCCTGTCCGATCAGTGCAGGAACTCAGCGCTGCAGTGACCGAGCTTCCTGCACTGACAGCCGGGAGCGGCGTCCATGCCGCCCCTGGCTGTTAACCCCCTGACTGCTGCGATCGAACGCGATTGCGGCGTTCAGGGGGGGAGGCAGAGGGTCGGGAGCTCCCTAGGCCTCTGGTCGGCGTCCCTGCAATGTAATTTCAGGGCCCGATCTGTGCCTTGATGACCCAGGGTTGTCATGACAACCTCCGGGTCATCCAACTATGGAAAGCCGCTGAGACCATGTTCACAACATGGTCTCAACAGCTTTCAGCATTGGTATAATGCATTGCAATGCTGGAGCATTGCAATGCATTATACCTGCAACAAAAGTGAAAAAGTGAAAGTCCCATAAAGGGACTAGGTAAAGAAACATTTTTTTTTTAAATTTGTAAGAAAAAAAAATTTAAAAATAATTTAAAAAATTCCCCTAAAAAGTGCACATTTTATGTAAAAAAAATCCAAAAAACAAAAAATACACATGTTTGGTATTTACCGCATCCGTAAAAATCCCATCAATAAAAGCGTAACCCTAGTTAAAAAAAATTATAGCTCGCAGATGCAAAAATAATTATTTTTTTCTATAAAAGTTTTTATTGTGTAAAAACGCCAAAACATTAAAAAAATATAATTGAGGTATCGATGTAATCGTAGTGACCCAAGGAATAAAACTGCCTTACCAATTTTACCACACGCGGAACGGAGGGAAAAAAAAAAAAACAATTCCTGAATTGCTTGTTTTTGTTCATTCTGCTTCCACAAAAATCGGAATAGGAAGCGATCAAAAAAGTTCTGTGCCCGAATATGGTACCAATAAAAACGTCCGCTCGTCCTGCAAGAAATAAGCCTGCACATGACTCTGTCGGCCGAAATATGGAAAAATTATAGCTCTCAAAATACGACGATGCAAATATTTCTTACAAAAAATTCTTCCAAAAAAAAAAGCTTCTTTTAGTGTATGACAGAAGCTAATCATGAAAAAAGGGTAGAAAATCTGGTATCGCCATAATCGCACCGACCAGAAGAATAAAGTCTCCTAATCACTAATACCGCACAAGGAACGGCGTAAAAAATGGAACCAATTCTTCACCTTTTGTGGATTTGTTCATTCTACCTCTCAAAGATCGCAGTAAGGCGATCACAGTGGTCTACCCCCACATATGGGTTATCAGCGTACTCAGGACAAATAGCACAACAACTTTTGGGGTCCTGTTTCTCCTGTTACCCTTATAAAAATAAAAATTTGGGGGCATAAAGATCATTTTTGGGGAAAAAAATATGATTTTTTTATTTTCTCGGCTCTACGTTATAAACTTCTATGAAGCATTTGGGGGTTTAAAGTGCTCACCACACATCTAGATAAGTTCCTTGGGGGGTCTAGTTTCCAAAATGGGGTCACTTGTGGGGGGTTTCTACTGTTTAGACACATTAGGGGCTCTGCAAACGCAACATGACATCCACAGACCATTCCATCAAAGTCTGCATTACAAAACGGCACTCATTCCCTTCCGAGCTCTGCCATGCGCCCAAATAGTGGTTTACCCCCATATATGGGGTATCAGCATACTCAGGACAAATTGCAGAATAACTTTTGGGGTCATGTTACCCTTTGGAAAATAAAAATTGGGGTGAAAAGATCATTTTTGTGGAAAAAATGATTTTTTAATTTTACGGCTCTACGTTATAACCTTCTGTGAAGCCCTTGGGGGTTCAAAGGGCTCACCACACATCTAGATAAGTTCCTTGGGGGGTCTAGTTTCCAAAATGGGATCACTTATGGGGGGTTTCCACTGTTTAGGCATATCAGGGACTCTCCAAATGAGACATGGCATCCAATCTCACAATCTCAATTCTAGCGAAAAAAAGTCAAATGGCGCTGCTTCCCTTCCAAGCTCTGTCAAGTGCCCAAATAGTGGTTTACCCCCACATATGGGGTATCAGAGTACTCAGGACAAATTGCACAATAACTTTTGGGGTCCTGTTACCCTTTGGAAAATAAAAATTGGGGGTGAAAAGATCATTTTTTTGGAAAAAATATGATTTTTTAATTTTACAGCTCTACGTTATAACCTTCTGTGAAGAACTTGGTGGTTCAAAGTGCTCACCACACATTTAGATAAGTTCCTTGGGGGTCTATTTTCCAAAATGGGGTCACTTATTGGGGGTTTCCACTGTTTAGGTACATCAGGGGCTCTCCAAATGCGACATGGTTGTACAACAAATATTGTGATTCATTTTCTCCTGATACTCTTGACAAAATAAAAAAAATTCCCTCAGCAGATGGTTCCATGTATCGCAGCTCCTGGTAGCAGCGCTCCTCCATTGCTATAGATTTAGCTCACAGCGCTTTCTCTTTGAACCAGGGTCCAGCGTTATACAGTGTGCATTATTCGTAGATTTAATAACAAAATAGATGTCTCTTTAGCAAGTATTTTTTGCTCAGTTCTAGCACAATATGTTCTGATGAAGGTCCTTATTTGTGGGGCCGAAAACGTTCAACTATATTAAATCTATTTTGTTTGGATGCAAATAAAGAAATCATAAGCAATCATCCTCATCTCTTCGTAATATCCATTGCGTGCCGAGTTACATTTACTATTGATTGTGGGCTGGAAACCCGACTTCATTGAGTGCCGTGTTATCTATCCATAAAATAAAAAAAATTGTGTCTAAAGAAAAATTTGGGGGTTTAAACGTTCATTTTTTCCTTCCACATTGCTTCAATTCTTGTGAAGTACCTAAAGGGTTAATAAACTTCTTGAATGTGGTTTTGAACACCTTGAGGGGTGCAGTTTTTAGAATGGTGTCACTTTTGGGTATTTTCTGTCATATTGACCCCTCAAATTCACTTCAAATGTGAGGTGGTCCCTAAAAAAATGGTTTTGTAAATTTTGTTGGAAAAATGAGAAATTGCTGGTCAACTTTTAACACTTATAACTTCCTAATAAAAAAAATTTGGGTTCCAAAATTGAGCTGATGTAAAGTAGGCATGTGGGAAATGTTATTAATTATTAACTATTTTTTGTGACATATCTCTCTGATTTAAGGGCATAAAAATTAAAAGTTTGAAAATTGCAAAATTTTCAAAATTTTTGCCATATTTCCATTTTTTTCATAAATAAACGCAAGTTATATCGAAGAAATTTTACCACTATCATGTAGTACAATATGTCACGAGAAAACAGTCTCAGAATTGCCAAGATCCGTTGAAAAATATTTAGAGTTGAGTTAGTTTTCTATCTACTGGCTAACACGGTACAAAGATATACATCTTTGTTGTGAATGGGTTTGAGATGAGTTCTGAGCAGAGGCTCCCTCTGGTGGTTACAAGCGGTACTAGTGAGGATTGGGAATCAGGTGTTACTGATTGGTCTTATTTAAGGGAATCATTTTCCCATCAGGGTTGCCGGTGATCAATTGTTCTGGTCTGAATCCTTCTTTCCAGTTTCCCTTGTAGCCTGCTGTGTCGTGTCTGCATCTCCTGCTATCAGATAAGACAATTTCTTATTTTGTGTTTTTGCTATATTTTTGCATTTTGTCCTGCACTTCTGTGGGGGCCTTCTGGGTCCCCTCCGGGGGCTTTTGCCCTCTCAGTTTAGTCCAGCCACTGTGTTTTGTACTTTTGCTTTTTGCAGTTTTTTCAGTGGCTGCTGTTTTTGTTACACCAGAGAACTAATTTAGGTGGTAGAGGTCATGTGATCTCAGGTGATTTTGAAATTAGTAGAGTTGATGTTTTTCAGGGTTTTCTGGGATTGCAGTAAGTACCCTTCCTGTCCTTTTCTATTTAGATAGTTTGGGCCCCAGCGTTTGCTCATACTATTTTCTTTCTGTGTCAGTATTTCCTCTTGTCTAACCGCCATTACATGTTTGGGGGCTTTCTATTATCTTTGGGGTTCTGCTCCGGGGCAGATAGCTTTCCTATTTCTATCTTTAGGTGTAGTTAGTTTCTCAGGCTGTGACGAGGCGTCTAGGACCATCGTAGGAACGCTCCACGGCTGCCTCTAGTTGCGGTGGTTAGTCAGGGTACTGCAATCTCATAGATTCCAACTGCTCTGGTGTATTTCCTTTTTTACCTGCACTCCTCAGCTACCGTAACATAACAGTATCACCGGCCATAAAAATTGTATGGTACTCACAGAAGGGAAAAAATATTTTGAAGGAAGAAAAGTTGTCAGAGATATTTTTCTATTTGTTGCATTTTTTTTTTTTTTTTCCCTCTGTATCTCTGGGTGCTGGGGAGGATCTTTTCTCCCAATGGAGTTTGCACAGTTGTCTGGCCGTGTGGATCAGCTTGCCACTGAGGTTCAGAGTATTGCTGCATATCTTGCTAGGTTGCCTGTTGTGGAACCTAGGATCCCCATGCCAGATTTGTTTTCAGGGGATCGAGCTAAGTTTCAGAATTTCAAAAATAATTGTAAATTGTTTCTTGCCTTAAAATCTAAGTCCTCAGGAAACGCAGCGCAGCAGGTTCAAATTGTCATCTCTCTCCTGCGCGGCGACCCTCAGGATTGGGCTTTTTCCCTGATACCTGGGGATCCTGTTTTGAGTGATGTTGATGCATTTTTTCAGGCTTTGGGGTTATTGTACGATGAGCCTAATGTCACTGATCAAGCTGAAAAAGCCTTGTTGGCATTAAATCAGGGGCTTGATGACGCTGAGTTATACTGTCAGAGATTCCGTAGGTGGGCAGTCCTGACCAAATGGAATGACGACGCTTTGGCGGCCCTTTTCCGGAAGGGTCTGTCGGATAATGTAAAGGATGTTATGGTGGGATTCCCTGTCCCCTCTGGTCTCAATGATTCTATGTCATTAGCGATTCAAATTGACAGACGTTTGCGTGAGCGGAGAAGTATGCGTGGAGTGGTGTTGCCTTGTGAGCCAGCTGCTGAGCCCATGCAGTGTGATGGAGTGGTGTCTGGGGCACAGCGTCATGAGTTTCGAAAGCGCAATGGGTTATGTTTCTACTGTGGTGATGCCTCTCATGCTATTTCAGTCTGCCCTAAGCGGGGAAGACGTTTTGCACGCTCAGTTGTCTTGGGTAGTGTTCAGACTAAGTTTTTATTAACTGTCACTCTGATATGCTCTCTGTCCTCATTTTCTGCTCAGGCTTTCGTTGATTCTGGAGCAGCTATTAACCTGATGGATTATGATTTTGCTAAACGTTGTGGATTTCCCTTGATACCCCTACAGAAGTCTATTCCCCTACTGGGGATCGATTCTACCCCTTTGGCTGAGAATAAACCCCAGTTTTCTACTCAGGTGATAATGAGGGTTGAACCTGATCACCAGGAGTGCTGCAAATTTTTGGTTCTATATAATCTGCATGACATTATCGTGCTGGGTTTCCCTTGGTTACAGTCTCATAATCCTGTTTTGGATTGGAAATCTGTGTCTGTAACCAGTTGGGGCTGCCAATGTGTTAATACCAACACTCCTGTTTTTTCTGCCTCCCCCCAGGCTGAGGATGTTCCTGACTTTTTGTTTGATTTTTCTGATGTGTTTAGCGAAAGTAAATCTGCATCCTTACCTCCCCATAGGAGCTATGACTGCGCTATTGAATTAGTGCCAGGTAGTAAATTCCCTAAGGGCCCTTTTTAACTTGTCTGTACCTGAACATGACGCTATGCGGTCTTATATCAAGGAATCATTGGAGAAGGGTCATATCAGACCATCCTCTTCACCCTTAGGTGCCGGTTTTTTCTTTGTGGCCAAAAAAGATGGTTCATTAAGGCCGTGTATTGATTATCGTCTCTTGAACAATATTACTGTGAAATATCAATACCCGTTACCCTTGATTTCTGACCTGTTTTCCAGGGTGAAAAACGCTACTTGGTTTACCAAGCTTGACCTCAGGGGGGCGTATAACCTTATTCGCATTAAGCACGGGGATGAATGGAAGACGGCATTTAACACCCTGAAGGACATTTTGAGTACCTTGTGATGCCCTTTGGGCTCACTAATGCTCCTTCCGTCTTCCAGTCCTTCATGAATGACATTTTCAGGGATTTTGTGGACAAGTTTCTGATTGTTTATTTGGATGATATCTTGATTTTTTCTAATGACTGGGACTCTCATGTGAAACATGTTCGAACTGTATTCCAGATTTTGAGAGAGAATGCTCTGTATGTGAAGGGATCAAAGTGTCTTTTTGGCGTACAGAAGATCTCATTTCTGGGATTCATTTTGTCCCCATCTGTTATTGAAATGGACCCGGTCAAGGTTCAGGCCATCTGTGATTGGGTCCAACCTACTTCATTAAAGGCTCTTCAGAGATTTTTGGGTTTTGCCAATTTTTATCGTAAATTTATTGGTAATTTCTCTGTTATTGTTAAACCATTAACTGATTTGACCAGAAAGGGTTCTGATGTGGTGAATTGGCCTCCTGAGGCAGTCTCTGCGTTTCAGGAACTTAAGCAGAGATTCACTTCTGCTCCTGTTCTACGGCAGCCTGATGTTTCTCTGCCATTTCAGGTGGAGGTTGATGCCTCTGAAATTGGGGCAGGTGCCGTTTTGTCCCAAAAAGATCCAGAGACCTCTAAAAGTAACCCTTGTGCCTTTTTCTCTCGAAAATTTTCTCCTACTGAACGTAATTATGACGTGGGTAATCGGGAGTTATTGGCCATGAAGTGGGCTTTTGAAGAGTGGAGACATTGGCTGGAGGGAGCCAAACATCAGGTGGTGGTCCTTACGGACCATAAGAATCTGGTCTATCTGGAATCTGCCAAGCGACTCAATCCTAGACAGGCCAGGTGGGCCTTGTTTTTCACACGTTTTAATTTTGTGGTTTCCTTTCTTCCTGGCACTAAGAATGTTAAGGCGGATGCCCTCTCGAGGAGTTTCCTTGCGGACTCTCCTGAGCTATCTGATCCCTCTGTTATTTTGAAGGAGGGTGTAGTTCTTTCCGCCATCTCGCCTAATTTGAGACTTGCTCTGGAGGGGTGTCAGGAGGATAGGCCCGAGCGCTGCCCTGTTGGAAAATTGTTTGTCCCGGACCAATGGAAAAAGAGTGTGATGTCTGAGATTCATTGTTCCGCATTGGCTGGGCATCCCGGAATTTTTGGTACCAGAGACTTGGTTGGTCGGTCCTTTTGGTGGCCTACCTTGTCTCGCGATGTCAGGGAATTTGTGCAGTCCTGCGGGACTTGCTCTCGCTCCAAGCCTTGCTCTCGCTCTAGTGGTTTGTTGATGCCATTGCCTGTGCCCAAGAGACCATGGACCCATATCTCTATGGATTTCATTTCCGATCTTCCTGTTTCTCAGAGAATGACCACCATCTGGGTAATTTGTGATAGGTTTTCCAAAATGATACATCTTGTGCCATTACCTAAGTTGCCTTCCTCCTCTGAATTGGTGCCGTTGTTCCTTCAGCACGTGGTTCGTTTACACGGCATTCCTGAGAACATTGTGTCTGACAGAGGAGTCCAGTTTGTTTCCAGATTTTGGAGGACTTTTTGTTCTAAACTGGGTGTTCCTCAGACCAATGGTCAAACTGAGAGAACAAACCAGACATTGGAGACTTATCTAAGATGCTTTGTGTCTGCTGATCAGGATGACTGGGTCTCTTTTTTTGCCTTTGGCTGAGTTTGCTCTTAATAATAGGGCTAGCTCTGCCACTTTGATGTCTCCCTTTTTCTGTAATTCTGGGTTTCACCCTCGATTTTCTTCAGGACAGACGGAGGCTTCTGTCTGTCCAGGTGTTGACTCTGTTGTTGAGCGTATGCAGCAGATTTGGGACCAGGTAGTGGAGAGGTTGTCCCTCTCTCAGGAGAAGGCCCAGCGGTTTGCTAACCGGCATAGGACTGATGGTCCTCGGTTTAAAGTGGGGGACTTGGTCTGGTTGTCCTCAAAGAATATTCCTATGAGAGTAGCATCTCCTAAATTTAAGCCTAGGTTCATTGGACCTTATAAGATCATGGAGATTATTAATCCTGTTTCTTTTCGTTTGCTTCTTCCAGGGACATTTAAGATCCATAACGTGTTCCACAAGTCCTTGTTGAAGAGGTTTGTTGAGCCAGTGGTTCCTGCTGCTGTGCCTCCTGACCCTGTTTTGGTTGAGGGCAATCTGGAGTATGTGGTTGAGAAAATATTGGATTCTCGTTTTTCTAGACGAAGACTCCAGTATTTGGTTAAATGGAGAGGTTATGGTCAGGAAGATAATTCTTGGGTGTTTGCTTCGGACATCCATGCTAGGAGACTTTCCGTGCGTATCATAGAACTCATCCTGACCGACCTGGTTGCTCAAATGAGGGTTCGGTGACCCCTCCTCAAGGGGGGGGTACTGTTGTGAATGGGTTTGAGATGAGTTCTGAGCAGAGGCTCCCTCTGGTGGTTACAAGCGGTACTAGTGAGGATTGGGAATCAGGTGTTACTGATTGGTCTTATTTAAGGGAATCATTTTCCCATCAGGGTTGCCGGTGATCAATTGTTCTGGTCTGAATCCTTCTTTCCAGTTTCCTTGTAGCCTGCTGTGTCGTGTCTGCATCTCCTGCTATCAGATAAGACAATTTCTTATTTTGTGTTTTTGCTATATTTTTGCATTTTGTCCTGCACTTCTGTGGGGGCCTTCTGGGTCCCCTCCGGGGGCTTTTGCCCTCTCAGTTTAGTCCAGCCACTGTGTTTTGTACTTTTGCTTTTTGCAGTTTTTTCAGTGGCTGCTGTTTTTGTTACACCAGAGAACTAATTTAGGTGGTAGAGGTCGTGTGATCTCAGGTGATTTTGAAATTAGTAGAGTTGATGTTTTTCAGGGTTTTCTGGGATTGCAGTAAGTACCCTTCCTGTCCTTTTCTATTTAGATAGTTTGGGCCCCAGCGTTTGCTCATACTATTTTCTTTCTGTGTCAGTATTTCCTCTTGTCTAACCGCCATTACATGTTTGGGGGCTTTCTATTATCTTTGGGGTTCTGCTCCGGGGCAGATAGCTTTCCTATTTCTATCTTTAGGTGTAGTTAGTTTCTCAGGCTGTGACGAGGCGTCTAGGACCATCGTAGGAACGCTCCACGGCTGCCTCTAGTTGCGGTGGTTAGTCAGGGTACTGCAATCTCATAGATTCCAACTGCTCTGGTGTATTTCCTTTTTTACCTGCACTCCTCAGCTACCGTAACATAACACATCTTTACTGTATCAAGATCTGTTGAAGCGTTCCAGAGTTATAAGCACATAGTCACAGTGGTCAGAATTGTAAAACTAGGCCTGGTCATTAACCTACAAAATGGCTTGGTCCTTAAGGGGTTAAGTTGAAATTGGATGCCTTCCTGGTACAGTTTTGTGCAGATGGGACTAAAAGCCTTGCGTCTCCTTGTGACTTCAGCTGAAAAATCATCAAAGATGAGAGTTCTGTGACCACGGATCATTAAAGGTTAGTTGTGTCTCCGGTAAGCTTGCAGTATTTCGATCTTGTCATTATAATCCAAAAAGCGCTTGATCGTCTGGCATGGGCGCTTTGGGGCTTTTTCTTCAGATGTAGTCGAGGGTGTCATAGGTCCCACCTTGTGGGCCCTCTCCACCCTTCATCCTGTGGAAAGATGGAGGGTCTTGGAAAGATCAACTTCACAGATAGACTGTAAATCTTTAGGTAGGAAAGATTCTGGTAATCCCTGCTGTCGCTGGTGCCGCCTTGCGTGACCCCGACACTGCAGCCGAGCAAAAAGGAAAAGGGCACTCCGCCTCTTACCGCTGGGGATCTCCGCTGCCGAGCCCGATCTGCCATCACTCCAGCCGGTCATTCCTGGTCCGGTTCCTGCCCTGAGGTAGGTCGCCTGTCTCTGTCAGGACCCAGCTGTAGGTCCGAGGTGCAGGCCCGATGAGGCTTTCCTCCTCGCCACCAGGCTGCTTTTTTACAAGGGCTCCCACGCCCTATTTCAGCAAAAAAAATCCTGGCAGAGATCACAGGTTGTGTCTGTTGCAGGGCTGTTAGGTAAAGCCGGTCTTTTTCTGTTCCTGGGAGCCTGTATGACGTGGATTATCTGATGCTTAACAGGGGCTCCTTACAGTGTGTCCTGCTCTGCCGGTGGCCATTTTGGATCTGATGGCTTTCTTCTTGTCACTCTTCCATAAAGGCCAGATTTGTGCAGTGTACGACTGATTGTTGTCCTATGGACAGACTGTCCCACCTCAGCTGTAGATCTCTGCAGTTCATCCAGAGTGATCATGGGCCTCTTGGCTGCATCTCTGATCAGTCTTCTCCTTGTTTGAGATGAAAGTTTAGAGAAACGACCGGGTCTTGGTAGATTTGCAGTGGTATGATACTCCTTCCATTTCAATATGATCGCTTGCACAGTGCTCCTTGGGATGTTTAAAGTTTTGGAAAAATCATTTTGAATCTAAATCCGGCTTAAAACTTCTACACAACAGTATCACGGACCTGCCTGTTGTGTTCCTTGGTCTTCATGATGCTCTCTGTGCTTCAACAGAACCCTGATACTATCACAGAGCAGGTGCATTTATATGGAGACTTGATTACACACAGGTGGATTATATTTATCATCATTAGTCATTTAGGACAACATTGGATCATTCAGAGATCCACAGTGAACTTCTGGAGTTAGTTTGCTGCACTGAAAGTAAAGGGGCCGAATAATATTGCACGCCCCACTTTTCAGCTTTTGTATTTCCACAAAAATTTAAAATAACCAATAAATTTCGTTCAACTTCACAATTGTGTCTCATTTGTTGATTCTTCACCAAAAATTTACATTTGGTATCTTTATGTTTGAAGCATGATATATGGGAAAAGGTTGAAAAGTTCCAGGTAGCCGAATACTTTCGCAAGGCACTGTACAGCATGAACCCTACACAGCCTCCTCATATACTGCATGAGGCCACCACAGCTTCCCCATATATTGCATGAGCACCACACAGCCTTCCCATATACCGCATGAGCCCCACACAGCCTCCCTTTATATACTGCATGAGTCCATCACAGCCTCCCTATGTGTACTGCATGAGCCCCACACAGCCTCGCTATATATACTGCAGGAGTCCCACACAGCCTCCCTATATACTGCATGAGCCCCACACAGCCTTCCTATATATTGCATGAGTCCCACTCAGCCTTCCTATATACTGCATGAGCCCCACACAGCCTCCCTATATATTGAATGAGCCCCACACAGCCTCCCTATATACTACATGAGCCCCACACAGCCTCCCTTTATATTGCATGAGGCCCACAGAGCCTCCCTATATACTGCATGAGCCCCACACAGCCTCCCTATATACTGCATGAGCCCCACACAGCCTCCGTTTATATTCAATGAGGCCCACACAGCCTCCCTATATATTGCATGAGCCCCACACAGCCTCCCTATATATCCTGCATGAGCCCCACACACCCTCCCTATAAACTGCATGAGTCCCACACAGCCTCCCTATATATTGCATGAGCCCCAAACAGCCTCCCTATATATACTGCATGAGCCTCACACAGCCTCCCTATATACTGCATGAGTCCCACACAGCCTCCCTATATATTGCATGAGTCCCACACAGCCTCCCTATATATTGCATGAGCCCCACACTGCCTCCCTATATATACTACATGAGCCCAAACAGCCTTTCTATATATACTGCATGAGCCTCACACAGACTCCCTATATATTGAATGAGCCCCACACAGCCTCCCTATATACTGCATGAGCCTCATACAGCCTGCCCATATACAGCATGAGCCCCACAGGAGCCTCCTCATATACAGCATGAGCCTCACACAGCCTCCCTGTATAGAGCATGAGCCCCATTCAGCCTCCCTATGTACAGCATGAGCCCTACACAGCCTCTCCATGTACAGAATGTGCCCGACACAGCCTTCCCATGTACAGCATGATGCTCTACACAGCCTCCCCATATACTGCATGAGACCCCACAGCCTCCCCATATACTGCATGAGTTCCACACAGCCTCCCTATATATTGCATGAGCCCCACACAGCCTCCCTATATATTGCATGAGCCCCACACAGCCTTTCTATATACTGCATGAGCCCCACACAACCTCCCTATATATGCTGCATGAGCCCCACACAGCCTCCCTATATACTGCATGAGCCTCACACAGCCTCCTTTTATACAGCATTAGCCCCGCATAGCCTCCCTATATACAGCATGAGCCCCACACAGCTTTACTATATACAGCATGAGCCCCACACAGCCTCCCCGTGTACAGCATGAGCCCTACACAGCCTCCCCATGTACAGCATGAGCCCCACACAGCCATTTCAAGTACAGCATGAGCCCCACACAGCCTCCCATGTACAGTATGAGCCCTACACAGCCTCCCCATATACTGCAAGAGGCCCCCACAGCCTCCCCATACATTGCATGAGCCCCACACAGCCTTCCCATATACTGCATGAGCCTCACAGTCTCCCCATATACTGCATGAGGCTCCACACAGCCTCCCCATGTACTGCATGAGGCCACCACAGCCTTCCAATATACTGCATGAGCCCCACACAGCCTCCCTATATATATTGCATGAGCCCCACACAGCCTCCCTATATATACTGCATGAGCCTCACAGTCTCCCCATATACTGCATGAGGCTCCACACAGCCTCCCATGTACTGCATGAGGCTACCACAGCCTTCCAATATACTGCATGAGCCCCACACAACCTCCCTATATATACTGCATGAGTCCCTCACAGCCTCCCTATATATACTATATACGGCATGAGCCCCACACAGCCTCCCTATATATACTGCATGAGTCCCACACAGCCTCCCTATATATACTATATACGGCATGAGCCCCACACAGCCTCCCTATTTATACTGCATGAGTCCCACACAGCCTCTGTATAATAATAGTGCATGAGCCCCACACAGCCTCCCTATATATTCTGCATGAGACCCACAGCCTCCCTATATATTGCATGAGCCCCACACAGCCTCCCTATATATTGCATGAGCCCCACACAGCCTTTCTATATACTGCATGAGCCCACACAACCTCCCTATATATGCTGCATGAGCCCCACACAGCCTCCCTATATATTGCATGAGCCCCACACAGCCTTTCTATATACTGCATGAGCCCCACACAACCTCCCTATATATGCTGCATGAGCCCCACACAACCTCCCTATATATGCTGCATGAGCCCCACATAGCCTCCCTATACAGTGTCTTGCGAAAGTATTCGGCTCCCTGGAACTTTTCAACCTTTTCCCACATATCATGCTTCAAGCATAAAGATACCAAATGTTAATTTTTGGTGAAGAATCAACAAGTGGGACACAATTGTGAAGTTGAACGAAATTTATTGGTTATTTTACATTTTTGTGGAAATACAAAAACTGAAAAATGTGGCGTGCAGTATTCGGCCCCTTTAACTTAATACTTTGTTGCGCCACTTTTTGCTGCGATTACAGCTGCAAGTCGCTTGGGGTATGTCTCTATCAGTTTTGTACATTGAGAGACTGAAATTCTTGCCCATTCTTCCTTGGCAAACAGCTCGAGCTCAGTGAGGTTGAATGAAGATTATTTGTGAACAGCAGTTTTCAGCTCTTTCCACAGATTCTCGATTGGATTCAGGTCTGGACTTTGACTTGGCCATTCTAACACCTGGATACGTTTATTTGTGAACCATTCCTTTGTAGATTTTGCTTTATGTTTGGGATCATTGTCTTGTTGGAAGACAAATCTCCATCCTAGTCTCAGGTCTTTTGCAGACTCCAACAGGTTTTCTTCAAGAATGGTCCTGTATTTGGCTCTATCCATCTTCCCCTCAATTTTAACCATCTTCCCTTTCACTGCTGAAGAAAAGCAGGCCCAAACCATGATGCTGCCACCACAGTGTGTTCAGGGTGATGAGCTGTGTTGCCTTTACGCCAAAAATATCGTTTGGCATTGTTGTCAAAAACTTCGATTTTGGTTTCATCTGACCAGAGCACCTTCTTCCACATGTTTGGTATGTCTCCCAGGTGGCTTGTTGCAAACTTTAAACAACATTTTTTATGGCTATCTTTGAGAAATGGCTTTTATTCTTGCCACTCTTACATAAAGGCCAGTGTACCACTGATTGTTGTCCTATGCACAGACTGTCCCACATCAGATATAGATGTCTGCAGTTCATCCAGAGTGATCATGGGCCTCTTGGCTGCATCTCTGATCAGTCTTCTCCATGTTTGAGATGAAAGTTTAGAGGGACGGCTGGGTCTTGGTAGATTTGCAGTGGTATGATACTCCTTATATTTCAATATGATCGCTTGCACAGTGCTCCTTGGGATGTTTAAAGTTTTGGAAATCATTTTCTATCCAAATCCGGCTTTAAACTTCTCTACAACAGTATCACGGACCTGCTTGTTGTGTTCCTTGGTCTTCATGATGCTCTCTGTGCTTCAAATAGAACCCTGAGACTATCACAGAGCAGATGCATTTATATGGAGACTTGATTAAACACAGGTGGATTATATTTATCATCATTAGTTATTTAGGACAACATTGGATCATTTGTGTAGCCCTGGTGTGAAGGCACACGCAGTACCCTGGAGGATGTGCGGAGAGGTAACAGTTTAATGCTCAATAAACATTCACTCCATCACACACTTAGACACACCCATAGGTTATAAGAGCTAGTGAGATCTAGCGAGTTGAGTTCAGTCAGCGGCAGAGCTCAGTGAGTTCTGTTTCCTGTCTTCGGACAGAGGAGATCATTCAGTGTGCAGTCTGTGCAGGAAGAAAGAGGAGTTAGCAGCAGGTCCTTCAGTCTCCTGTCCCAAGGACAGTGGAGTTCAGTGACGTGCTCCTGAACTAGAAGATTACTGAGCACCTGTTAGCAAGCTCTGGGAAGAAGCAAGAAGGGACTAGCCTGCATTACCCTAGGAAGTGTGGAGTGCTTATGCTACAAGCGCGGACAGGGCGAAGGGCGCAGTGGAAGGAATTCAGTAGTGCCTTAAGGATTGGATTATCCTGCACATTGTCACCGGTCACTGGCGACCGAAGTGTCACTATAGCTTTAGGCATAGTGATAGAAAAACCAGAGTCTTACTGGACCTTAGGTCGCAGCAAGCAGCCCTTGGAGTGTCAGTACGTAACAGGGGTCAGGTGGAATAGGAACTTTGAGCCTGATCAGCAAAAGCAAGAACCTAGTTCCATCAAAGGAAGGCTCTGACCACAAAACTGACCGGGCAGTACAGCTTGGAGAAGCTGGAGAAATTGGAGTGAACTAGGCTTTATGCTGGTTGGACTCATCATCTTTGAAAGTAAAGGAGGCCCCCAACCTGTTCAGCTGTTATCTCAAAGCACATCCTCCACCCGACCAGCCTCCTGGGACCTGCCTTATCATCTGACAAGTAAAAGGTATGGAAAGACGCTGGATGGTGTGAGACTGATTTATTTACCTGCACCCGACATCATTAATTTCATAGACTTTGAGGGACCAGTCCCACCTGTAGGGGACCCGACAACTAGCTGCCACACCATCCCCTCAGAGATCTACAGCAGCGCTGGTCTTAGTGATCAGAGAACTACAGGTGGCGTCACGAACTGTATATATACCTATCCCCTGTAAATATCCCCCCCCCAACATACGCCTGACCGCCAGGGCCACAGACCGAGCCACCGCTACCTGTGACAACCCCATAGACTTCCATGGGCTCGGCTCTGAGTACCCCATTGCTCTGGTAAACCACAATTGTGGTGCGGGTCAAGATACATTCAGAGATCCACAATGAACTTCTGGAGTGAGTTTTCTGCACTGAAAGTAAATTGGCCGAATAATATTCCACACCCCACTTTTCAGTTTTTGCATTTCCACAAAAATTTAAAATAACCAATAAATTTCGTTCAACTTCACAATTGTGTCTCATTTGTTGATTCTTCACCAAAAATTTACATTTGGTATCTTTATGTTTGAAGCATGATATGTGGGAAAAGGTTGAAAAGTTCCAGGTAGCCGAATACTTTCGCAAGGCACTGTACAGCATGAACCCTACACAGCCTCCTCATATACTGCATGAGGCCACCACAGCTTCCCCATATATTGCATGAGCACCACACAGCCTCCCCATATACTGCATGAGCCCCACACAGCCTCCTTATATACTGCATGAGCCCCACACAGCCTCCCTATATACTACATGAGCCCAACACAGCCTCCCTATATATACTGAATAAGCCCCACACAGCCTCCCTATATACTGTATGGGTCCCACACAGCCTCCCTATATACTGCATGAGCCCCACACAGCCTCCCTATGTATTGCATGAGCCCCAAACAGCCTCCCTATATACTGCATGAGCCCCACACAGCCTCCCTATATATTACATGAGCCCCACACAGCCTCCCTATATATCCTGAATGAGCCCCACACAGCCTCCATATATATTGCATGAGTCCCACACAGCCTCCCCATATACTGCATGAGCCCCACACAGCCTCCTTATATACTGCATGAGCCCCACACAGCCTCCCTATATACTACATGAGCCCAACACAACCTCCCTATATATACTGAATAAGCCCCACACAGCCTCCCTATATATTGCATGGGTCCCACACAGCCTCCCTATATACTGCATGAGCCCCACACAGCCTCCCTATGTATTGCATGAGCCCCACACAGCCTCCCTATATACTGCATGAGCCCCACACAGCCTCCCTATGTATTGCATGAGCCCCAAACAGCCTCCCTATATACTGCATGAGCCCCACACAGCCTCCCTATATATTACATGAGCCCACACAGCCTCCCTATATATCCTGCATGAGCCCCACACAGCCTCCATATATATTGCATGAGTCCCACACAGCCTCCCCATATACTGCATGAGCCCCACACAGCCTCCTTATATACTGCATGAGCCCCACACAGCCTCCCTATATACTACATGAGCCCAACACAACCTCCCTATATATACTGAATAAGCCCCACACAGCCTCCCTATATATTGCATGGGTCCCACACAGCCTCCCTATATACTGCATGAGCCCCACACAGCCTCCCTATGTATTGCATGAGCCCAAACAGCCTCCCTATATACTGCATGAGCCCCACACAGCCTCCCTATATATTACATGAGCCCCACACAGCCTCCCTATATATCCTGCATGAGCCCCACACAGCCTCCATATATATTGCATGAGTCCCACACAGCCTCCCTATACTGCAGGAGCCCCATACAGCCTCCCTATATATACTGCATGAGTCCCACACAGCCTCCCTATATATGCTGAATAAGCCCAAACAGCCTCCCTATATATTGCATGAGTCCCACACAGCCTCCCTATATACTGCATGAGCCCCACACAGCCTCCCTATATATTGCATGAGCCCCACACAGCCTCCCTATATATTGCATGAACTCCACACAGCCTCCCTATATACTGCATGAGCCCCACACAGCCTCCCTATATGCTACATGAGCCCAACACAGCCTCCTCTATATATACTGAATAAGTCCCACACAGCCTCCCTATATATTGCATGAGTCCCACACAGCCTCCCTATATACTGCATGAGCCCTACAACTTCTCCATGTACAGAATGTGCCCACACACAGCCTTCCCATGTACAGCATGATGCTCCACACAGCCTCCCCATATACTGCATGAGACCCCCACAGCCTCCCCATATACTGCATGAGCCTCACACAGCCTCCCTTTATACAGCATTAGCCCCGCACAGCCTCCCTATATACAGCATGAGCCCCACACAGCTTTACTATATACGGCATGAACCCCACACAGCCTCCCCGTGTACAGCATGAGCCCTACACAGCCTCCCCATGTACAGCATGAGCCCCACACAGCCATTTCATGTACAGCATGAGCCCCACACAGCCTCCCCATGTACAGTATGAGCCCTACACAGCCTCCCCATATACTACAAGAGGCCCACACAGCCTCCCCATACATTGCATGAGCCCCACACAGCCTTCCCATATATGGCATGAGCCCTGTTATGAATGTGCTAGAGATGGTTTCTGAGCAGAGGCTCCCTCTGGTGGTTACAGACAGTACTGAACCTTTCAGCGAGGAGTGGCAATCTGGGATCACGGATTGGTCTGATATAAGGGAGGTTCCCTACCATGATGATTGCTGGTGATCAATTGTTCTTGTCTCAATTGTGGTTGCTGGTTCATTTGGAAGTTTGCTGGAGCCTTGCTTGCATCTCCTGCTTTCAGATAAGATATTTTTTGCTTTTCTTTTTGTGCTTGCTTTTTGCATTGTTTTCAGCACTTTTGTGGAGGTCAGCCAGGTCCCCTCCTGGGGCCTGAGCTCCTCAGTTTATCTGCAGCCACTGTTATTTGCTCATTTGCTTTTTCCTGTTTTTTTCAGCGGCTGCGGCTTGGTTTTTGTTCACACTGAGATCTGATTTAGTGGGTGGCGAGATCGTGTGATCTCAGTATTTTTGTAATCAGAATTGTTGGATTTTTGTAGGGTTTTCTGGGTTGCAGAAAGTAATCTCTCCTGTCCTATCCTATTTAGTCAGCTTGTGGCCCCAGCGTTTGCTCAGTCTATTTTCTGCCTATGTTTGTATTTTCATCTTGTCTAACCGCCATTAAATGTTTGGGGGCTTCCTATTTTCTTTGGGGATCTGCTCCGGGGCAGATAGCTTTCATCTTTCTGCCTTGAGGTGTAGTTATCTCTCAGGCTGTGACGAGGCATCTAGGATCAACGTAGGAACGCTCCACGACTACCTCTAGTTGTGTCTTTAGTTTAGGAATCTGCAACCCATCAGTTACCGACATCTCAGGTGTTCAGCTGCCCTGCTGTTGTTCCTGTCCTCCTCAGCTACCGAAACATAACAGTATCACCGGACATAACTGAAAATTATATGGTACTCACAGAAGGGAAAAATAATGTGGAAAGAAAAAAAAAGTTGTCAGAGTTGTCAGAGATTTTTAAAAAGGTGGAGCGTTCCTACGTTGATCCTAGAAGCCTCGTCACAGCCTGAGAGATAACTACAACTAAAGGCAGAAAGATGAAAGCTATCTGCCCCGGAGCAGATCCCCAAAGAAAATAGGAAGCCCCCAAACATATAATGGCGGTTAGACAAGATGAAAATACAAACATAGGCAGAAAATAGACTGAGCAAACGCTGGGGCCACAAGCTGACTAAATAGGATAGGACACGAGAGATTACTTTCTGCAACCCAGAAAACCCTACAAAAATCCAACAATTCTGATTACAAAAGTACTGAGATCACACGATCTCGCCACCCACTAAATCAGATCTCAGTGTGAACAAAAACCAAGCCGCAGCCGCTGAAAAAACAGGAAAAAGCAAATGAGCAAATAACAGTGGCTGCAGATAAACTGTGAGGAGCTCAGGCCCCAGGAGGGGTCCTGGCAGACCTCCACAAAAGTGCTGAAAACAATGCAAAAAGCAAGCACAAAAAGAAAAGCAAAAAATATCTTATCTGAAAGTAGGAGATTCAGGCAAGGCTCCAGCAAACTTCCAAATGAACCAGCAACCACAATTGAGACAAGAACAATTAATCACCGGCAACCATCATGGGAGGGAACCTCCCTTATATCAGACCAATCTGTGATCCCAGATTGCCACTCCTCGCTGAAAGGTTCAGTACTGTCTGTAACCACCAGAGGGAGCCTCTGCTCAGAAACCATCTCTAGCACATTCATAACAGAGCCCCACAGGAGCCTCCTCATATACAGTCATGGCCAAAAGTTTTGAGAATGACACAAATATTAATTTTTACAAAGTCTACTGCTTCACTTTTTCTAATGGCAATTTGCATATACTCCAGAATGTTATAAAGAGTGATCAGCTTAACAGCAATTACTTGCAAAGTCAATATTTGGCTAGAAAATGAACTTTATCCCCCAAAACACATTTCAACATCATTGCAGCCCTGCCTTAAAAGGACCAGCTAACCTCTTTTCAGTGATTGCTCCATTAACCCTGCTGTTCTGTTTGGGTCAAAAATGACCCGTTTTGGAAATTAGATATTATTTTATTCATTCATTTTTTTATTTTAAAACTTGTGGTTCCTTCTATTTTCCTAATTTACGGGGTTCATACTAAGGGTACTTTATTTATTTTTTTCGGTGCTTTACTTTTTGCGCTACAGTTTTTTATACACTTGTTATGTTCGGGTCAAAAATGACCCGTTAGCCTTTTATACTAATCTACAGCCATTTTTTGAGTAAAACAAAGGATTTTTAGTTTATTTTGAGACTACTTATTGCATCTACTATTGTTTATCAAGTTATCTAGTTGCTTTGGGTGCACAGATGGACATAAATGGATGGATACATGTATACAAATGATTTCAGTACAAACCATACGCATTGTCTTTCAGTACAATTTTTATTGCTGTATCTAAAGGCCTGCTGTTCCTCTACAAATAAATCAATTCAGTTTTCAAGATTGCAAAAGAAAATAGTTTCTTTTCCTTGTGAACTGACAAGCTAATGAGAATGTATTTTGTTGTGTGTTATCTTAGCCTTGCAGAAGGTGCCTGTGTGTCTCCGCCCTTATCTTGTCAGTATAGTAGTTCAGTCAGACATTCCAAGGCTGTTGGAGAGAGGAGGTGGAGTCTGGAGCTGCACACAGAGTTTACCTCACAGCTTTGAATACATGGTACCCGTGGTATTTATGACTGTTGAAGTTTTGCAAAAATGATGCGAAAACGTGGATAGAGCAACTCTGAATTGATGGAGCTTATCAACGCCTCCGATTCGGATGATGACATCCCGTTGGAAACTGTGTCCGAGGAGGATCACTTGAGTTCCGAAGAAAGTAATGTTGAACATTCAGAATCAGAAGTCGAATATGATGAGGACCATGATCCCCTGACAAGTAGTCGGATGCAAACAGTCTATTCTAAAAATAAAGAAATACTTTGGAATTTACAACCTCCAGTACAAACTGGTAAAATGCACGCTGCAAATGTCATAAATACTGCTTCTGGACCTACAAGGTATGCTATCTCAAAAATAGCTGATCTAGAATCAGCATTCCATTTGTTCCTGAATAATACTATACAAAATATTATAATCACAATGACAAACATTGAGGGACAAAAAGTGTATGGTGATAAATGGAAACATTTGGATTCGACATCTCTGAATGCATTTATTGGCTTGCTACTTTTAGCAGGAGTGTATAAATCCTATGGAGAATCTACTAAGAGCTTGTGGAACCCAGAAACTGGTAGGCATATTTTTAGAGCCACAATGTCTCTTGAGAGATTTCATGCCATTTCTCGTGTACTACGATTTGATGAAAAAAAGATAGAAGTGAACGACGAGCTACAGATAAACTGGCCCCTATAATAAATTTATGGGATACATGGGTAGATCTTCTACCAAAAATGTATAACATTGGTCCAAATGTAACGGTTGATGAACAACTAGTCTCATTCAGAGGAAGGTGCCCATTCCGCCAATATATTCCCAGTAAGCCAGCAAAATATGGAATAAAAATTTGGACACTTTGTGATAGTAAAAATTTCTATGCGGTAAATGCTCAGGTATATACTGGAAAAAAGCAAGGGGTAAGACCTGAAAAAAATCAGGGCATGAGAGTAGTTGTTGACTTGACACAAGGACTAAAGGGGCAAAATGTGACTTGTGATAACTTTTTTACGTCATACCAGTTGGGGCAGATATTGAAAAAAAGAAAAATGACCATGCTAGGAACAGTTAGAAAAAACAAGCCTGAGCTTCCAGAAGGTATTCTTTGCAAAAAAGATATACACAGTTCCACGTTTTATTTCACTCAAGACACAACAGTGGTTTCTTATGTGCCCAAAAAAAACAAACATGTTATTCTTATGAGCACGATGCACAAGGATGCTGCAATAAGCGATAGAGAAGACAAAAAGCTGGACATAATAATGGACTACAATGCAACAAAAGGGGCTGTAGATACGCTTAACCAACTCGTAAATACTTACACTTGCAAACGAAAATCCAGTCGGTGGCCAATGATTGTTTTCTATAATATTCTGGATGTGTCCGCCTACAACGCCTTAGTTTTATGGTGTGAAATTGATCAAAACTGGAACAAAAATAAACTACATAAAAGACGACTGTTTCTGGAGAAATTAGGACAATCCTTTATTAGGCCTTATGTGACAGAGAGAAAAATACATCCAAGAAGTGAAGGATCAATTAAAATTGTTGAAAGAATCCAGAACCAAGCTCAAAACACACCCTCCACCAGCTCTGCTACCGAAACATCCTTCACAAGCACACCTACAAGCAAAAAAAGAAAAAGATGCAGCTTTTGTCCTCCTGCCAGTGACCGCAAAACAAATATGATTTGTTTTAATTGTGAAAAATATATATGCAACAGACATGTTTATTATTGTTGTGCTAATTGCAAAAAATAGATTAGTAGAAACCTTTTTTGAAAAAAACTGAAATTTTTATTTTTTTCTGATTATCTTTTACTATTTTTTTTCAAAATGCTTTTATACTGTTAAAATTTATTTTAGTTTTAAGTTAGTTGTACTAATAGTTACCTAAAGTTGTTGTTGATGTTGTTGTAAAAGATATAGTTGATTATTTAAGCACAAGTTTGTTACTTTGGTGTAAAATGCAATTAGGCTGTTTTACATTAATTAACACAAAATTTAAAAAAATTAAGTTTTTTTATTCAAATTTTCTTTGATAATGAACAACTATGATCACACACAGTATAATAATGCTACAGGTATTCAAAAATAACTTTTCAGTGGCTCAAAACAACATTTTAATAGGTTTGGGTCAAAAATGACCCGAACATAACAAGTGTATGTAAACCCGAACAGAACAGCAGGGTTTAAGACAGGTGTGGGTGTTGATGAGGACATGGCTGGAGATCAATCTGTC
The DNA here is from genome assembly GCA_033576555.1 of Oophaga sylvatica. Lineage (NCBI taxonomy): Eukaryota > Metazoa > Chordata > Amphibia > Anura > Dendrobatidae > Oophaga > Oophaga sylvatica. The sequence goes on from JARQOD010000007.1 coordinate 155,833,566, forward strand.
ATGATTAAGTAAGAATGACACCACTGGACACTTTAAAAGGAGGCTGGTGCTTGGCATCATTGTTTCTCTTCTGTTAACCATGGTTATCTCTAAAGAAACATGTGCAGTCATCATTGCAATGCACAAAAATGGCCTAACAGGGAAGAGTATCGCAGCTAGAAAGATTGCACCTCAGTCAACAATCTATCGCATCATCAAGAACTTGAAGGAGAGAGGTTCCATTGTTGCCAAAAAGGCTCCAGGGCGCCCAAGAAAGACCAGCAAGCGCCAGGACCGTCTCTTAAAAGTGTTTCAGCTGCGGGATCGGGCTACCAGCAGTGAAGAGCTTGCTCAGGAATGGCAGCAGGCAGGTGTGAGTGCATCTGCATGCACTGTGAGGCGGAGACTCTGGAGCAAGGCCTGGTCTCAAGGAGGGCAGCAAAGAAGCCACTTCTCTCCAGAAAAAACATCATGGACAGACTGATATTCTGCAAAAGGTACAGGCAGTGGACTGCTGAGGACTGGGGTAAAGTTATTTTCTCTGATGAATCCCCTTTTCGATTGTTTGGGACATCAGGAAAACGCCTCATTCGGAGAAGACAAGGTGAGCGCTACCACCAGTCTTGTCTCATGCCAACTGTTAAGCATCCTGAAACCATTCATGTGTGGGGTTGTTTCTCAGCCAAGGGAATCGACTCTCTCACAGTCTTGCCTAAAAACACAGCCATGAATAAAGAATGGTACCAGAATGTCCTCCAAGAGCAACTTCTCCCAACCATCCAAGAGCAGTTTGGCGATCAACAATGCCTTTTCCAGCATGATGGAGCACCTTGCCATAAAGTAAAGGTGATTAACTAAATGGCTCAGGGAACAAAACATAGAGATTTTGAGTCCATGGCCTGGAAACTCCCAGATATTAATCCCATTGAGAACTTGTGGTCAATCATCAAGAGACGGGTGGACAAACAAAAACCTAAAAATTCTGACAAAATGAAAGCATTGATTGTGCAAGAATGGACTGCTATCAGTCAGGATTTGGTCCAGAAGTTGATTGAGAGTATGCCAGGGAGAATTGCAGAGGTCCTGAAGAAGAAGGGTCAACACTGCAAATATTGACTTGCTGCATTAACTCATTCTAACTGTCAATATAAGCTTTTGCTACTCATATGTTTGCAATTATATTTCTGTCTGTGATAAAAACATCTGTCAAACACACACATATAAACCAGAGGGCAGCAGATCATGTGAAAATATAATATTTGTGTCATTCTCAAAACTTTTGACCATGACTGTACTGCATGAGCCTCACAGCCTCCCTATATATATTGCATAAATATATTGCATGAGCCCCACACAGCCTCCCTATATATACTGCATGAGCCCCACAGTCTCCCCATATACTGCATGAGGCTCCACACAGCCTCCCCATATACGCCCCACAGCCTCCCCATGTACTGCATGAGGCCACCACAGCCTTCCAACATACTGCATGAGCCCCACACAGCCTCCCTATATATACTGCATGAGTCCCTCACAGCCTCCCTATATATACTATATACAGCATGAGTCCCACACAGCCTCTGTATAATAATAGTGCATGAGCCCCACACAGCCTCCCTATATATTCTGCATGAGACCCACAGCCTCCCTATATATTTCATGAGCCCCACACAGCCTCCCTATATATTGCATGAGCTCCACACAGCCTTTCTATATACTGCATGAGCCCCACACAACCTCCCTATAAATGCTGCATGAGCCCACACAGCCTCCCTATATATTGCATGAGCCCCACACAGCTTCGCTATATACTGCATGAGCCCCACATAGCCTCCCTATACAGTGCCTTGCAAAAGTATTCGGCTCCCTGGAACTTTTGAACCTTTTCCCACATATCATGCTTCAAACATAAAGATACCAAATGTTAATTTTTGGTGAAGAATCAACAAGTGGGACATAATTGTAAAGTTAAACGAAATTTATTGGTTATTTAAAATTTTTGTGGAAATACAAAAACTGAAAAATGTGGCGTGCAGTATTATTCGGCCCCTTTAACTTAATACTTTGCTGCGCCACCTTTTGCTGCGATTACAGCTGCAAGTCGCTTGGGGTATGTCTCTATCAGTTTTGCACATCGAGAGACTGAAATTCTTGCCCATTCTTCCTTGGCAAACAGCTCGAGCTCAGTGAGGTTGGATGAAGATCATTTGTGAACAGCAGTTTTCAGCTCTTTCCACAGATTCTCGATTGGATTCTGGTCTGGACTTTGACTTGGCCATTCTAACACCTGGATACGTTTATTTGTGAACCATTCCTTTGTAGATTTTGCTTTATGTTTGGGATCATTGTCTTGTTGGAAGACAAATCTCCATCCTAGTCTCAGGTCTTTTGCAGACTCAAACAGGTTTTCTTCAAGAATGGTCCTGTATTTGGCTCTAACCATCTTCCCATCAATTTTAACCATCTTCTCTTTCACTGCTGAAGAAAAGCAGGCCCAAACCATGATGCTGCCACCACCATGTTTGACAGTGGGGATGGTGTGTTCAGGGTGATGAGCTGTGTTGCCTTTACGCCAAACATATCGTTTGGCATTGTTGCCAAAAAGTTTGATTTTGGTTTCATCTGATCAGAGCACCTTCTTCCACATGTTTGGTGTGTCTCCCAGGTGGCTTGTTGCAAACTTTAAACAACACTTTTTATGGCTATCTTTGAGAAATGGCTTTCTTCTTGCCACTCTTAGGCCTCTTTCACATATCCGTTGTGCGCCTGACGGCGCCCCCGGCATTTTGCCGCGGCTGCCTGATGCGCTGCTTCAGGCACATCAGGCAGCACCGGCAAAAAATAAAAACGTTACATGCTGCGTTGTGTCCGGCCGCCGGAATGTACATTTCCGCCGGATCCGGACAAAAACGCATACAACGCACTGACTTGCGGCACCATCCGGCGCTAATGAAAGTCAATGCAAAAAAAAACCGCATCCGGCATCACATTTAGCCGGATGCGGTTGGACAAAAAAATGCCGGAGGGCGCCGTTAGGCGCACAACGTATGTGTGAAAGAGGCCTTACATAAAGGCCAGATTTGTGCAGTGTACAACTGATTGTTGTCCTATGCACAGACTGTCCCACATCAGCTGTAGATGTCTGCAGTTCATCCAGAGTGATCATGTGCCTCTTGGCTGCATCTCTGATCAGTCTTCTCCTTGTTTGAGATGAAAGTTTAGAGGGACGGCTGGGTCTTGGTAGATTTGCAGTGGTATGATACTCCTTATATTTCAATATGATCGCTTGCACAGTGTTCCTTGGGATGTTTAAAGTTTTGGAAATCATTTTCTATCTAAATCCGGCTTTAAACTTCTCTACAACAGTATCACGGACCTGCTTGTTGTGTTCCTTGGTCTTCATGATGCTCTCTGTGCTTCAAACAGAACCCTGAGACTATCACAGAGCAGGTGCATTTATATGGAGACTTGATTACACACAGGTGGATTATATTTATCATCATTAGTCATTTAGGACAACATTGGATCATTCAGAGATCCACAATGAACTTCTGGAGTGAGTTTGGTGCACTGAATGTAAAGGGGCCGAATAATATTCCACACCCCACTTTTCAGTTTTTGCATTTCCACAAAAATTTAAAATAACCAATAAATTTCGTTCAACTTCACAATTGTGTCCAACTTGTTGATTCTTCACCAAAAATTAACATATTATATCTTTATGTTTGAAGCATGATATGTGGGAAAAGGTTGAAAAGTTCCAGGTAGCCAAATACTTTCGCAAGGCACTGTATATTGCATGAGTCCCACACAACCTCCCTATATACTGCATGAGCCCCACACAGCCTCCCTATTTATTATGCATGAGCCCCACACAGCCTTCCTAAATACTGCATGAGGCCCCCCATAGCCTCCCCATGTGCAGCATCTCACCCCCATAGCCTCCTGTGGAGAAGAGGGGGGGTCGGTGGGCTCCCACGTCCGCTAGCCAATACCGCATGGACCAGGGATCGTCCCGCCTAACGCTCGCTCTCCCGTTAATTCGGGCATGACACTACTCAGACAACTGATGGTTAGGGCAAAACAGTGTGGCAATACTTTGTTGAGCATAACACTCAATAGCAAACAGAACAGTCCCAGCAATTATCCCCAATATGGTGCACATTACAGGGTCTCACCCTTCCGCTGACTCGCCGAGATAATGGTAGATGATACGTCAGAGCTCACTTGGTCGCTATTCCACCTGTGATACATACACAGAGAAGAGGTAATGACAAGCGTAGAGAGATGACAGAGAACAGTCCATAGAGTCCATACAAGCTCCAAAGCCAGTTGATACGAGAGTCAGGTCCCAAACCTTGCTTTCTCCAAACTTTTCCATGGTTCAGTGATTCTCAGTGGATCAGATCTGTATCCTTTCAACCGGAGCCAAAAAACCTTAGGTTGATTCCTATAGAATCATAGATCCGTGTCTCTCATGATGGTGCCTTTATCAATTGGCTACAGTCCTGTCTCTCGTCCGTTGAGTGTATTGCAGAATGTTTGACTGATAGTTCTGTTTGATGTGATCAGCTCTCTTTGTCTCTGAGTCTTTTTATACCCGAGGCATGTAAGCTATTTTTATAATTACCCAGTGTCCTTCAGTCCACTCTCACATTCTATCCCTCTCTGTATGCAAAGTCAACAAACTGGTTTTAGAATACAATGCACAATTAGCATATCAGCACACATCAATAGACAAAGATAAACACACACTGTTATATAGTATATCAGTATATCAGCTTACAAGTCACTATTACAGACATGCACAGTATGTTAAATGGTATATCAGCTTGCAAGTCTGTCTTCTTGACCCACCAAAATCAACACTTAAATCCACAAGCCAGTATACAGATAAAAAGTCAGTTCTTCTTGGTTTGCAAAAACATGGTATTCTGGGTAATTAAGATATACTCTGCTTTCTTCACACCTCACCATGTGCAGCATGATACACCCATATCCTCCCTGTGTGTAGCATGATAGCCTCCCCTCGTGCATGTCACCACCATAGCATCCCCATATTCTGCACGACTGCTCCATAGCATCCCCATGTGCAGCATGACACCCCATAGAATCCCCATGTTCTGAACGACAGCCCCATAGCCTCCACATGTGCTACATGTCAACCCAGGGATTGAAGCTTGAAGAGGACAATTTGCATATTCCAGGTGCCTTCTGGGAAAGGTGAAGAGTCTCCCTCAACAAGAAGATCGTTGGGTACAGCCAGGACCAGCTGCTTGGAAAGCATTACCAAACTGCGCTCCGTAAATTTGCCTCTAGGACTTTATTGCAAGAAAGCTTGGCTGAGTAAGTAGATTACACAAGAAGGAAAACGCAGCAGATTACACAACAAGGTTACACATAGTAGATTACTCAAGAAAGAAGATAGACAGCAAGTCAGCAGGATCTAGGAGCAACATGGCAGATGTGACAACCTACATGGTGAGCTACAACATGTGCTACATGTTCACAGATCGACAAGAAGAAGAATCCAACTTCACCTGACCCTTTTAGAAGAAAAGCTGCGGGGTTTGAAAGAAAGAATTGCAACTTTGAAACTCAGCCAAGAAAATAAAGACTTCTTAGACAGAACAGAAGCATCTCTACTGTCACAGAAGGTGAAGAAAGTGTCAGAGAACCTCCAAAAGCAGACGAGTGGAAGCATGTAACCAAAAGAAGCAAGAAGACCATGGAGACATCACCAACCACACAACTGAGAAACCGACACCAAGGCCTTGTGGAGGATGAAGATGGCATACCTAAGGATGAGGCATTACCAGCAAGCAAAGAAGAAAAGGACACACAGCAACACCCAGAAGGGACAACAAAAAGTACAGCCAAGAATCGAAGAAGAGTGGTAGTGGTGGGAGACTCACTACTGAGAGGCACAGAAGCAGCCATCTGCAGAATGGATATAACCTCAGGAGAAGTATGCTGCCTCCCAGGTGCGAAGATCAAGGATGTGGCCGATAGGATACCAAAGCTCATCAGTTCCAAGGACGTCCACCCATTTCTTCTGTTACATGTTGGCACCAATGACACGGCGATGAAGGACCTACTGACAATCCCCAAGGACTTTGAAGAGTTGGGGAAGAAAATCAAGGATCTGGATGCACAGGTAGTTTTTTATCCTATCCTTCCAGTAGATGGTCATGGCAGCAAGAGATGGAACAGGATCCTTGATGCGAACAACTGGCTAAGATGATGGTGCAGTCAACAAAGATTCGGATTCCTGGACCACGGTGTGAAATGCCTGTATGACTGACTTCTCACCAGGGACAGACTACACCTCAACAAACCTGGGAAACACACATTCGCCAGAAGACTCATTACACTCATCAGGAGGGCGTTAAACTACAAGACGGGATGGCAAAAAAACATTAGACTCGAACATGAAGCCAAAAAACATACTGGTGAAGGATATGAGGTGCAGCAAAGATGACCAAAGACAACATACTCAGAAAGGAGGTAAGACAATTTCTAAAACAATCCACAAGGAGGAGATTGGAACAAAACAAGATCCTTTAAACTGGATGCTCGCAAATGCCAGAAGCCTGACTATCATGATGGAAGAACTAGAAGCAGAAATATCTACAGGTAAATATGACATAGTGGGAATAACCGAGACATGGTTAGATGAAAGCTATGACTGGGCAGTTAACTTATAGGGTTACAGTCTGTTTAGAAAGGATCGTAAAGATTGGAGAGGAGGAGGGGTTGGTCTTTATGTAAAGTCTTGTCTAAAGTCCACTTTAAGGGAGGATATTCGCTAAGGGAATGAGGATATCGAGTCCATATGGGTCGAAATACATGGAGGGAAAAATAGTAACAAAATTCTCATTGGGTACTGTTACAAACCGCCAAATATAACAGAAATCGTGGAAAGTCTATTACTAAGGCAGATAGATGAAGCTGCAGCCCATAATGAGGAACTTGTTATGGGGGACTTTAACTACCCGGATATTAACTGGGAAACCGAGACCTGCGAAATCCATAAAGGCAACAGGTTTCTGCTACTAACCAAGAATACAGTTATATGAAAAAGTTTTGGCACCCCTATTAATCGTAAGCTTAATGTTTTATAAAAATTGGTATTTTTGCAACAGCTATTTCAGTTTGATATATGTAATAACTATTGGACACAGTAATGTTTCTGCCTTGAAATGAGGTTTATTGTACTAACAGAAAATGTGCAATCTGCATCCAAACAAAATTTGACAGGTGCATAAGTATGGGCACCTCACCAAAAAAGTGACATTAATATTTAGTAGATCCTCCTTTTGCAAAAATAACAGCCTCTAGTCGCTTCCTTTAGCTTTTAATGAGTTCCTGGATCCTGGATGAAGGTATTTTTGACCATTCCTCTTTACAAAACAATTCCAGATCAGTTAAGTTTGATGGTCGCCGAGCATGGGCAGCCCTCTTCAAATGATCCCACAGATGTTCAATGATATTCAGGTCTGGGGACTGGGATGGCCATTCCAGAACATTGTAATTGTTCCTCTGCATGAATGCCTGAGTAGATTTGGAGCGGTGTTTTGGATCATTGTCTTGCTGAAAGATCCATCCCCTGCGTAACTTCAACTTTGTCACTGATTCTTGAACATTATTGTCAAGAATCTGCTGATACTGAGTGGAATCCATGCGTCCCTCAACTTTAACAAGATTCCCGGTGCCGGCATTGGCCACACAGCCCCAAAGCATGATGGAACCTCCACCAAATTTTACTGTGAGTAGCAAGTGTTTTTCTTGGAATGCTGTGTTTTTTTGACGCCATGCATAACGCCTTTTTGCTCAATCTTGGTTTCATCAGTCCACAGGACCTTCTTCTAAAAAGAAATTGGCTTCTCCAAATGTGCTTTTGCATACCTCAGCCGACTCTGTTTGTGGCGTGCTTGCAGAAACGGCTTCTTTCGCATCACTCTCCATACAGCTTCTCCTTGTGCAAAGTGTGTTGTATAGTTGACCGATGCACAGTGACACCATCTGCAGCAAGTTAATGCTGCAGCTCTCTGGAGGTGGTCTGAAGATTGTCCTTGACTGATCTCACCATTCTTCTTCTCTGCCTTTCTGATGTTTTTCTTGGCCTGCCACTTCTGGCCTTAACAAGAACTGTCCCTGTGTTCTTCCATTTCCTTACTATGTTCCTCACAGTGGAAACTGACAGGTTAAATCTCTGAGACAGCTTTTTGTATCCTTCCCCTGAACAACTATGTTGAATAATCTTTGTTTTCAGATCATTTGACAGTTGTTTTGAGGAGCCCATGATGCCACTCTTCAGAGGAGATTCAAACAGGAGAACAACTTGCAAGTGGCCACTTTAAGTAGCTTTTCTCATGATTGCATACACCTGGCTATGAAGTTCAAAGCTCAATGAGGTTCCAAAACCAAAAAAAGTGCTTTAGTAAGTCAGTAAAAAGTAGGTAGGAGTATTTAAAACAAGAAATGATAAGGGTGCCCATACTTCTGCACCTGTCAAATTTTGTTTGAATGCAGATTGCACATGTTCTGCTAGTACAATAAACCTAATTTCAAGGCAGAAACATTACTGTGTCCAATAGTTATTAGTTATATCAAACTGAAATAGCTTTTGCAAAAACACCAATTTTTATAAAACAATAAGCTTAAGATTAATAGGGGTGCCCAATCTTTTTCATATAACTGTAATTATCTTTCACAATTGGTGCAGAATCCAACCAGAGGAGCAGCACTTCTAGACCTAATACTATCTAATAGACCTGACAGAATGACAAATCTGCAGGTCGTCGGGCATCTAGGAAATAGCCACCACAATATTGTACAGTTTCACCTATCTTTTGCTAGGGGGACTTGTCAGGGAGTCACAAAAACACTGAACTTTAGGAAGGCAAAGTTTGACCAGCTTAGAGATGCCCTTAATCTGGTTGACTGGGACAATGTCCTCATAAATAAGAATACAGATAATAAATGGGAAATGTTTAAAAACATCCTAAATAGGCACTGTAAGCGGTTTATACCTTGTGGGAATAAAAGGACAAGAAATAGAAAAAACCCAATGTGGCTAAACAAAGAAGTAAGAGGGGCAATTAACAGTGAAAAGAAAGCATTTAAACTACTAAACCAGGATGGCACCCTTGAAGCTCTAAAAAACAATAGGGAGAAAAATACTTTATCTAAAAAACTAATTAAAGCTGCCAAAAAGGAAACAGAGAAGCACATTAAAGAGAGTAAAACAACTATATCAATAGCAAAAGAATCAAAAGTGAAAGTGTAGGCCCCTTAAAAAATTGTGAGGGAAGAATGGTTGTAGATAACGAGGAAAAAGCTAATATATTAAACACCTTCTCCATGGTATTCACGGTGGAAAATGAAATGCTTGGTGAAATGCCAAGAGACAAAGAAAACCCTATATTAAGGGTCACCAATCTAACCCAAGAAGAGGTGCAAAACCGGCTAAATAAGATTAAAATAGATAAATCTCCGGGTCCGGATGGCATTTACCCATTAGTACTAGGAGAACTAAGTAATGTAATAGACAAACCATTATTTCTTATATTTAGGGACTCTATAGCGACGGGGTCTGTTGCACATGACTGGCGCATAGCAAATGTGGTACCAATATTCAAAAAGAGCTCTAAAAGTAAACCTCTAAATTATAGACCAGTAAGTCTAACCTCTATTGTTGGTAAATTATTTAAAGGGTTTCTGAGGGATGTTATTCTGGATTATGTCAATGAGAATAACTGTTTAACTCCATATCAGCATGGGTTTATGAGGAATCGCTTCTGTCAAACCAATTGAATCAGTTTTTATGACTGGACCAAGGTGAGTCATTGGACGTGGTATGTCTTGATTTTTCGAAAGCGTTTGAGCATTCTCATTTAATGTACCAACCTCTTGTATGGCACGCCATACAAGAGGTTGGTACATTAAATGAGAATGCTGAGTCTGGGTAAAAATGTTTGTAAATCGGTAAGTAACTGGCTTAGTGATAGAAAGCAGAGGGTGGTTATAAATGCTATAGTCTCTAACTGGGTCGCTGTGACCAGTGGGGTACCGCAGTGGTCGGTGTAAGGACCTATTCTCTTCAACATATTTATTAACGATCTGGTAGAAGGTTTACACAGTAAAATATCGATATTTGCAGATGATACAAAACTATGTAAAGCAGTGTCTGCCAAGGCAAACAGAATCATGGGGTGCATTAAAAGAGTTATGGATACACATGATGAGAGCATTATACTGCCTCTGTTCAAATCCCTGGTTAGACCGCACATGGAGTACTGTATACAGTTTTGGGCATCGGTGCTTAGGAAGGATATAATAGAACTATAGCGAATACAAAAGAGGGCAACAAAATTAATAAAGGGGATGGGGGAACTACAATACCCAGAGAGATTAGGATTATTTAGTCTAGAAAAAAGATGACTGAGGGGCTATCTAATAACCATGTATAAGTATATATGTGGACAATACAAATATCTCTCCGAGGATATGTTTATACCAAGGAAGGTGATGGTCACAAGGGGGCATTCTCTGCGTCTTTAGGAGAGATTTTTCCACCAACATAGAAGAGGATTCTTTACTGTTAGGGCAGTGAGAATCTGGAATTCCTTGCCTGAGGAAGTGGTGATGGCGAACTCAGTTGAGGGGTTCAAGAGAGTCCTGGATGTCTTCCTGGAGCGTAACAATATTGTATCTTACAGTTATTAGGTTCTTTAGAAGGAACGTAGATCTGGGTATTTATTCTGACTAAATATAGGCTGAACTGGATGGACAAATGTATTTTTTCGGCTTTGCTAGCTATGTTACTGTGTTACGATACTCCTGTTAAAGCCAGCTAATGGCTAGTTTTCAGAGGAGATTGTGATTTTCTCTGTACATAGCAGTGCTATTCTTTTGCCCCGTTAAAAATAAAGCAGAAAAAATACACATTTGGTATTGCTGCATTCATTAAAAGTCCATTCTATCAAAATGTAAAGTAAATGAATCCGTTCGGTAAACAGTGTAATGAAATAGAAAATCAAAACAACAGAATTACTGTTGTTTTTTTTTGGCTGCCGTGACATTGATAAACCTCTAAAACTTAGACTTTATTGAATACTTTTTTTTTTTTTTTTAAAAAAAAAAGGCAATTCTCCTAAAAATGACAAACAACCACAAAAAAATAACAAAAAGTAAGAAAGCTAACACATTCCTAACAGTAACCTAGTCTCAGCTCCTACCTAGCAGCAGAGGTTGGCACCTTATTATGTACGACAATGGCTCCCCGCTCCTCGGTGGATGTCCCTGGAGTCCCTAGAATGCCCTATCTAAAATGAACACATACAAATCAATATAAATGCTAGAGGACTGAACATGCCCACCATTAATAGAATAATTAGTAGTGCACAAAGATTTGTGAGACCAGCGCGCCCAAATAGCACAGGATAAATGCCATCAGGTAGGTAACATTAGTCATCAGGATAACCAAAGATGTCCTAATAGGACTATTATAACAAAACTACCGTACTTATTAGCAATTCATAGTGAAGTTCATAGTCCAGGGAATTCACAAGTGTCCCAATCAGACCACAATAACAGCGATAAATGTATGGGAAGAGTATAGCAATCAATGATAGTAGATAAGCATACCTGATTCCAAATGCTGTTGGAGGAATATCTTGTCCCAATAAGCACCTATAGATCTGGCCTCTACCTGCCAGTGGAGGTTGGCACTCTATAAGATGGTGAAATGGTGCCCCGCTCCACATCGGCTATCCATTGTTATCCTTAGATATCCCTGTCTAGTGTAAAGATTAAAGAATAGATGCAAGAAATATAGCAATGCGAGAAATTGTTGATAGCTAGCTAGATCTCTCTGCAACACTGTTAAACAGATATGAATATAAATATACTAGATGGTGGCCCGATTCTAACGCATCGGGTATTCTGGAAGGTGTATATAGAGTCTGCTGCTGATGGGGTGTATATAGAGGCTGCTGGGGTGTATATAGAGGCTGCTGTGGTGTCTATAGAGGCTGCTGCTGGGGTATATGTGGAGGCTACTTCTGCTGGGGTATATGTGGAGGCTGCTGTTGGGTATATAGAGGCTGGTGGGGTGTACGTGGAGGCTGCTGCTGGGGTTTACGTGGAGGCCGCCGGACGGGGTACTTCTGCTGCGAGCAGCCGGGAGATGACCGGCGCTGCGTCGCCGCTGACCTCCATGCGGCAGGAGATGACCCGCGGCTACAGTCGGGAGATCAGCGGCTAGCGCCACTGATCTCCCAACGTTAGCGATGGCGTGCGTGGTTCAAATCCTGCACCAATTTGCAGCCGGACTGTCCCTGTCGCTGATTGGTCGTGTCCGGCCGGCGCGAGCAATCAACAACGCGGGATTTCCATTACAGACAGACAGAATTAGACGATTATGAAGTAGATAGCAAATTTTGATAAGTCACTTAATTTAGATAAACCCCTCTGCCTCAACGCGTTTCACCCATTGGCTCATCAGGAGGCTTGGTAGAAAGATATCAAGTCGAGATAGTAGCTGATGTGTGTTTTGGATATGAGAAGCCATGTTTAAATATCCCCTCTTGATGGCATCCACTCCCCTCCTCAAAGGAGAAAAACTCCAGGCTGTATACATAACCATTAAATGAAGGTTGTTGAATCAACAATAAAGATGTAAATATAATAATGAACTTATATATAATTAATTAACAAAACATGTGATGAAACAACAACCACCGAAAATGGATGGCAGACCAGCCGGATGAACAAAGAAAAAAACCCCAAAGTGCATAGGAGATGGATAGGGAAGTACCAGGCCACCAGATAACACCAATGAATAATTGTAACCAGGCAATGGAGTGGCAATAGTATAAATTGTTTATTCAAAAAATTGCACCGAAAATATATAAAAATACAATAATACACTAATAAAAATTAAAAAGAGTAGGACACAGCATCAAATAGCCAAATCCTGGGACCAATTGTAAAATAATGAGGTAGAATAATTGCCGTATATAGTGATCAATGACATCACACTAGTGAAAATAAATTTTCCTTGAGCAGCACATATAAGATTGTGTAAAGAACATAAAAAATGAAATAAAACAGCAAAATGAGCTAAATTGTGAAAACAACCAAATTACCATACAAAAATAATGTATAGAATAAGCCCATAAACCAATTAAACCCAATATATAATGTGAGGTTTATATGACACTGCAATAAGACCATGCATAGGTGCAAGCCAAGTAACTGGCAGAAAACCAGCCAATGTCAGTGCCAGGATTGACAGTGCAAAACACACCAGTGATATATAATCATATGCTGCTGCAGTGCATCAAACGAGCAAATATACCTGAGGGCCCAAGGGAGATGCTGTCGCCACCTCAAACGCGCCCCAACGCGCGTTTCGGAAAAACTTCCTTCGTCTGGTTAAAATTATTCATTGGTGATATCTGGTGGCCTGGTACTTCCCTATCCATCTCCGATGCACTTTGGGGTTTTTTTTTTTTCTTGTATACATAACCAGACTGTCCTTGTCCAACCCGCATGCACTATACCTAAAAAGATAGAGGTCCCAATGTACCCGGAAATGATGTACCAGAGTCTTTACTGTGCATGCCGGTAGAGTTCTGCATGTCACGCTGGAACGTACCTTGATAGATGTCCACCACAGATGTCCAGAGTGCTGGATGATGCACTTCCGGAATCATGCTTTCCAGGCTGGAACGCATCAGTAAATCTCCCCTCCCTCCTTATATTTAAGAAAAAGGGGGCCAGCAACGGAGCTCAACAAATGTTTTAATACACGTAGAGGGTCATGTATGGCTATGATGACTACTTTGTGGGTAACACTGTCAACATACACTGTGTGCAGAATTATTAGGCAAGTTGTACTTGAGAGGATTCCTTTTATTATTGAACAACAATTACGTTCTCAATCAACCCAAAAGACTCATAAATATCAAAGCTTAATATTTTTGGAAGTTGGAGTTGTTTTTTTTTTCACATTTGGCTATCTTAGGAGGATTTCTGTTTGTGCAGGTAACTATTACTGTGCAGAATTATTAGGCAACTTAACAAAAAAACAAATATATACCCATCTCACTTGTTTATTTTCACCAGGTAAACCAATATAACAACACAAAATTTAGAAATAATTATTTCTGACATTCAAAAACAAAAACAAAAAAAATCAGTGACCAATATAGCCTCCTTTCTTTACGATGACACTCAAAAGCCTTCCATCCATAGATTCTGTCAGTTGCTTGATCTGTTTACGATCAACATTGCGTGCAGCAGCCACCACAGCCTCCCAGACACTGTTCAGAGAGGTTTAATGTTTTCCTTCCTGTAGATTTCATATTTTATGAGGGACCATAGGTTCTCTATGGGGTTCAGATCAGGTGAACAAGGGGGCCATGTCATGATTTTTTCTTCTTTTAGACCTTTACCGGCCAGCCACGCTGTGGAGTATTTGGATGCATGTGATGGAGCATTGTCCTGCGTGAAAATCATGTTTTTCTTGAACGATACCGACTTCTTCCTGTACCACTGCTTGAAGAAGGTGTCTTCCAGAAACTGGCAGTAGGTCTGGGAGTTGAGCTTCACTCCATCCTCAACCCGAAAAGGTCCCACAAGTTCATCTTTGATGATACCAGCCCATGCCAGTACCCCACCTCCACCTTGCTGGCATCTGAGTTGGAGTGGAGCTCTCTGCCCTTTACTGATCCAGCCTCGGGCCCATCCATCTGGCCCATCAAGAGTCACTCGCATTTCATCAGTCCATAAAACCTTAGAAAATCAGTCTTAACATATTTCTTGGTCCAGTCTTGACTTTTTATCTTATGTTTCTTGTTCAAAGGTGGTCGTTTTTCAGCCTTCCTTACCTTGGCCATGTCCCTGAGTATGGCACACCTTGTGCTTTTTGATACTCCAGTAACGTTACAGCTCTGAAATATGTCAAAACTGGTGGCAAATGGCATCTTGGCAGCTTCATGCTTGATTTTCCTCAATTCATGAGCAGTTATTTTGCGCCTTTTTTTATAAACACGTTTCTTGCGACCCTGTTGGCTATTTGCCATGAAACGCTTGATTGTTCGGTGATCACGCTTCAAAAGTTTGGCAATTTCAAGACTGCTGCATCCCTCTGCAAGACATCTCATAATTTTTGACTATTCAGAGTCCGTCAAATCTCTCTTCTGACCCATTTTGCCAAAGGAAAGGAAGTTGCCTAATAATTAAGCACACCTTATATAGGGTGTTAATGTCATTAGACCACATTCCTCCTCATTACAGAGATGCAAATCACCTGATATACATAATTGACAGTTGGCTTTCAAGCCTATACAGCTTGGAGTAGGACAACATGTATAAAAAGGATGATGTGATCAAAATACTCATTTGCCTAATAATTCTGCACACAGTGTATATAAAACCAGAACATGGGACTATATGGGGAAAAGGTGCTAATAATACAGAATAGCCCCACAGAAAGATAGGGGTAATCTATTTTAAATAGTATTGTCCAATGGAAGGAATATACAGTACAGTCATGGCCAAAAGTTTTGAGAATGACACAAATATTATATTTTCACATGATCTGCTGCCCTCTGGTTTTTGTGTGTTTGACAGATGTTTTTATCACAGACAGAAATATAATAATTGCAAACATATAAGTAACAAAAGCTTATATTGACAGTTAGAATGAGTTAATGCAGCAAGTCAATATTTGCAGTGTTGACCCTTCTTCAGGACCTCTGCAATTCTCCCTGGCATGCTCTCAATCAACTTCTAGACCAAATCCTGACTGATAGCAGTCCATTCTTGCACAATTAATGCTTTCATTTTGTCAGAATTTTTAGGTTTTTGTTTGTCCACCCGTCTCTTGATGATTGACCACAAGTTCTCAATGGGATTAAGATCTGGGGAGTTTCCAGGCCATGGACCCAAAATCTCTATGTTTTGTTCCCTGAGCCATTTAGTTAGCACCTTTGCTTTATGACAAGGTGCTCCATCATGCTGGAAAAGGCATTGTTGATCGTCAAACTGCTCTTGGAGGACATTCTGGTACCATTCTTTATTCATGGCTGTGTTTTTAGGCAAGACTGTGAGAGAGCCGATTCCCTTGGCTGAGAAGCAACCCACACATGAATGGTTTCAGGATGCTTAACAGTTGGCATGAGGCAAGACTGGTGGTAGCTCTCACCTTGTCTTCTCCGAATGAGGCATTTTCCTGATGTACCAAACAATCGAAAAGGGGATTCATCAGAGAAAATAACTTTACCCCAGTCCTCAGCAGTCCACTGCCTGTACCTTTTGCAGAATATCAGTCTGTCCATGATGTTTTTTCTGGAGAGAAGTGGCTTCTTTGCTGCCCTCCTTGAGACCAGGCCTTGCTCCAAGAGTCTCCGCCTCACAGTGCGTGCAGATGCACTCACACCTGCCTGCTGCCATTCCTGAGCAAGCTCTTCACTGCTGGTAGCCCGCTCCCGCAGCTGAAACACTTTTAAGAGACGGTCCTGGCGCTTGCTGGTCTTTCTTGGGCGCCCTGGAGCCTTTTTGGCAACAATGGAACCTCTCTCCTTCAAGTTCTTGATGATGCGATAGATTGTTGACTGAGGTGCAATCTTTCTAGCTGCGATACTCTTCCCTGTTAGGCCATTTTTGTGCATTGCAATGATGACTGCATGTGTTTCTTTAGAGATAACCATGGTTAACAGAAGAGAAACAATGATGCCAAGCATCAGCCTCCTTTTAAAGTGTCCAGTGGTGTCATTCTTACTTAATCATGACAGATTGATCTCCAGCCATGTCCTCATCAACACCCACACCTGTGTTAATGGAGCAATCACTGAAAAGAGGTTAGCTGGTCCTTTTAAGGCAGGGCTGCAATGATGCTGAAATGTGTTTTGGGGGATAAAGTTCATTTTCTAGCCAAATATTGACTTTGCAAGTAATTGCTGTTAAGCTGATCACTCTTTATAACATTCTGGAGTATATGCAAATTGCCATTAGAAAAAGTGAAGCAGTAGACTTTGTAAAAATTAATATTTGTGTCATTCTCAAAACTTTTGGCCATGACTGTACAGACCAAAAGTTTGGACACACCTTCTCATTCAAAGATGTTTCTGTATTTTCATGACTATGAAAATTGTACATTCACACTGAAGGCATCAAAACTGTGAATTAACACATGTGGAATTATATACTTAACAAAAAAGTGTGAAACAACTGAAAATATGTCTTATATACTAGGTTCTTCAAAGTAGCCACCTTTTTCTTTGATTACTGTTTTGCACACTCTTGGCTTTCTCTTGAGGAGCTTCAAGAGGTAGTCACCGAAATGGTCTTCCAACAGTCTTGAAGGAGTTCCCAGAGATGCTTAGCACTTGTTGGCCCTTTTGCCTTCACTCTGCGGTCCAGCTCACCCCAAACCATCTCGATTGGGTTCAGGTCTGGTGACTGTGGAGGCCAGGTCATCTGGCGTAGCACCCCATCACTCTCCTTCTTGGTCAAATAGCCCTTACACTGCCTGGTGGTGTGTTTGGGGTCATTGTCCTGTTGAAAAAAAAATGATGGTCCAACTAAACGCAAACCAGATGGAATAGCATGCCACTGCAAGGTGCTGTGGTAGCCATGCTGGTTCAGTATGCCTTCAATTTTGAATAAATAACCGAGACATGGTTAGATGAAAACTATGACTGGGCAGTTAACTTATAGGGTTACAGTCTGTTTAGAAAGGATCGTAAAGATCGGAGAGGAGGAGGGGTTTGTTTTTATGTAAAGTCTCGTCTAAAGTTCACTTTAAGGGAGGACATTAGCGAAGGGAATGAGGATGTCGAGTCCATATGGGTCAAAATACATGGAGGGAAAAATAGTAACAAAATTCTCATTGGGGTCTGTTACAAACCGCCAAATATAACAGAAATCGTGGAAAGTTTATTAGGGGAGATTTACTGATCAAAACATTCTATGTACCGCAAAATGCAATCAGGAAAAATGTCTCCTCAGGGTGCAAAAATAAGCCATCGCACAACCCCATAACCTGAAAAATGAAAACATTACAGGTCTGTGAAAATGACGACAAAAGCACAAATTTCCAATTTTTTTCACCACTTAAATTTTAAAAAAAGCTATATGTTTGGTATCTGTGTTATCATACTGACATGGAAAATCATACTGTCAGATGAGTTTTACCATATAATGAAGATGGTAAACAAAACACCTTCTATCTATCAATCAGGTAAAAATGGACAGCAAATGGCATCTGAGTGCTTTCCAGTTTTTTCACGGACATATAGACTTGCATTGCCAGTTTTCATTCAAAACTCAGATCAATATTGGATATGTCGCCTCGATTTTGCATAAGCAGCATGGTGGCTCAATGGTTAGTACTGTGGCATTGCAGTGCTGGGGTCCTGGGTTGAAATCCCACCAAGGATAACATCTGCAAGGTGTTTGTATGTTATCCCCTTGTTTGCATGGGTTTCCTCCCACACTCCAAAGACATACTGATAGTGAAATTAGATTGTGAGAGGCAATGGGGACAGTGATGTGATTTTTGTTAAAGCACTGTGAAATTAATGGCGCTATATAAGCAGTAATGGACGACTCTGAGGAAAAGATCAGATGTGAACAGGCTCCACCATATTATAGGTACGAGTACTAGTCATGGAAAAAGCGGATAGCACTTCTACATAAAATACTGACGTGTGAACGAGCTCTTAATTGAAGCCCGAGGAACACCTTAAGTACAGGTCGAAAGGTTCCTGTATTTTTAAACTGTGAAGGTCCCATGCACCACACACCATGGCATCTCCACATAGTGTTTCCAATTTTGAGTCCTACAGCTCTCTTCTCCACAAATTGAGCGGTGACATGTCGTAATAAGATTCTTTATGACCACATACTCATGAAAGGGACTGGTTTGTAAAATTAATTTAAATCCTTTAACTTAATAAAACAATAGACACTTTTGTATATTTATTTTTTTCATAGGCTGCAAGTCATATATCTGCCAACAAACCTATAGAGGCAAGTTCAGCAAAAAATGTAAAATGCATCCTTAGTCCTCAGAATGAAGAATCAGATCCTCTACTGTATACTTATGATTTACGCACAGCTTCTGATGGCATCAAGATGCATATTTCAGTCATAAACTTACTGCTTTGGCTAACTCTATTGACATTACCTTGCTTTACTTACTGGTTCAAGAATTTAAGGTATGTTTCCAACTGATGTGATCAATCATCTGTATGAATATTTTTTTCTGTTTACTAGTTTGGCTTGTTAAAGAAATAAACAATTAAGAATATAAAAAATGTATATTGTCTTTGTACCAAAAATATTCTGTTATACAAACCTCTTCACTCCTGGGCAATGTTCCGTGTTTTCCTCTTTTTGTTCTAAGAGGCATGACTTTTCTATTTTTCTGTGTATATAACCGTAAAAGGACTTGTTTTTTGTCAGACGAGTTTCATGTAAAGCGTGAAAAATTGTCACAACTTTTGATGGTTTTTTTTTTTAGATACCATGTTCAGTATACAGTAAAACAGACCTGACAATATAATTCTCTAGGTCAGTACGATTATGTAGATGCCAAACATGTATAATTTTTTATTAGTGGTGAATAAAAATGTGAAAAATTGTGAAAAAAAAAAAGAAAAAACCTTGGCTTGTCTCGCATTTTTCTGAGACCCGTAATGTTTTAAATTTTCAAGATTTGGGGCTGTGTGAGGTCTTATTTTTTTGCACCCTGAACTGACGTTTTTACTGTTAACAGTAGCTATGATGTTTTAATTGCCTCTTTTTACATTTTATTGAAGTGTTGTAACGGCAAAAAATGTAATTCTGTCTGTTTCATTTTTATCTCATTACACCGTTTACCTATTGGATTTATTTACATTATATTTTGATAGATCAGACTTTTACAAATGTAGCAATACCAATTATGTTCCTATACATTACTTAGCAAATGCTAATACAACAACCTAAGAAGGACATAAAAACACCCCATTATAACCCAAAAGAAAGGAATAAGGCAATGTGGTCAAAAAGTATATCAAAAGATGGCAAAAATTAAGTGAATGAATTGCATCAATTATAGACACATCGCAAAGAGGTGGAAGAATTTTTAGAATAATAACATTTACATGATCCAACACAAATTAACCCTTTACCCCAAATCCTGTTTTCACCTTCCGGACAAGGCCAATTTTTACAATTCTGACCACTGTAAATTTATCAGGTCATAACTCTGGAACGTTTCAAAGTATCCCGCTGATTCTGAGACTGTTTTCGCGTGACATATCGTACTTCATGATAGTGGTAAAATTTCTTTGCTATGACTTGTGTTTATTTGTTAAAAAAACAGAAATTTGGCAAAAATTTAGAAAATATCACAATTTTCAAATTTTAATTTTTATGCTCTTAAATCAGAGAATCATAGCGCACAAAATAGTTAATAAATAACATTTCCCACATCTACTTTACCGCAGCACAATTTTGGAAGGACAATTTTTTTTTGTTAGGAAGTTATAAGGATTAAAAGTTAACCAGCGATTTCTAATTTTTACAACAAAATTTGCAAAAACATTTTTTTAAGGACCACCTCACATTTGAAGTGACTTTGAGGTGCCTTTATGACATAAAATACCTGAAAATGACACCGTTCTAAAAACTGCACCCCTCAAGGTACTCAAAACCACATTCAAGAAGTTTATTAACCCTTCAGGTGCTTCACAGGAATTTTTGGAATGTGGAAGAAAAAAAATAAACATTTACTTTTCTTCGCAAAAATTTTCCTATAGACCTATTTTTTTTTTACTTTCACAAGGGAAACAGGAGAAAGTGGACCATACACTTTGTTGAGCAATTTCTCCTGAGCATGCCGATACCCCATATGTGGGGAAATCTACCGTTTGGGCACATGGCAAAGGTTGGAAAGGAAGAAGCACCATTTGACTTTTTGAATGTAAAATTTGCTGGAATAATTAGCGGACACCATGTCATGTTTGGAGAGCCCCTGAAGAGCAAATTCCTTAATTGATGTAAAAAGACATAAGTCCATGCGACACATTCATTTCTGCACTGAGTGTGTCAAAGGTTGTCATGAGTGCAGGAATGAATGTGTCGCATGGATTTATGTCTTTTTACATCAATTAAGAAATTTGCTCTTCAGACCTTCTGGTGGCATCACAACACAATACCAGACCTTAATCAGAGGACAATGAAACTTTCACACTCCTTATCTATGAACTGTTCCAATGTTTATGCTCATGCCTCTCCCATAATGACAATTCTGCTACATGTCACTTGTCTTATCTATTGCGTTATTTCTGTGCTGCTTTGTGCATAAATATGTGACTCTTCAGATTTTGTATTAGTCTTCACCTGATGAAGAGACCTGAGTAGTCTCGAAAGCTTGCAATTTGTTACCATCTTTTCAGTTAGCCATTAAAAAGTATCAACCACTGAGAACTCTCAATTCTAAATATTTTTCTATTTACTGGCTAACACGATACAAAGATATATATCTTTCCTGTATCATAGTAAGATTGTCATCATTGCTTACTATACAGGGAGCTTTCATCACTGAAGCTGCTGAGGTAAAGTGAAAGCTGAGCTCTGATTTGTTGCTATGGGCAACTAGACAAGTCTGCCTGTGAGGCAGTTTTCATTACTGAGATGTGAGGTCCTTCAGGTCATAGTAATACAGTGTGAGGGCTGCTCTGTATTTACTATTCATGCTATTACATCTCTTATCAGTGTAAGGTGAATAGTAAAGGGTCATAATACTAAGGACTGTTTTTTTAAAATGCCACACAAAAACGACCATCTATTGGGCAAATTCATCCAAAGCTAAGAAAGCAAAATTGTGTCAAAGAGCTGAGACAAGTGAACAACGCGATTCGTGGCTTGAAAAGAAACGGATGAGACAGGCTAAATGTAAGGTTTTGAAGGTTTTGCTGTGAAGGAAAC
This sequence comes from Oophaga sylvatica, assembly GCA_033576555.1. Lineage (NCBI taxonomy): Eukaryota > Metazoa > Chordata > Amphibia > Anura > Dendrobatidae > Oophaga > Oophaga sylvatica. The sequence goes on from JARQOD010000007.1 coordinate 155,855,538, forward strand.
ATGCAGTCAAAGGAGCTCTCCATGCAGGTGAAACAAGACATCTTTAAGCTGCAAAAACAGAAAAAACCCATCCGAGAAATTGCTACAACATTAGGAGTGGCAAAATCTACAGTTTGGTACATCCTGAGAAAGAAAGAAAGCACTGGTGAACTCATCAATGCAAAAAGACCTGGTCGCCCACGGAAGACAACAGTGGTGGATGATCGCAGAATAATCTCCATGGTGAAGAGAAACCCCTTCACAACAGCCAACCAAGTAAACAACACTCTCCAGGAGGTAGGTGTATCAATATCCAAATCTACCATAAAGACAAGACTGCATGAAAGTAAATACAGAGGGTGCACTGCACGGTGCAAGCCACTCATAAGCATCAAGAATAAAAAGGCTAGACTGGACTTTGCTAAAAAACATCTAAAAAAGCCAGCACAGTCCTGGAAGAACATTCTTTGGACAGATGAAACCAAGATCAACCTCTACCAGAATGATGGAAAGAGAAAAATATGGCGAAGGCGTGGTACAGCTCATGATCCAAAGCATACCACATCATCTGTAAAACACGACGGAGGCAGTGTGATGGCTTGGGCATGCATGGCTGCCAGTGGCACTGGGTCACTATTGTTTATTGATGATGTGACACAGGACAGAAGCAGCCGAATGAATTCTGAGGTATTCAGAGCCATACTGTGTGCTCAGATCCAGCCAAATGCAGCCAAACTGATTGGTCGTCATTTTATACTACAGATGGACAATGACCCAACATATAAAGACAAAGCATCCCAGGAGTTTATTAAAGCAAAGAAGTGGAATATTCTTGAATGGCCAAGTCAGTCACCTGATCTCAACCCAATTGAGCATGTATTTCACTTGTTAACGACTAAACTTCAGACAGAAAGGCCCACAAACAAACAGCAACTGAAAACCACCGCAGTGAAGGCCTAGCAAGAGCATCAAAAAGGAGGAAACACAGCGTCTGGTGATGTCCATGAGTTCAAGACTTCAGGCAGTCATTGCCAATAAAGGGTTTTCAACCAAGTACTAGAAATGAACATTTTATTTACAATTATTTAATCTGTCCAATTACTTTTGTTTCCTTAAAAACAGGGTGGCACATGTTAAGGAGCTGAAACTCCTAAACCCTTCATCCAATTTTAATGTGGATACCCTCAAATGAAAGCTGAAAGTCTGAACTTCAACTGCATCTGAATTGTTTTGTTTAAAATTCATTGTGGTAATGTCTAAAACCAAAATTAGATAAATGTTGTCGCTGTCCAAATATATATGGACCTATCTGTATGCAATGTGTACAAAGATGTAGGCAGGCTGATTTGAGTTTGGAAGCATTTCACTGCAACCCGATTCAAAACTATAGGTCACATCAGAAAGTCATAATTGGCAAAATGGACATAATATGCAAACATTGTCAAGCAAAGAAGTTTAACTTGGAATCGCCTGGTATGTGCTGCTCAAATGGCAATGTCCGTTTGCCACCTTTAGATCTACCTCCTGAACCACTTTTTTCATACGTCAGGAACAACTCCCGAGTCCAAGTATTTTCTGCAAAATATTAGGAGATACAATTAATCTTTCCAGATGATATCATTTGGTACAACAGTTTTACTCCAGGAAACAGAATTTATGCCAACTTCTAAAGTCCAGGGCAAATATATCACAAAATCTGTTAAATGCTTTCTGTAGCAAATGAAGTTTTTACAAATGTATTTTTTTGGGAGACGAACAAATGTAAGCTTTAAGACGTTGTGAAACTATACTTGAGACAAAAAAAGAGATTGTGTTGAATTTGCAAAGATTTTTCCATCAGCACAATCAGTTAGTAAACCTTTTCAGAATAGCCTTAGAAAGAAGGCCAAGTGATGAATATCAAGTTGTAATAAGAGCAGACAAGAAACCGGTTCGCGAGCATGGAAGGCGATTTTATTCTCCCACTAACAAAGTAGCTGTTGTAATGGTTGGATAGGACTATCAAAGCCGATAATTATTCAGCGACGAAACAACAATCTGCACCGTATTGCAAAAGCACATAGATCATATGATGCTATGCAATATCCGATAATATTTTGGAATGGCCAAGATTTCACTTTAATCTAACACAGACTGATCCCAAGACTGCCATCCAATAAAAAATATCAACTATGGACTTTTATGCCTGCCTACCAAATAATGATCAGACATGGGTTTTCTAACCACATTTTACAATGTAGACAACTTTTTCATCAATTTATAGTTATGTATGCCAATTTGGAAAGTAAGCGTCTTTTCTACATATGATTGAATCAACAAAAACTTAGAGTGGATGAATACATTAATTTAAGGGATTCTGTTGCTAATGATGGCAACGTGGCTGACATTGGGTGTATGTTTATTTTACTGGCTACATTTACTGGAAGTCCCAGGCATATGCATGAGTATGCTCAGGACACCATGACATGTTTTCGGATATATGGTCATCTTGATTTGGTTATTACTTTACATGTAATCCAACTTGGCCAGAGATGAGAGAAGAGCTTCTGAATGGTCAGGGCCCCTCTGATCAACATGATTTAACAGCAAGGGTTTTTAAACAAAAACTGATCAAGCTCATGGACGTAATTACAAAGTGTTACATTTTTTGTGAAATCAGTGTTGGATGCATTGAATTGAGTGGCAAAAAAGAGTTCTTCCACATGCTTATTTACTGTTATGGCTAAAGGATAAGATACGCCCTGATCAAATTGACAGTGTTATTTCTGCTGAGCTTCCAAATCCAGAAGAGGACCCAGTACTTTTTAAAACTATTTTTAAAAATATGATCCATGGCCCATGTGGGCCACTTAACCCAAGATCGCCATATATGAGGGAAGGAAAATGTACTAAAAAGTATCCTCGCAACTTGATTGTAGGAACACAAACATTAGATGATGGTTATACTCTTTACAGAAGATGGAAACCTGAAAAGGAAGGATATACTGCAACAATCAGATTAAAAAGGGTTAAACAAAACACAGACATTGAAATAGATAATCAATGGGTTGTACCTTACTTTCCACTGCTTTCAAAAATGTTTGATGCACACATTAACGTAGAATATTGTAACTGTTAAGTCAATTACATACATTTGCAAATATGTTAACAAGAGTAGTGATATAGCAGTTTTTCCAGCTAGAGAATCCAAAATGTACATCTGATGAGATTATGCTGTATCAGATGGGAAGGTACATAAGTAGTAATGAAGCCGTGTGGCGATTACTACATTTTCCCATCCATGATAGGCATCCAACTGTAGTTCATCTCAGTGTCCATCTTGAAAATGGATGCGTTTATTTTACTCCCAACAATGCAGAGGAAAGAGCTGCTCAACCACCCAGCACAACATTGACAGCTTTCTTTCTCCTATGTCAAGCAGATCCATTTGCAAGGACATGATTATATTCAGATGTTCCAAAATATTGTACATGGAATAAATCGAGATAAGTATTTTGCAAAAGGAAACAAGGTGCAAGGGTCCCAGGATGGGACGGATGTTCCAGTGATGCTCTTGGATGTGTGTATACAGTGCATCCAAACAACGCAGAGTGTTACTACCTCCGATTACTGCTTCACACTGTCCGTGGGCCAACTTCTTTCACAGATTTGAAAATAGTTGATGGAGAGCTGTGTCAAACTTACAGGGAAGCATGTCAAAACCTTGGTCTTATCGAAGACGATCAACACTGGGACATGACATTGCAGGAAGCATTTCACTCGCTTTCCACCTCAACTAAGAGACCTGTTCGCTGTAATAATTACAACCTGCGCACCTTCCAATCCCTGTGCGCTTTGGGACAAATACAAAGAATATCTTAGTGAAGATATTCTTAGAGTGCAAAGAAGAGTTAATCCAGAGTTAAATGTTACTGCTGACATATTCAAAAAAGCCCTCTTGATGTTAGAAGAAAGGTGCATATCTATCAATAGTAAAACTCTAATAGAATTAGGTTTATCAGCACCAAATCGACTAGACTATGATGTTATAAACAGGAATATTCTGCAAGAAAAAGAGCTATGACTTGGAAAAATTTAAAGAATTTGTCATATTAACCCTTTTATCCCATCTGAGGTACTATTCCATCCATGTGACCTGCGACTTAATTCCCAAGGACGGAATAGTACGTCACATGCGATCAGCAGCTGATCGCGGCCCGGTGTCAGCTGATTATCACAGCTGACAACGGGCATTATGTGCCAAGAACGGTCACGGACCGCTCCGGGCACATTAACCCCTGGCACACTGCGATCAAACATGATCGCAGTGTACCGGGTCACAGGGACGCATCGCACAGGGAGGGGGCTCCCTGCTTGCTTCCCCGAGACCCTCAGAACAGCGCGATTTATCGCGCTGTTCCAAGGGACCCTCCTCCCTGCAGGATCCCGGATCCATGATGGCCGCGGGGTCCTGCAGGGAGGCAGCTTCCTCAGTGCCTTGCTGAGAGCAGGCGCTGAGTAAGCCTGCAGCAGTGCCTGTCACATCGCCGATCTGACAGAGTGCTGTGCGCAC